>VZRM01004509.1:1775427-2140368 GCA_013397955.1 Grantiella picta
GGGGGGGGGCCGGAATAGAGATATTTCACACTGATCATCCTAGATACAAGCTTCATCATTGCAAACAACAGCCCTAAACCAGCACAGAACAGATCTCTATACTGTTCTAAGAAGCAGAACTCCCCAGGCATCACCTCCCTGCCCCCCCAGGCTTTGGCCAAGCATGCAGAGGGGCTGGGTGCTTCCCTGAGCCCCTGCACAGCCCCCAGGCACGGCTCCCGTGGACTCCTGGCATGCAGACCCCACTGCCAGTGGGGCCATCGCTACTTGGGGAGGTGGGGAGCAGCAGCCTGCGTAGTCTTACCCTCTCTGGTTATTATTTATAGCCTTCCTCTGGCATGATAAGGGGTCTTATGATTAAAAAAAAAAAAAAAGGTAATATGAAAGGTTATCCAATGCACCAATTCAGATTTTTAGTAATAATTTTTCTGAGATGTTTTTCCAGTGCTCCAGGCACCCTGGCACTTCATTAATAATGCAGTAAAATCCCAGCAACATTACATTAATCACTCCGGTGGGAACCCAGCCAGTCAGGCACTTCTTTTTCAACCCTCCATCCTCAGCCTTCTCTAAGCACTGTCTCGAACAGAAGTCTTTCACTGCATGCTTGGAAGGTTGCCCAATTTGAGCTATTTTGGACTAACAAAGGGACAATTTCATCCAAAGACACAGAAACCCCACAGAGCTACTGCCCTCCCCCTCTGTAGTGCAATGGGGGCTGGGTGTTTCTGCTGACCATCGCCCGGGCAGGAAGACATGAAAGGAGAGACTGCGTTGGTCTAACCTTCCCCTGTAGAGTCTGCCTGGAGGCCAGCGGGAAGCTAACTCGCATCTGCAGGTATGCGGAGCCACAGACTCCTCGTGGAGTGCGGGGCCCAGCGACTGAGCTGCGACATTTGGTGTTGCTTTGCTAATGCAGAGAAAAATCAGTTTACCGTTGGAAAAGCCTGATCAGGCAAAAATCAAAATAGACGCCGGGAATGTGTCAGTCCGGTCAAATATCAGCACAGTCAAGCCACAGGCAGGTTGGCAGGCAGATTTGGATGGCAGAGATTTTTTCCCAGCCAGGAAACCCAACCAGCAGTCAGCACGAAGACTGCCCGAGCTCCTGGCCACTCCTGCCGCCTGGCTGTCCCTGCAGCCTGTCCAGCCCTCGGAGCCCGCAGTGCCCGGCTGCTGATGGTCAGCCACTCTCCGGCCGCAGCCTCGCCTCCTCCCGGGCTCCAGGGCTCCTGAACCAGTGTTTTCAGGGCTTATACCGCTACAGTATTTTTGTGTTCACGTTTACCGGCTGCACTGCGTCCCCAGCAGATAATGCTGACTAAATTGATACTTTACAAAGGCACAAAGGAGTCAGCTTGTGACTGATACACAATACCGGTTAACAAGACACATACAATGGTGGTATTAGTGGGAGGAAAGAAAAGCTCAACTTTCTGTCAGTCATAGGTTCATTAGAAAGTAAAGAGTTGTTAGCATGCAGAAAAGCTCTTTAAATGCATGAAAATAGTACCAGTTTTGAAAAAGAGAAGTGAAGGAAAAATAAATCTTGCTTTAGTCCTGGTGGTGGAACTAACTCAAACTGTCTTCCCTTAAGTAAGCTTTTGTAATAGAATTCTGGAATGTGTACACTAAAAGATCAATGAAAATCCCATTTTTTCTCTTTTCTTACATACACTTTGGCCAGAGATGTACACTGTCAGCCTGAAGCTTCCCAAGGAATGTCATAGATTGTTGTAACATTAAAAACCAACAAAAGTTTCTAGATTTATAAGAAATAAATAATGGGAAAAGTACATTATCTTTTCCTTTTGTTTCTTCTAATGGTTTTCTAGAGGTCAGGGAGATCTTGCAGCCAGAGGATATGAGAAGAAAGTGTGTAAAATGCTTTAAATGCTCCAGTCACACGCAGAGAAAAGAGGCTGCAAATTTTTCATACAAATAATTCAGTGATTTTTGGATTTAAAAGTCTGAGAGACATACCAGCATGCCCTAACAGCTAGGTGTTGATTTAATTTTGTTCTTTCCAACAGCTTTGTGCTCATCAGATGAGCTGTCAGAGTCTCCAGCACATCCTGGGAGTCCTGCTCCTTTATTTCTGCACAAGTTGTACAAACCTTATTGCAATTCTATTTTTCTTGGAGCAGAAATGGTAAAATGTACTTCACCTTACTCTCATGATCTTACAAATCAAATAGGTGTTGATTTTAACATTGCTTATGGAACAGGGTACCACTCTCGGCCTATGACAGAGAAGTCCTGGTACAACTGTGAATATGTAAGTTCACTCATCTTTTTGAACTCTCACTCAGCTCTCCAACTGAAAATAGTTCCAAAAGTATAAAAGTCGTGATGCTAAAAGATATCAGTGTTAGACACATGAATGTTGTGCGGTGCGCAGGCACTGTCATTTACTGGGCTGCTGGCTGCCAGTGACACCAATGAGCTGCTGAATTCAGCTATATGAGCTATAAGTGTTAGGTTTGCCTTGCTTTGGATGCCATAAACAGCAGCAAATAATGTATATGTTGGTAAGGACAGATAAATTAATTGTTTTTTGTTGAATGGTAACTTCTGGCCAAAGAGGGTGGGTGGTATGATCTAATTTTAACATAATGCTTACAGTTTGTTTGCTGTATCAATATTTTCAATTATATAAGCCCTTAGAGGACAAATTAAAACAAAAACATGGAAAATTGAGCACAATGTTAGCAATTGAAGAACATTGTAATAGATGCAAAACAAGCTATACTTGCTCAGGCCACCGGTTTTCTGTGCTAAATTTTGAGTATGTTGTCCCTTAAGTTTAATGGTGCTCAACAGAACTTTCTTGCACTCCAAAAAGTCTGACCCTTTTCTCCTTCTATATGCAGGGACACTGTTATTATGGTTATCATGGCTGGGAAAGCCTGTGAAGACAAATGCGTGTCCCTAGTACCATCTAGTGGAGGGAATGCTGGAGAGAGATTTAAGCGAAAGGAGAAGAAATGATGCCCATTATTTGAGGTGGGAGCTTACCTCATAAGGGTGCGGTAGTTCTTTTGGACAGACGATGAGAAATAGATGTCTTCAAGCTGTTCAGAGACGTTTTCAAGGCCCTCTCTTCCCAGGTCCTGTAGAGATTAGTAAACTACCTAGGACTGAAATGCCTTTTAAAAATACAATCAAGCTAAAAAACATTTCAAAATTTTACTCTGTTTTTCTAATGAAATTTATAAGCAAACCACACCTAAGTGATGCCACCTGCTTCTTATTTGACAGGAACCATCTGGACAGCAAATACTCTAAAGCCAAGAAGGTCACTGCAGTCTGCAAGGCAGAATAGAAAGCTGTAATTTAAATGCCCGAATGTCACCCACAATACAAAGGATTATATGTGGCCCAAGGGCATAAAATGGAAAGCATGCTTGTAGCTGTAAGCCTTGCATTAGAGGAAATAATGATTAAATATGTTATATAGGGACTTGAATGGCCTCCTAGTCACCCTCTTTGGTTTGCAATGACCACTAGACAACAGAGAAAGCCCTTCCAGAGATTAAACTAATTTAGAGATTGCTTAAGCAAAGCAAAAGTAGTGAAGAGCCCAGAGGATGCACCTCATGACCTCATTCTTTTGCACAACCCGGACAGCAGTGAAGTAAACAATCTATGCACACATCAGCTGACTTCTGGCTGCGAATCTGACTCCCTGCTTTCCCTAATCTTCCTTGGCAGTGTCCCATCAACCCTGTATTTACCTTCCCCTCCTTATTTCCTTCTACCCACCTATTTGGTTCCTAAAGATAAAATTTTAAAAAAGCAAACAAACAAAACCAAACAGAAAGAGCACTAGAAGAGTAGAGTCCAGCATCTCATTGTAGCAGGGCAGTGCTCTGCACAAGTAAGAATAAAATTCAATGGAAAGTACAGGCCAATAAGACAAAAATAGGGAAAACATCGGAAATGAAAGTGTGTAATTTGCTCCTGGAAGGTGGCGTACTGAGCCAGGCAGAATGAAAAGGGATGACTTCAGTGCTGCTTGACTCGCTGGCAACCCTCCCACCTTCAGACTGAGTGCTAATTTTTAAACCATGCAAAATGTCTCCTGGGGCCAGAGAGCATATCTGGAAATGGGACTCAGTGGGTGGAGAGCAGGCTACAGCAGTGGGCACCATGCACAAGAGAAGTGCCTCAAGGTACTAGTGAGGCAAACAAACAAACACGCTTTTATTTGCATTCCCTAAATTCCTTGCAGCAGCCACATGGCAGTGATCAATAAAGAATTATCAGTAACAAAAAGAGGAGGCAATTAGTATCTGCAAACAAGGTAACAGGGTTCACTTTAGTCTTGTACCATAGCTGTAGCATATTGATGATTAGCATGATAAGTCCAAGTTATTTTGGAATCAAACTTGAGTACCTCATCCGGAGATGGAACAGCAGGTCTTTCCCCTGTAACCCTTCCAAAGATATCATAAGTATAAGAGTGTTGTCTCCATTTTTGTGGCCCATACTCCATGCCACTGAGACAGGCAGCCATACCTGACACCTACAGCAACCCCTCAGAAAATTGTAACTCAGCCTTCACCTACTTCAGCACCAAGGGGGAGCCTTTGGCATCCAGCTCCACACTGGAAGACACTGAGGGACAAGCCTGAGACAACATCCACAGTACTCTTGGTTGTGCATAGATATGCTAAAACCCCAGTGTGGGTATCTAAAATTCTTGTTGCACATCCCTCACCTAAAATGTGGGACTTTGTTTGAGAAGATCCTACTGGGTCCCTTCCAACACAGAACATTCTATGATTCTATGATTTTCTGATTACAGGATTCAGCTAGACAGGTTTCTCTGCAAAACTTTAGCCTGGAGGAGCTGGCATGGTCTTGGTGTCAATGCTACCAACTGCAGATGCACAATATCCCTGAGGCTTAGTCTGCCACAGAAAGAGAGGAGGGCGTTCAAGTCAGCACAGGCAAAGGGAAGGGAGGCAAAAAGCAGGAAGAGCCCATCTGTCTCTGCCATGTGATGAGTCCCATGGTACTTCCCTGCTGTGTCTCTAGGCTGCACTGCCAAGCAAATGGAAAGCCTTATGCTATTTCCAGTGTCTTGCTGGGAAAAGTAGAGGACATTCGAGATCAATAATAGAGCTTTGGCTAGGTTTGCTGAGGAACTTGCTGGCAGTGTGCTGTGCTGTTCATTGGAAGTGTCTGGGAATGCTACCAAAACCCCTGTGCTCCCTGGGAATTTCCTTTGCTGGTCTGGAAATGGCTGCAGAGTGTCCTGCATGAGTAGCTTACTTCCTTCTCCTAATACAAGTGACTGCATGTAGTAGAAGGGAATCATAATGTCCCTGCAGGATTCTGAAATCACAGGTAGCTCTGCCCAGAGTTGGTATAAAAGGTTTCTCCCCAGTGTTGGTGTTTTTCCTGCCTCTAGAAGGGAGCAGTGCCTCTTTTGCCCCACACAGCACGGAGGAATCTCCTCTGTCAAACCAGTTTCTTCAAGACCCTGTCTTACAAGCGCCAACCTCTGACCAGAACAGCACTTGGAAGGCCATTGTTTTGCCACTTCTTTAGCTTTCTGGACACCAGAATAGACGCTGAGTCTGAGGCTGAACTGTGGAGGGTTGTACACCTCTGTAAGCTGCATTGTACTCCCAGCTGAAGTCAATGGGAAATGGACTTCTCTGCTGAGCTCCTGGCTCTCATCAGGGCCTGGGCTCACTTGTGCAAACTCACAAACTCCAGGACAGCATGGGCAGACTGAACAAAGTGGGACTTCTTCCATCCTACACAATCTTCCAATGCTATCCTGTGGTGGTGGATAATACCACCTCAGGAACTGCTGGGGAGCCAAAGTATCTCGCTGGTGGGAAACACCCTAGTCGGTACACCCCCTGGAGAGCAAAATGGTCTTTTCCCCAAACTGTAACCTAATCCCTGAGTCCATCCCTTCCTCCTCCCCATTGGCTGTGGTATTCCCCCCGCCTCCTCTCCCCTGACCCCAGGTGATCCCTATATCTAGGGTCACCTGGGGTTGATCGCCCTCTTTCACTCTGGACCCCTTCAGATTAAACGTCTGGAACATCCAGCTGACTGAGCCTCTGAGTTCTTTGTCTCTGGTAACGCCTGAGCTATCCAGCTCTCTGGGTGAGTGAGAATCTGTGCCTTACACCGGCTCGGGTGTGAGAAGGGCTTTTCTGTACAGCACCAGCCAGTGCTGGCTGGGGTGATCTCTCAATAGCCTTAGAGACACTTTCGGTAAACGCAGAGGCCTATTCCACCCCTCCTCGGCCCACGGCGTTACTATCCCAGCAGGTTTTACAGCCTCACGCATGCCGTGCACATATGCAGCTTCATGTTACAAAGCCACCAGCCCAGTATCCTGCATCATGGGTAATAAATTACTTCAGACATCTTGAAATGGTCAAAAACACATGAAAAGAAGCATTTTCCATTGGACCACATAGGCACCACATGGGATGAGATAAGTCACAGGGACAAGAGCTGTGCAGCATGGATCAGTCTGTGCTTACCCCTCAGCTTCAGCACTGAGGATTAGCGCTTGGCTCTCTTCTATTTAGCAGTGTAGCCACAGGGTCTAAGTAACCTTCTCCAGCCCTATCACAGCTAGAGCTGTAATAACATAATCCTATTATTCTAAATATAGCTCAAGCTCCAGGGATCACTGTGAAACTCAGCCATCTTCCATAGGTATACTTCCAGACTCTGAAGGAAGAGATGGCTGGGTTCAGCTTTTCTGGAGAATAATTTCAGGTTGGTTTAGATCCATATCCTGCATCAATAAATACAGTCTAGGCCAAAGAACACATGTATAAAGGTGTGGTTCTTCTTTCTTCCAATGTCTTTTACGTTTGAGGAGATTGCAGGGTTTTTGTTTTTTTTTTTCTTGGAAGTGCCGTGTGGCATGCATATGGCTGGGGTGTTGGATTTGAAATTACCAGAATGATAAAATTTACTAAGCTTTTCAAGAGGTCTTAATTTGAAATTATAAATGAAACATCATAGACTCAACACTATTCTCTTTATATTTAAGCAGTTAGAGTGAAGTTAATTCCTAAAACTAGAGGCAGAAGGATTTGGCCAAACATCTATTTACCTTAAGAAAAAAAAATAAGTTAATCCTGCTTTGAGAAGATGTCAGATTGATATCATGAAATGTCCATAACCAATAGTAAAAACCTACTCAGTTAAATGGATGCCATCTGTGTATTCTGGCATTTGGTAGCATAAACAGCTTTTGATACATTTGGACTCAGAAGCAAAACTCAAACTGATGAAACTTCCAGAAATGATAAAAGACTATGAATTCACAGGTTTCAGCAACTCACATTTCACACTTGTAACTCAAACTTTGTTCCATGACTTTATGACAGAAACAAGAAGTAAGACTATATTTGCAGCAGCCAGCAAATGTCTTTGTCAGTGACAAGGATTAAGGAAAGAAACAGGAGAAGGTGGCTACAAGAGGCTCAGTGCCAGAATACAGCCCAACACGCAGCTGTGATGTGGATCCAGCCTGCTACAGGCTGGCCTGAGTCTGGGTCATCTCTGTCACTTAAGGCTGGATAATAGCATTGGGACATAAAAAACATTTCTTTCATCACAGTTGTTTGCATTTGAGATGTAAGCTTCTAGGGACTTGATTCGCCCATGAACCAAATACGTGTTGGTCTCATCTATGCTGTGGGAACACTAATTTATATGCCTGCTTAAATCTCTGTGTTTACCTCACTGAAGTAGGTTAAATCGACTTTTCCTAAGTCTTTTATAACTTCTTTTGCCAAATAGAGACATGGAAAAACTTTCTTGAGGTATATTTGCTTAGAAAAAAATAATGGTGGTGTATAATTTTTGGAAGGCAGATTCTGTTGGAAGATGATACTATTTACAGCCTTAGTTAATGCAAAATCATAGAATTACAGAAATGCTATCCCAAACACTACTGGAGTGTAATTGATTTTCAGAGGAAGGCTGGTGATTATTTATGCAAATATAGCAACCATATGTAATAGTTTTATACTTGGCAGAGAGCCAACTAAATGCCATCAGTTTTGAAATTACCTATTGTCTATTGCTACCCAATGAGATCCAGAATGCTGACGTTAATATAGCTAATCTGTGGGGGGGAAAAAAATTGGGCCTTGAAATAAACATAAGTCGGGAATCTGGATTTCCCAGCTCTCCAGCTCTCTGCTTTTCAGGAGCTCTGTAACTTTCCTCAATGAACGTGGAGGACCCAAGAGCTGTTAGTGCCTATAACCTATCAGCATCTCAGTGTTGTCTGAATCAGGAGGCACTTTTTCCCTTCAGGCTGGCAGGGGTTTGGTGCTGGTGGATGCTGGCAGACCCTGCCATAACCAAGCTGCAGAGCAGTGGAAGTCGGATTGCAAGTGGTGAAAACAGAACTGGGTCTGTCTCAGATAGGTACCTGGGCATGGATGGGATGTATTACATTCACAGGTGCTTCTTGCAAACCACAAACTAGTTGATTTAATTCGAAGCACCAGAGAAAACCTTTAAAAAATATACTATGTTGATTTTAAGTGTTTTCAGAGTAAAAAAGAAATTACTAGCTCCACAGATGAAATTAGGCATTGGAGTGCTCTGTTTTCCACTGAGTAACTAACATAAAATGCTTTAACGTTCATTGCAGATGAAGTGGGATCCAGGCTGCTATTATACCATGTAATTGCCAAGGAAGAAACTGGCTTCAGCTTCTGAGAAATGAGTGCGAGTTGTAGAATCATGAATGACGCATCAAAAGAGCCCACAATGAAAGCCTGATTTATGGAACTCAGTGTTAGCAGCAGAAATCATCTTCCTGCTTTGGATTCAGATAGGCTGGAAAGCCCTAAGCAATATGGGCAATCTGTTCAAAAGTCTGTATTCATCAGATATTTTAGTAAGTAAATTATAAAAAGGATTTTGCAAGGTATTTTGTAACAATATTGACTGCCCTAAAACTTTTTATGTTATATATCCAATGTTTTCCAATGTTATATATCTGTGCTGAATAAGCCATGTAGTAATCACAAATGTAGCTCTGAAGTTGTAAACAGTGACAGAGTAACTGTGGTTTATTTTATATATGATAATAAAACATTAATCTTGGGGAAAATTGTCCTTCAAAACAGTAAGCTTTGGTCCTGCATGTTTTGTAGGTTTTTTTTCCCATTGAATTTGCTAAGAAGTCAGTTGGACACTGCAAAGGCAGAGGGACAGACACCATAATTTCCCTTCTGCCAGCTGAAAGGATTTTATAGGGACATTGAAAATTATGAAATGCTTTGTTGAATAGCTGGCACTAATGTCTTTTTTTTAGGAGCATAGAGAGAGCATGGCAGTTCTTTTTCATTGTTTGTGGAGAATTTTAGTCAAAGAGGAACTTCATAAACAACACTCTTGCACAGGATTTAGTATGTGCAATGCTATTTAAAGAGCTAATTTAAATGTAAGGTAGATCCCTACACACTCAAAAGGGTTGTTTGCCCTCTTACCTTCTGGTTTCCAAAGACAATCTTTGTCAAAATGTACATACAACATATTTTAATAGAATAGCTGAGCTGGGGTGTTCTTCATCTAAAAATTGAAGGGCCCCACCATCATCATCATAAATGATTCATTACATTTGAGGTTTGGCAGGCTTTTAAGGTCACCTCTCTTTAAATTTGAAAATGCTTGCTCACATTCAAGTCTTCCTGCCAGGAGGACTCAATTCATTATCTTGCACTTATATGGATGGCTATTTTACTGTTACTTTAACTGAACTTTTATGCTGGCTGCCTGCTGCGTCCTGAGTGCTGTGAGCATTTCAGAAAGTAGGTGCATGCTGTGAAGGCAGCCCTCTCTGTAAATAATGTTCCAATTAATAAGACAATTATACAGCACTGCAGTACTTTATTGGTGTTCTCTGTTACTGCAGTGTTGGTCAGAGCACAATAGTTAAGAGACCATCAACATTTTCTTGTAAGTCCTTCTCTCCAGAAGCTTGGACTTAGAAATTCATACCACTCTGGAAATTCAGCGTAGCCAAGAACCAGAAAGGCATGCATTTTACAGTGTTCTGATATAAAATTGTTTATAGATTATATGAGTAAAATTAAAATGAGAAGAGGGCATTTGGTCTAGTGGGTTTTTATATGAAATGCTTTCTACTTTATGGGTTGTAAGAATAAAAGCAGACTGGAAATGTATCTTCAGTTACATTTTAAAATGTTTACTATAACTCTCCAAAGGCATCTTAAACTGAAATTTTACAGGTCGTTAGTCTGTTATATGAGTGAGTCCTGGAACAAATGTAGATTGAAATTTCTAAGGTCCAGGCACAACTTGTAAATATCTGGGTAGAATTTAGTTGCCGAGCACAAAAGATCCTGCATTCCCCTGCTGAGCTGTCAGTGTTCCTCTGGGGGATGCCTGTGGTCTGCAACTGCTTTGCTCTTTTCATTTAACGTTCCACAAATACCTCAGTTTAAATTTCTGGTCACAGAAAGCATTTCTCTCTAAACCATTTGGTACCTTTGTCATGTTTCAGCCCAAAAGAGATGCAAGAAGTAACATCTCTTTTTCCCCCTGGGCCCCAACACTGCCAGGGAGCCTCCCAAGCAACAATACCTAAATTATTTTAAAACGTGTGAGAAGGACATTTTGTCATTTTCCCATATGACAGCTTTCTCATCAAATAATTAGAGAAGCAATGGAAAAAGGAGTATGCCCAGGGTGAGGCTAAGAAATAAATGAGAAAGAGAAAGCAGTAAGAGCAGCCCTTACAGCCCTGTGACAAAAACATGCAGAGTAGATGATGGTCTTGGCTCTCTGTGTCAAATATAGACACAGTCTTCCATTCACTTATAAATTAATACATGGATATATACAAACATATAATCTGGGAAAATGTTGTGAGAACCCTATACAGTGTATTCAGATGTGATCAACACTAAAAATACTGCTTTAAATAACACCAGTATCATTTTTCCATGCTTCTGTTGCAATTCATTCTGCCATTATGAACATGTGAATTCCATAAGATGTAGAATACTTCTTTTGTATATTTGTGGAAAGTCCAGGGCATTGGAGGTCTAATACTTTGTTTGGATCCTTCAAATCTGTGATAATATTTAATAAGTATCAGGTTTGCCCATCTTGTGCACACATGTGCATTTTTCAGATTATCAGGAAATCATGCTCCTTTTTTGTCCTTATCAGCTCTCTCAGTGTTACTGCAGGTTATTTACTGTGGCTTAGATTTCACAGTATTAAATATAGAACACAAATTTCAGAGGCTGTTCTAATCTATTTGATCTAAAATCCACTGAAAAAATACCTGTCCTCAGCACTGTTTATCTGTCAGGTTGAAGCTGTCCTTTAAGCTGACCATCAGCCAAACCACATGAATTTGTACTATTGCTGTCAAAGGATGAGGAAAAAAAATAGTTTCTCATGTGCCTGTGTTCACTTTTCAGGACCCCTCCAAGGTCAGCTACTAAAACCCTCTCCAAATTCCTTTGGTCTCAGTTTAGGTGCCAGTGGTGAGGGGATCCACACCTGAGCTGCTATCTTGTCTCCAATTGTACCCCAAACTGGTTTCATCAGTTGGTAAAGTCACTAGTGTTTTCAGATCAAGAGAAATAGCTTAATATCTGTTTAATATTGTGGTGCCCAAACTTGCTCACAGTACTCAAGGTCAGGCTGCACCAGTGCTGAGTAGATAGAAACAAAGGCTTTCTGGAGGTGCAGGTGCTCCCTTTGTTGGGTGCCCAACACAGGGCAAAGATGGTGCACTGGTTTCAGTAGAAAGGAGATTGCAGAGAGGAGAAAGAGGCAGCATGATGCAGCAGGAGACACAAATAGACGTCGGTAATGTGATCTTTCTCCACTGGAAACATTTCTCCTTCTAACGTATTGCCTCTTCTCATTGCTGCTGGTGCAAAGACAGGAAACGAACACTTCTGGAGGAGCCCAGGTGTCCCTGTGGGAAAACGTGGAGGCAGCTGTTGTGGGAGAACTTCCGCGTGTGTGGCTGTGGGGAAGAGGGTGATGAGGTGGGGGGTGTCCCCAAGAGACAGGCTGTCCTGCAGCTCTTTGCTAGAAATGAATGTTCTTGCTTTACAATTTAAATGAAAAAAGTTGTGACAGCTAAAGAAGGCTGGGCAAGGAGGCATGAGTGGGCCAGCTTCTACCATTAACCTCTTTTCCACTAGGAACCAGTGGAGAGCTGTCCTTGTCACACCAAAAATCCTGCTGTCCTGCAGACAGGGCACTAATGACTAATGGGGTTTATCCCTGGCAGCCAGGGCTCAGACACTATAGTGGGTGCCAACCATCACATCATGCAGCAATTTTGTCATGCACAGATCCCAATGCCTGTTATGGAGCTGGATGTGGCTGGAAGTGCTGAGCAGAATGGCTATTTCTGTGCTGCCACTGTTACACAGCTGAACAGCTGGTTCTGTGCTCTGACAGCCACCCAGGGACGTCCAGCACGGCTTACGAGTGAGAGAGCAGTGCACAGTGAAATGCTGCATGGGATGTTGTAATGTCCAGATCAGGCTGTCAAGTTCCTTTAATTTCTTTTGGTAGTTTCTAAGAAAAGCACTAGAAGCAGAAGAAGCAGTAGGAGAAGCAAGAGTTATATGTCTACTTTATAAAAATATGTCTGTATATGAAATATTTTATTTTTAGGTTTCTCCAGGCATGTTGCTTTGGGTTTGTCTGTGACATTACTTTTTCATTTCAGTGTTGTATTTTTCTGGAAGCACTTACTATAAAATGCATAAGTTCTTACAAGCTTTTTAAAGGAAATCCCAGTCTCCTGATGAACTTTGTAGAGAGAGTCTGTTGTATTTGGTTACATGTGTGATTACTCTCCAAACTTTCCTTGGCTGTAGAAGCCAAGGACTTTGCCAAGAAATCAGGCCAAAATGAGGGTGAAGACTGATTAAAACAAAGTTATTTATAACAACCAGAAAAATTAAGTCTTACCAAGTGACAGCATTATCTTTTGGTAATAGACAAATCCATCTTTGTTGAAAAAGCTAGTTTGTATATAAAAAAATTCAGGCTGACAACTGAAGCATAGTGGTTGATATGTTGATTTTCTTTCCTAGGTTTAGCACATTTATTGCAGCTCTGATAGATCAGAGACCATTTACATGCCTAACAGTGGCCCAACATGTAAGATGCTTGCAAGCCTCATAATGTTTCCAGGAGCTCCATTTCAGGCTGTTGAAAGCCTTTAGTAATGCACCACAATAAGTGGTTAAAAGGAAAACATCCTGTTCAAACAAATCTCCATTAAACTGTCATCTTTATTTTTTAGAGGTTTTTTTTGCCATTATGGGGATTTGCGCGATTTTTTCTCCCCTTTTTTGTTTTTGTCTCTCCATTAGGAAGAGGTAGAAAGTGACTCCCTAAACAGACTTTTTCATGGTTTGAAGTGTACACAAATTGAGCAAGCACTGTGCGCAGAACGTGGAAACAACACATAGCAGTGCTGCTTTTGTTTGCAATTAAGTGATGTGGAGCCTTAAAGCAAATTCAGCTACAGCTCCTGCAAATATCACGGTAAGTTTAAGTCTGCTTCTTGCTCACAAGCAAATAACCTTCACCTGGGCCAAGAACACTGCAGTGTGAGGGCCACTGCAGTGATTCTGGCCCACACATTAATAACAAATAAATGTCAAGGTGGAAGATTAGGATGCTCATTAGATTGAGATACAAATAATGAATGGCACCATAACGGAGCTTCCAGTATCGAAACCATAAATGAAAACAAAATGAGAGAAAAATGCTGAGAAGGCTGTCAGAGGAGTATTTTTTTAAGGCCAGGGGAAGAACCCTTTCCTGCCTTCCTGGGGTCCCCATTGCCTCCTCCCCATAGGACAAGGAGTGAAGCATTAGGCTGCCCCCCGGAAAAAGCTCACCAGGCCCCACAGCAGGGATGCTCAGGGTCAGGGCAGGGATATCCAGGCTGTGCTGGGAGGAGAAGAGGCAGAGTTTGGCTGGTGAGAGAGGGAGGAAACCCAACCCCTCTCCCAGGTGTCCATCAAAGGGCAAGTGGCGACACAGTCCCTGGGGGCAGCAAGGGAAATGTCGGTGGTACGTAATGAAACAAAATCTTCCCCGTGAAGGTGGCTAAGCACTGAAGATGTTTGCCCAGGAAAGTGGGGGATTCTTGGAGATTTCCCAAATTTGACAATCAGGTGCTTGTTATTCCTGTTCTCTGCACAAAGTGGGGACCCTGGCAGCAGCACAGACCTTTGCTGTGTGCTGTCATCGAGCAGTGGTAGTTCAGAGCTGTTCTGCATGGTACAGATATATCGTTTAAAATTACTGTGCCCTGTAGCAGCACATCCCTGCTAAACACTGCGAGCTGGCCTTGCTGCCCATGCCTCCACAGTGCCTACTAAGTGTGAGGTCCGACCGTGAAGGTCAGAATATCCTTTAAACTGCACAGTATCCACCAAACCTTTACCTCCTGCCAAATCACTCGCTTGTGACTGCAGGGGAAACAACTGCGTGCCCTTGGCAGTTGTGCAGCTTTCGCTATGCCACAGTACATATCACATGCATGGCCTCAGATGCAACAAGCTTTTCTTCCCACCCTCTGCTTTTTTGGTAGCTCTTCTGCAATTCTCTTCACAGTCTTAGCACTCATTTCGCTCTTGGTCTCACTTTGGGGAATCCTTAGTGTAGCACAAACTCTACCTTTTCGTTTTCCTGGGTTAAACTTCAGGCTAAGTTTTTAACAGACAAATTATTTGTGTCATACTAGTAGTCTAAGTTCAGTGTTTAATTGTTTCTTTTAACAGAACCAAAAGGCTAGGTTGCACCATGGCACTTTTGCAGCATAAGCCGCTGGTGAAAAAATTTTCAGTGCTTTCCATGTAGGCTTGGTGAATGAGGTTGGCAACTAAAACCAGCTGAGAACATCTTTTTGGTAAACACTCTTTTTACCTTGAAAAAACTGCAGTAACAGCAGCCCACTGAAAAGTATTTCAAACCATGATACATAAATTTCTCACAGTGTAAGAAAGGCATTAAACTCTAATGTTGGGAATGCCAGTTGCCATTGAAGAGCATGGTCAACAATTCAATCAGTGGTTTGAAGGAATTGGCTGAAAATACTCAGTTGTCAACATTAAAATGTCATATATTCCTTACAAGGCAGCAGATGACCGAAGAGTTAATTCTGTTCTAGCTACACATCTGTAACAGCTTCTCAACTTTTGCAACATTTTATTGACTTTCATTGAAAGTGCCAGTCTTGGTTCCTGTCGAAAGGCAACCACTTTCTGAAGTTTTATCAGAAATATAACTTGAGCCTTGAATGGAGAAAATACTGGAAAAAATCACATCTTTTGACAAAAATGTACACATATATTGTATATACATACCTTATTGATTTTCTAAACAATTATTTAGGCAAAATCACAGGGGAAAGATACTGAAATTTGACTGGAATACAGTCAAAAAAGGCTTTTGACATTTTCATGGGTTTGTTTTTTTTTTTTACTTCATAGTGATGAACCTTTAAAATATTTTTGTTTTCCAACACCATACATATTTTGCTTCATGTAGCCTAGCCATGCTCTGACCCTGTGACTCCAGTGTATATGTATGTGAGGCTCACGATGTAAATTATTTTTCCTTCATCTGCCACACTCAGCAAGGTATGGAGCAGACTTTGGTAGATAACAGCACGTAAGGCAAGGCTGATTGCAAACACATGAATAAGCTCTTGCATTTGTATCACTAGGAGCACAAACAGTTGCCAAGAGAGAGGAAAAAGGCCCTTTCCAGCAATTATTTTATTGTCCATATATACTGTTGTGGGAGTTTTCCTTTTGAGCTACTAGCAATGAATGATATTGTGGGAACTATTATTGTTAGATTTCGGTAATATTTTTTAGAGAAAACAGGTAACATGGCAAAAATGGTTGGGTTTTTTTTTCCCCAGGCCAATATCACTTTCCCCTGGATTTTTATCTGACATCAGATCTGGGCTGAAATGGGTAGCTATGGGCATAAGCATTGCAGACAAGTTTCTGCCAACCCCTGACTGGGTTGCAAAGCTAGTCTGTGGCCAGAAAACTACAGTGCTCACTTGGAAAATGGGGTAAATGGGTTTAACTTCCTGTACTGTCACCAAGAAACAGAGGATGGAGTGGGTGAAATACCCTCAAACCCTGCTGTTGATGGCACAAGACCTTGAGTGACTGAGCATCCAGTTGAGCAAGGAGGAGAAATACTCACCCTATCTCCAGATGAGCAGCCAGCCCTCCCAAGCGAGGAATTAAGCTCCTTCCTTACTTTTCCAAGGACTTCCTGGGTCTTGCACTTGGGTCACAACAATCCCACACAGCACTCCAGACTTAGGGTAGAGTGTCTGGAAAGCTGTCCAGCAGAAAAGGACATGGGAGTGCTGGTCAATAGCCACTGAGGAAGAGCCAGTGATGGCCAGGACAGCCAAAGGCATCCTGGCCTGTATCAGCAATAGTGTGGCCAGCAGGACCAGGGCAGTAATTATCCCAATGTACTCAGCTCTGGTGAGGCCACACCTCAAATCCTCTGCCCAGTTTGGGTCCCTCACAACAAGAAAGACACTGAGGAGCTGGAGTGAGTCCAGAGAAGGGCAATAGAGAAGGTGAAGGGCCTGGGGCACAAATCCCATGTGGAGCAGCTGAGGGAGCTGGCGTTGTTTAGCCTGGAGAAAAGGAAGCTCAGGAGGTACTTTACCACTCTCTACAATTGCCTGAAATAAGGGTGTAGCCAGGTGGGGATCAGCCTCTTGTCCCAGGTAACAAGTGACTGGACAAGAGCGGTGATACTGCAAGAAAGATTGGCGACCAACCAGCCTTAGAAACAGCATTCAGGTAGCTAAAGCTGGCAAATATATCTGTACTTTAGGACAGGCAACTGTGCTCTCCTTGAACCGTTGGGCAAAACATAGTGTTCTATTTGTTTTACTTGATTTGATGATCAAAAATTTCGTTTAATGTTTTATATTGCAACATGCTTTAGTTTTTGTCTTTTACTTGATGAGTGCACATTCTATCTGTGAAAAATGAAAGAAGATTAGGATATGTTTTGGTATCTCCTTTTTTAAATTGTTTTTTAAATAAAAACCACTGTGTGAGGCTGGAAGGAAATACCTCACAGTTGTTGCCAAGAATATGTCCCATTAAGTGTTCATATAGCACCACAAACACCACTGTGGTGCCTGAACACTGCCCAGAGGGCTGTACTTGGCCTAAAAACAATTTCCTACAAAAAAATTTGTTAATTTTTTCTCTCCAAGGGAGTTACCTTGGTAGGAGGTTTCTAAAATGCATTTTATTAGGTGTTTTTGGTGATGTTTGATCAGTATTCAGTGCTGAAGTTGAAGTGAGGAGCAGAATAGCTGTCTTGGGATGGAGCTGGTATCACCAGCACTCCTCATATCCAGGGCAAGGGGAGTCTTCAGTCATAGGGACTTTGTGCAGCCTGTAGGAATAGTGCTCCAGGAGTGGAGTTTGTTTTCACCATGGAGGTCTCGTGATGTCCCATCTCCTCACAGAACATGTCATGATCCTTACCTTAGTACCTCAGCTGCCCAGCAGCTGAGGATAAGCTTCACTGACACTCTTTCTGTGAGCTGCTGTTGAATGGAAAATTACCATGAGTGTGAGATGGCACAGCCCAGCTGTTTTCATTAGACTTCACTGCTGTATCCTAAAAGAGAGACACAAAGCTCAGGAATATTGCCCTTCAGCATGGTAAATATGTGTATAGCTACTGTATGTCATTTACAGAGGCATTACAGTCCTGCATAATAGTTCCATTTCAAGAGATATAAAAAAGCAAACCCTTGCATGATGCTTTATAATCATATATTTCATTCAAAATATGTCTATAAAGCCCAATTTTCCTGTCCTACCAAACTTCTGCTCACAGTGAGGAAAAGCACAAGGCCAGCATAAGTCTCATACATCTTTTGTTTGCCTGACAGGCATGTGGCTGTGCAATGAGCTGATAATCAAAGGCTTTACATCAGAACAGCCGTAATTTTTCTGATCCCTTCATAAAACATGTAAGCCTTACAGAAATAATTCAAGTTTGAATCTATGCCTCCAAAGGAGGTTTGTGGGTGTTTCGGTTTTTTGGGTTTTGTTCGTTTTTTTTTAAGGATGAAAACATTACCACCTAGTGGCAAGACTTCAGAACATAGCAAACCTAATGTCAAATCTTGGATCAAAAACCAGGTATCCTGAGTTTCTGTGCTTGACAAAACAAGAACAAGGTGAAAAACAATTTTGAATTCAAACAGGCAGCAGAAAACTGGGTGTAGATATATCAGTGGGGGTGGGTAAATTTCTGAAATTCTCAAGTTGAAGCCTGTGGCTTGCCAGCTGCAGCTGGTATGTGCTGGTTATAAATTTTCATCCCACCTGAACTGCACCAACACGGCACATCCTCCAATTAACAAATAAATGTGAGATGAACCCTACAGTTAGGAAGCTGATCACATGTTGTGCTTTTCCTCATGGACTATTCGGACCAGGAAAATTAGGCTCCAGGTGATGTAAAGAAGAGCTGGTGCTGATAAGAGGAGCTCCCAAAGTGAAATAGCAGTCTCAGAAAGAAGAAGGGAGTCTGGAAAAACGAAAGCATGTATCTGGCCTGAAGGCATAACCCAGCAGTGGTGAAGATGGAGGAGACCAGAGAGCTTACAGCCCATAATGCCTGAGGCTGTTAAGGAAGAGCAGCAGCACAGCACGAACCAACCTGACTTTCTGCTGGATCATCCTCGGTCAGCAGCACCCTCGCTGCTGAGATGGAGGTGACACTTTGTGACCACAGTGCTGGGGTCAGCCAGGGAGCGGGTGGCTCAGAAGGCACAGTAAATCTCTGGTTTCTTAAATAAGCCCCAGTTAATCCAGAGCCACTGCACGTTGTTGTTCACTGTGTTTCACCCATGAGAGCACTCTATATCCAAACGATCCTTATCAGCTAACCACTATTCCCAATTAATTTGTGTGGTTGAATCCATGAGGTTTCCCTTCATGTTACCTAAACTCTTTGGTTTAATTTCACTTATACATTTGCCAACAATTTTACTTTTTTTTTCTGCTGACACACTACCATAATTTTGCATAATCTATCAGGTGGATGTAACTCAATGAAAGAAGGTGTACACTGACTTCCTCTGGAGAAATTCAAGAACTGCCAGGCTGATATACAACCCCATCAGGATTATCAATAACACTGCTAATTTGATAAATCTGACATTTTTCAAAGATTCCTCTATAAGCAAGCATTTAATGCTTGACTGATATCTCTGTTGGAGTGGGTATAGACCGGGATTCAGAAGGAATGGAGTCTGTGGCAGATTTGTATTTCTGAAATATCTCGCCTTCAGCATGTCTCTCAAATGATGTCCCAGTTGTGTAATTCTTCCATTCTGCCTTGCTCTTGAAATTGCATATCCACAGCAGACATTAACGATAAAGAAAATTGGTGACTCTTTTTGTAAACACCTTCTGGTCCTGTGGAGTGAAACTCTAGGGATCCAGACACAAATGGAAGCATTTATGTAATTGTTATATCAAAACAATGGATTTATTTTTTTTTCTGGCAGGAAAATTATCTTATGTGAAAAACCTTTTAAAAGGCCACTGTTTGAGAGAGCAGCTGACTTTGATAGGAGACCACCAGACAGATCTCTAGAGGAAGTCAGAAATTACTGTAATTTCCCTACATTGTTAAAAAATGAAGTTTACTGTGATGTACAGTGAGAGCTGTCATACCTGTGAGAGCAACTAATATTTCTTTTCAGGGAACCTGATTCTTAATTTACTGAAAAAACAAGGCAAACAGTACAGGTACTCCTACAGTTTACAATTTTGCAGGCATTTTACCTGTGCCTGGACACTAGTCTGATCTCCCAGTGGACTGGTCTCAAGGGGACTCTGAATATGTTGTTAAAAATAAGTGCAACATGTTGATGCTGTCGATTGTAGGAAGTTCTCTGCAGCCTTTTGAAAGCTCCAGCCCTCAGTGCTTGGGGGATAACTGTGATGAAGTGGATGTACATCTTCCAGAGAGCAGCTGGGCAGAAAGCAAAGCAGGCTTTGCCTGCATGGCTCGGGCTGGCAGCCTTCCACTGTCAGACACTGTCAGAGAGTTTGTTCTTCACTCATAAGATGGATGGCCAAGAAATTCTCCTTCAGCCCCTCAGCACCCAAATTTAATATTAAGCTTCCACTGATCAATGCATCAAAATGGTGAGTTTTTGACCAGATGGATAGTCCTGCATAATTTAGCATAATTTCAACCCACATTTCAAAGAGTGAGCTAAACCAAACCAAACAAACAATTTAAAATAAATCTTGTACCAAAAAACCACCAGAAATATACAACTCATTAGGAATTCCACATACCTTTCTTTGGGGACTAAGAACAAGGTGAAGGTACAATATCTTGTCTAGGAAGGGGAAGGCTCTGGGCATACTTTATTGCAGCCTTTCAATACTTAAAGGGGGCTTATAAGAAGGCTGGCGAGGGGCTTTTTACAAGGGTATGCAGTGATAGGACAAGGGGCAATGGCTTTAAACTGAGGGAGGGTAGTTTAGATTAGATATCAGGAAGAAATTCTTTACTGTGAGGGTGGTGAGGCACTGGAACAGGTTGTCCAGAGAAGCTGTGGATGCTCCATCCCTCAAGTATTCAAGGCCAAGCTGGATGTGGCTCTGAGCAAACTGGTCTGGTGAAGAGAGTCCCTGCAGGGACAGTCCACAGCAGGGGTGGAACTGAGAGTCCTTTCCAATTCAAACAATTCTATGATTCTATAAAAGCTATGATTTTCTATGTAGACATCTTTTTATAGCAAAATATAGTTTTCACTCAGTACAATTATGATCAGCAGTCACTCTTCCCTCACACCCATATACACTTTAAAAAGGATACAACATTTCAGTAGAAAAACCAAGAGGCTACCCAGGGAGGCTGTGTATGCCCCATCCCTGAAAACATTCAAGGACAGCTTGAATGGGGCTTTAAGTAACCCAATCTACTTGAAATGTCCCTATGCATTGCAGGGGGGTTGGACTAGATGACCTTTGAAGGTCCCTTCTGCTCCAAACTATTCCATGATTCTATGCGTTATGCAACAGTGACATCTACTGTCCACCAGCACCAGCAGCCAGAGCAGAGGCAGTGCTGACCTGCTGGCCAAAATCCTCACTCACAGGAGCGGAAGGACACTGGTGGAAGGAGTCTCTGCTCATTTCCATCCTCAGGCTTTCAGTCTGTATTCTCAGTTAAAATGAATGAGAGGCAGTATTTTAGTAAATATTATTCAATCACCCAGGCTTCTGATTGATCAACAAAAATGGAATTTGGAGTTGTAATTCCCAAAGTTAGGGCACACATGACCAAAGCAGTATCACTAGCAACTCCAAACAGACCAATCAAGAAGGTGGAAGCTCTCAGTAATTGGGGGTGTGTAACCAGAGAGCCAAATACTCTTTCATTTTGAAGAAGAATCTGCAGGGAATGAGGATCTGGGCTGTGAAATCACACAAATCAAATACATGGAAGCATTTTGATACTAAAATGGATACAATCTAATCTGTGAACAGATCTCAAGGCCCCCCTTATAGACACGTGTGTGCCCTTTGCCCTGTTCTACATTGAAATACCACAGAGCAGGCCTGAAAAAAAAAAGTGTTCCCATTAAAAACAAACCTTACAATTTGCTTATCAGAAATTAGATTAAACAGTAGAAGTATTTTTCAGACCACAAGTCAAGTGAGTAATTTCAGAATACAAATTTCTATCTAAATACAGGCTACCTTCTGCATGTGAATGCTCAGGGTAACCAAGCAAGCGCATATGCACACAGCCATACATATCCAAATCCTTGGTATGAAAAAGAAAATAAAGACTGCATAATATTGAGGACTCATAAAATAGAAAAATTAAGCTCTTTCAGCTAAAAATTTTGGTTTTGCAGCCTCATGAAAAACAGTGAGGGAACAGACAAGCCTGGCTGGTAAACAGAACTTTCTGGCTGTGGAAAGGATTGGACGCAGCATAGGGTAGCTTTGTTATATATCAAGGCCTGTCTTTCCTGAAGCAGTATGACTCTTAGATACTTCTCACTCTTGAAACGATGGCTTAATCTTACCCTTGACTTTTACAGCTTGCAGACTTCGGAGGATCAAAAGACCCTGGAATCCAGCAGGTTGGCAGGGGCATCGTGAGGCCACTAGTGCAATTGACTGTTCAAAGCAGGGTTGGCACTAATTTCAGACCAGGTTTCTCAGGACTTTGTCCAGCTGGGACTTGTAAATCTCCGGGGATGACACCTGCACAACCTCTCTGGATGGCCTCCTGTTCTACCTCTTGGCTGCCTCAAGGGAGAAAAGATTTCTCTTACCGTGATCTCCAAATGCATCCAACTAAATTTGACTGGATGACTTTTTTGGTTTTTGACCACAAAAAGGCAGTGATAGAGGGAATAAGGGAAGACAAAGGCATTTTGAAACACCATTGGGCCTGTGGGCCAGCTGAGCATGCAAGGGGAAGAATACACAGACACCAAGAATATGCAGACACCGGCAGACTGGCTCAGGCACTGCATAGGACTGAGAAATGTTTCACAAGAGGTGACCATCATGCTTAGATCTGTACCCTCAACTGCTCTTCCACTGAATGTGCTCAATGTTTGGTAACTGTGCTGGAAAAGATGTCATATTTTTATAAAAGCAAGACTTTTATTCTTGTCTTCCAGTGAAATGACCTAAGGGTAAAGGTGGTCCACGGAAATCTTAGCTTTTTGCCTGAGCTAATCTTCACACAGTATGAGATCTTAAAGAAGGAAAAAGAGCTGCAAATAAAACACACCAAAGACTAGCATCTCCTATCTTGTTGTAAAAGGCCTCATGAGTATTTTTGGCATTCTTCAATTATTTTGTTGTTTCACTTCAAGAAACACTTACAAAACATGTGGGAAAATAAATTGGAAACAAACTTAGATCTTTGGAATATACACATTGGACTTGCAGAGCTGCCATGCACAGGAAGGGTGTGGATCCATCCAGCATGCACCCATCTACCCTGTTAGGTCCTGCAGTCACAGTGATACTACTATGGGGGCAAAGATGTTACACCAGGAGAAAGAAACAGAGGTGTTGGCACCACGTTTTAGCAGTCTGAGTTTCCCACTGAGTGCAGGAAGGAAGTGGTCAGTGCAGGAAGGGGAATGAATAGCCGGAAGAACACATGGAGGTGCTTCAGTGGTGAAAACTGCTAAGCTGCCAATGCTCACAGGACATCTGCACCCTGGGAATTTTATGCAGAATCAAAGGAAGAGGAAAGCTTTTGCCAAAGGAAAAACTGTAGATGTAAATGAAAATATGTGCATGTGCTTTGTGCATGTTTTAAATTACCTTGATGACAATTGGTGAATGCATTTCAATGGTAGGTCCTTAAAATCTCTCAACTGCCAGTATAAAACATCACTGTTGGAAAAGGAGGGGAACAACACAGCAGGAAGCATGTGGCCAATAAAGTCAGATGATATTTATTGGGGGAATCAAGGGTAATTAGTATCCAGCCCCCAGTGATGCCCATAACACTTTTGAAAACCTCGTATGAGTCAATGTGAAATCTGGCAATCTGACTGATAACATCTTTGAAGTCTTCACTTAGAAGGGACCCAAAACATAAGGACAGAGTAATTTCAAAGTCATTCCTCACAGCATGAAAATTGTTCAAAATCATTTATTGGCAGATTAAACAGTGGATGTAAAAATACATGCTAAGGAACATCTAATTATGAGCAAAGAATTTGAAATAACTAAATGATTTAAGAAAATCTCTTTCCAAGCAGAAAAAGCAACTAAGTTTTGCTGGGACTGTAGCAGGGGGATCCCATTTATTTTCTGACAGAAGGAGGCAATCTCTGCCAACTGAATCACCTTAAGGTATTTATATTTTGTAAGCAAGCTGAAGACTGCATCACACAGCATAGCCATGCCCGAAAAGCAGGAGAGACACTCTGACAAGGGCTATGCTGTGTACACTTTCCTTGCTGACACTGTGTGACAGCAGTTGCTTTGCTGCTCTATATGATAAAAGTGGGCAGCACAATGTTCTTCGTTCTGTTGTTGCTGGGGCAGTATTGGCATGGGTATTTTTTTGATTCTTAGACCCTATTAATTGCAATTCTTCTTTCTGCTTTTCCTACTCTGGGTGATGGTTTCCTAGCCCAGTACATCTATTTACATTCCTGTCTTACCACCAGTAGGAGGTAGAGGGGAAGATTTCATTCATTTTCAGATTTTTCAAGGAAACAGGGGTACAATGATATCTCCTCTCATCTCTCCCCCATGGCTGGGCAGAAAGTGCCCAGGGTCATCACCTGATGCTCCAGTCAGAGTAAGCAGGAATACCTATGTGATCAGTGGAGGAAAGACAAAGAAGTAGGAAAGATTCACTGATTGCTGCAGGAGAATGTTTAGGGCTTGGAAGGGTGAAGAAGGTGGAAGGGCTTGGAAGTTGTGCAGAACAGTCCACCCTTGACATCCTGGGCAGAATCCTGAGGTAGCTTGGGCAGAGCTGACTGATGCATGCACACTGGGGATGCCTGGGGTTTCTCCGAGTCTGGCACTGCAGAGACATGACTCCAACCATATTGCCAGAGATGCAGAAACCTAGGATGGAGGCTGGAGGACCTAATGTTCCACCTCACAAAGCCAGCAGCAGGAAGAAAACTTGGTAGAGAAGCCCAGATGGATCACAGGGTCACAGGATGCCTAAGAAAAAAAACAATCAGGAAGAAGTATGAAAGGAGATTGGATTATTACAGTTAAATACTTCCACAAAAACAGAACAGCCATTGCTAAATGGACTTCTCTCTCCTTGTAGCAGAGAAACATATGAAGAACTTGAAAGGCTAGAAGTACAAACTAGAGAGTCATACTAAAGTCTAAATGTGATTTCAGTTGTGGGCATGATTTGCCATTAGAACAAACTACTAAAGGAATAAGAGGATTTTCTCCCTCTCTCTCTCTTCAAATCAAGATTGTCCCTGTAGTAGTAATTAATAAAAAACCCTATGCTAAATACAGTTTATGGGAGTTCCGAGCTGAAGTCTTATGGCCTTGGGTGTACAAGGCCTTGGGGATACGACCTTTTAGATTGTGTTTTCCAAAGGTCCTTTTAGCCTTTAAAGCCTACGAATCTGTCCTGCAAAGCTGTCTGATCTCATGTTTCTCTGTGACTGTATGATTATTTATGCAAAAGACACTCAAAACTGGTTCACAAATTCCAAAGGGGAAGAATCTACAATATTACTGCAGGGAATTGTTTCAGTAGAAACAATTCTACTACCCTCACTAAGAAATACTTGTGCTTTACTGCCATCCTGGATTGTCGTAGCTTCAGCTATGCTGATTCCAGGGCTCTCTTCCCATGAATGGGATCATGGCTATCACCTGTTTCTGTTTAAATTAACTTTCAAATAAACTAACCAGAAAGAATCTCTAATGCCTCACAGTCTTGCAAGGCATGTCACATCATCTCCCAGTACTCCATTTTTCCCTGAAGCTCTTTTCCAGCTACTCACAATTTTTCAGAACATTTTCCTGAACTACAAACACTAAACCTGAGATGAAGCATTGAAGTAATGATGCCATTTTAATATAATTTGAATTGTAATGCCAGAACAATACCCAGTCTTACTCCAAAATACTGTACCAGAGCAGAAAATTGTTTCTCAAATGATGAATTAAAAAAAACCCCAACAATTCTCTATGTCTTATACACTGACAGGAACTCATAAATGAAATGCAGAAAGTCCTTCATTCAGGTGTGTAGGGATAAACTTTGACTCTTGACTACATACAGCTTCACACCCCTGGTGTCTATATGCCCTTTGAAACATGTACAGTTTCCATGATGCAGAGTACAGAAATCAGTACCATCAGGTACACAGTCACAAGGCAAACAGTGGTTTCAACCCTTTCTGTAAACAATGGTGGCTCATATCAGCTGTTACTCAGGCATTTAGGAGTCCAAAAGTAATGCTCACACTCAAGGCTGATGTTACAGTATTTATACCAGAAAGAGTTGAGGAGAACAGATTTTTTATGACAAATAAGCTGAAAGTTGTACATGTGAAGATGGCAAATAGTGAAACCATCAGGTAGAGAAACAGGACAGTTATGCAATAATTTAAAAAGTTATATTTACTAAACAATTTGATCCTGATTCACCATTACATTATGCTGTACATAATTGCTCGTATCTCCAGGTTCACATCTCTTATCATCATGAGAAAGTAAATAATAGCTTCAAATGAGATCTGAGACGAAGTTCAGTATTGGAAAACATTCAAATTTTTTTTCAGCCTCATCTAAACATTTCCCTCTCCAGATAATAACTTTCATACCTGTTCACCCAAGTTTGCAAATATTAAATTCAAAATCAAATCTGTAATGCTTTTCCTTTTGAAAGCACTTTCTTTCAAAAAAAGAGAAGCCTGGAACCAGTGTAAAGATCACTGCTCTGAAACAACTTCAAAACCCAGCTCTTTCCCCAGTCTTAGCCCCATCTCCCACCTCTCCTCTGCTGTGCTCTGTGGCTGAGAGGGCAGATATTCCTTCGGACAGGCACTGAGCTGCCTCTCCCTGCCTGAGTGCTGCTGCCCTGCCTGCCTCACTGAGGGCTGAAAGCAACCATAGCAATCCACTCCACCAAACGGGGCAGGTTATAGGCAGTCCCAGCCAATTTGGTGAGTGAGACAGGGTAGGTCCCCATGTCCCAAGCAGGTGTTAGAGGCCAGGTGGGAGGACAGCCAACACCAGGACAGCCCTGCTACTGGTGAAATGGCAGCTAACCTGCAGGTAGGTGAGGGGGCAAAACTGTTCTCACTTAGCACCGTGGAGCCAATGCTGTCTTCACCTGGCCTGGGAATGGAGCCAGAATGTTCCTGGTACCTGCCTGATAGCCCATGTGGGTTGCTAGAGCTTCCCTGGCCAGACCCACTGCACAAGCCTGTGGAATGTAAAAGCAAATTCTGCCAGCTGGAGTAAGGTATTTAAGAAACCAGCTGTGAAGAAGGGAGAAGACAACACCAAGGATTTACAGGTAGGAACTTTTGATTTAAAGATAGGAACTTCGGAGGCACGGCAAAGTGGAGAGAGATGAGCAAAGGTTTATAACATGATGGAAGCATGGAACAAATTAAACTTATCTGGGGTGCCTCCAACACTTGAGTTAAATCCACATGCTCTTTCTGCACGAAAATATCTCCTGAATTATAAAGGGTAAGGGAAGGAGGGCTCACATCTTGATCCCTAAGTATATAATTTGTGTCTTTTAAATCTGAGTCAGTTGAAGAGTTGAACACTGCGAGCCAAATTTTATTCAATTTATTCAGCAACACATCTGTGTGAAATATAGTCCAATTACAGGCACTAGGTTACTTTGCCATGGCTGCAGCCATTTGGCTTTTATTTCCAGCAGGCTGTAATTAAATTATCACAATGCAGGAGCAGACAAGTTTCCCTTATACGTGACTGCAATTAAAGACATGCAATCACAACATTTTTTAAAGTGACTCCAATCAATTGGTTACAGTAAAGCATGTAATAAAGCAGTGACTCCACCATTAAAACTGAAAGAGGGTTTCTATTTCAATAATCTAGTTCCCTTCTAATACAAGTTCTGCTTTTGGATAATTTATTTAAAGTTCATTATGTGTCTGCAGCATATATCATTTGCCTTCAGCTTGGGCTGCAGAAGTGCCATTATGGTCAATTACTTAGTGTGATAAAATCTGCCACGGTACAAACTGTTCCTTGATTAGATTTAAGTTTTGTCTAAATTCTATTTGTAATTTAGGCAGCAAAATAACAAGGCCAACAGGAACGACTCGCTGTCTCCTTCCTTTGGTGCCTGTTGTAACCTGTTGTAATCCTAGGGATATTAAAAACTGACCCCACGCCCACACGCTCTTCTTGCAGTACTTGTCCCTACTTTGGGTTTCCATAACCAGTGCAGGGCTTGGTCTGGCCTCTGAGGGAGCTCCTTGACCTGAATCCAGCCATATCATATAGCACAGTGATAGCAAAGGTTCCAAAAGCCCCGGATGGCAAGAGGCTGCCTGTGGGGACTGTGCGGTTGAGCATCACTAATGTGCTTTTTGGTGATCACAGGCATTTGCCCTGTGGCCTCTACAGTTTGCTACACCAGCACACTGGTTGATGCTAAACAAGCTGCTGACAGAATGAAAGTCCCACAAAACCACAAAGAAAGTGCTGTGGGGAGCAGTGCCCAGTCGTGCCCTTCAGCTGGCTCAGTAGCCGTGCACAGTGAACAGCAGGATGGGTACAGCCCTGGTGCTTCCAATACCAGAGAGCACAGCACAGCTGCTGCAGGCTGGGGCCTCTGCTCTCAGCCTGCTTCACCTTTAGCCACAGCAGAGGCTTCAGGTTTGTTTGGAGATGATGGCATCAGATCACAGCTGGGAATTAGAACCACTGGATTTATCCAAACCACCCCTGCACCATCCCCAGCCATGACAAGAGGTTTAAAACTGTTTTGCTCTTTAAAAACCATTGCCAGTGTTTGGCATACATCTTCTTGAGCTCCAGCTTTAGTTTTCAAAGTATTTTAAATATGTTTGAACCAAATGTTCTATACAAATTTGAACTCAATTTCTGCAACCTTTTTCTGTGAGATCTCACAAGGGAGTGAGGGGAGAAGCTACAGCAAGAAAATTCAGAGTGAAACAAGAAATAGAAGTGGTGATTCAGTGGGATCCATTTTTACGGATCCAGGCCACAGTAATTTGAGGACAGGCATCATCCTATGAGAAGCTGCATTCCTCTGGAAAAAATATGCGAGAGATGTATTATTTTCTTCCAATAGAACATTTGTTCCGTTATAAAAGAAAGAGGACACTTCCTCACAGCAAATGCATTTACTGAATGCCATGTTAACAGTGATTTGCTATGTGCATCAGTGATCATCTATTTTCTGTACAGACAATATACCAGGATGTCTTTACTTTCCTCAGATCTTGGTCCTGTCCCATATTGTACTTTGCAAATGGCTGCTTTACAAATTTGGATGAATTTATTCTGATGTGTCAGAAAATTTCTATCTAAGACTAATGTCAAAGCAAAATACCACTTAAAAATTTTACAGGGATGGAAATTTACATAGCAGCTAACGACAAGCCTAAAAATAACTTATTTCTTGGCAACATCAATCTTGTTAATGAACTAAAATAATGAAATATTCCTCTATCAGTGGTTTCCAAGAAGCAAGAAGAAAAACATTAACCAACACCAGGAGCAAAAAGAATGTGGAAACATTTCAACATCCACCCTGGTTTTGGGGTTTTTTTCCCTTAACCAACAAGGCTGCAGATGCATTTCATGGAACAATTATGTTCTGGACATTATCCACTGTACTTTTGGCCAGTAGCACAACACAGCTAATCTGTCCTTCTTCTCCATTTTACTCCTGATGAGAGCAGAAAGTGAACTTATATCAGGGGACACACATCAAACACTGTGAAACTGGGAATCCCTTATATTATAGCTTCATTGTGCCTGTGCAGGCCCTTTCCTGAAAATAAGTATTTTAAAATAAAATTGGTTCTATATAGATATGATATAAGGCTTCAAGATCAGGATCAATTCTTATCAAAGAAACAAGTTCTTTCCCTATTTATAAAAGGCCCTTTAATAGGAGCACTGATGAGCAGTTGAAAGGAAAGACCTGATTATAAGTTGTTTTTAATGAGATATGAGGTTTAATCTGTCAGTGAACACTAAACATTTCTCTCTTCCTTAACAGCTAACAAGCAAACATGAGCACAACAAATAACAACTCAGCCAACCCCATCACCTGGCAACACACTGATGGTGATTTTTCCAAATGCACTGTGTGGAAGTTGGTCTGAAGACTTTGTACCTCCACATTATGTAGAACATCATCTTCCTGGTGGGCTACCCGGGAGCTTCATTGTCATTTGTGTTTACAGCTTCAAGATGAGGCCTTGAAAGAGCAGCACCATAATCAGGCTGAACGTGTGGCTCACAGACCTGCCCTGCCTCACTGGCCTTCCTTTCCTGATACGCTACGATGGTACTGGGAAGCACTCGATTTTTGGTGAATTCATGTGCAAGTTCATCTGCTTCAGCTTCCACTTCAAATTGTACAGCAGCATCCTCTTCCTCACTTGCTTTAGCGCCTCCCAATATGTGGTGATTCACACAACGAATTTCTTCCACATCCAGAGGAAGTGGTGAACAGCAATGGCTTGCACATCCATTTGGTTGATCTCACCGGAAGCTGTCAGCTCTGTCAATTTCTTGATCTCTTCAAAAGAGACACAAAACACAAAGTCCTTATATCTTAACCTTACCAGCTCTGAAACCGTGGGCACAATTAGGTGGCCACTGACCAGCCTGGCCTTCTTCTTGCCTTTGCTGATGGTGATTCTGTGCTATGGACTCATCGTTTGTGCCTTGACCACTGCCCCACACATGGGCTTGCTACAAACAAAAGGCTTGCAAACTTGCTGTCGTCCTCTTGGTGGTCTTCTATGTGTGCTTCCTCCCCTTCTATGTTCTTCAGGTGGCTCTGTTGCCTAAGATCAGAAGAAAAACTTTCCAAACAATATTAAAATCATAACATAAAGAGCAGTCTTTTAATGAAGGTTTTCATTAAAAGACTGCTCCTTATGTTATCAGTTCTAATATTGTTTGGAGAGGTTTTTCTTCCGATCTTAGGCAGCAGCTCAGGTTAACTATGTGTCCAGTCAGCTGTCACATGATCTCACAGCCACTGGCTCCATTCAACACGTGTGGCAACTTATCTCTTTATGTCATGATGGAAAGCAACTTCCAGCAAGCCATGCTCTCTCTTTCAAGGTGTAAGTGGAGCAAATACATTCGGTATTCTAGGAGCAAAAATTATATGACCAAGTCAGAAATCACATTAAAGTTGTGAAGGAGTCCCTTGAAGTAAATTCCAGCAAACCCAGGCTGGCTTTGGTGCTGTAAGCTCCTGCAAAGGCAGCTGTGTTGAGATGATAGCAAGAACTGCAGCTGCCTTCGCCCTCTCCCTGCAGTAGAGCTCTCATCAAAAAGCTGTCTTGGGAGAAGGTTTACATACACCTCTCTTAGCACCCAAAGAAAGAGCAGGGAAAAGACAAGATTGTAAGCCACCTTGAAGGTGAAATTTAAAACCATCCAGCCAGACTGTTCCCAAGACATTCAGGAAACACAGAGTTCTCTAGCGCTGAGCTTTGCTATTGATTACAGAAGCTTGGAGAGCTTAGTTTTGACATGAGAACAACATCCATTGATTTCAGTGCTGTCACTGATGTAGTGCTTTGTTTATTACAGCCCAAGAAAAAACACAACAAATATTGTCCCAGCTGCTGAAACCACTGAATTACACACTTAGAAAGTTCCTAGATAGATCAGATATTTTCAGATTGGGTGGACCCAATGAACTTCAGCATAGAGCACTGAGCAACTCAATGGTGAAATCTCAGAGTTGGCCTAGGGGAGGATGAAAAGAATGTGAGAGGTGGACATACATGATGAATAAAAGGATATATATGTATTATACATGTGTGTATGTATGTGTGTGTATATATATATATATGTAAATACATAAGAGAACCATAGAATGGTTTGGGCTGGAAAGGACCTTAAAGAAGACCATCTAGTTTCAACCCTCCCGCCCTATGTAGGGACACCTTCGACTAGACCAGGTTACTCAGAGCCCCATCCNATTAAATTGTATTAGTGTACAGAAGATTATTTTAGATGAGTACCAGCCTGTATGACTCTATCAGCTGTGTATAATCCCAGGTCATTCTGATTTCCTGCTACAACAAATTAACAGGCTTGTACATGAAGGGTAAGAAAGGATAAGATGATGTCATATATCTTCCAGAAGAAGTTTTGACTATCTGAGATGACCCTCTTTTGTGTAAGCTAAGGAAAACAGCCTGGAGGAAACTACTTTTGCTAGTTCCAGAGTTTATGCTCATTCAAGATATTAGTGATTTACTATCAGAGTAGGAGGAGCTGAGTTGGGATCTGTCCTGGGTTCAGGGATATTTAGTGTTTTCATTATCAAACTGGATGATGAAATAAAGTCTGGTTTTCATATTTACATATTGACATGAAGCTGAGATGACAAAATTAAGCTGAAAAATTGCAACTATGATCTGCAGAGACTCAGGCTGCAATTAAACAGTGACAGGTGCAAAGTTCTATGTTTAAGTAGAAATAATGAATTGTGCAAACACAAAAGGAGAAAAAAAAAGAAACCATTATTTAGGTAGCAGTTTTGTAGAAAAAGATCTGTAGTTGCTATGAATCACAGGCTGGACAGGAGCTTATAGTTTCAGTGGGCTGACAGTGTCTGCTGTGCCAAAAAGAGCAGATGTATAAATTAAAAAATGTATTTATGTGGATATTTAAAACACTTCGTTGAAGGACCATCCGTCAGATATGTCTTTCAGAAGCAGTGCCACAGGCCTTTTGACATGTTTTCTAGTTTAATTTCTCCTCTTCAGCACTGTTGTCTAAGGGCCACATTTTACAGGTTGCCACTAGATAGTGATCAATCATGGTCAAGTTATCTGGTTTCACATATACGTGGTTAATTCAAACCCAAAAGTTATACAAATACACAAGGTGATTCACACAAAATAAATCTTTCCTGACACAGATTCATAATATCCCAACTCTCCAACATGGGAAAAAAGCACAAACACGCTGCACAAATTCTCTTCCTCTTCCACGTCAGAGAAAGAACAAGATGTGTCTGCCAGTAACACATACACATCTGAAGGAGTGGATCAAAAATCATCTTTTTTTGCTCTCTCAGAACAAATTTAAATTCTTGCTCTCAGAAGCTTTTCCTTCTCAAGTCCAAGCCGAGCTTATCACACACAAGCAGAAGCTCTTCAATATAACTACATGTACAATATAAAACGAAGCAGCTGGAGGTAAAAATTGTGAAATGGAAGTGTTCAAGACTTTCCATCTCTAACAGCAAGAGTGATCATCTCACAGTGTCAGTGACTTGGATTGGGGCTACCTTTTTGCCCCCTCCTCTCTGTCCTTATTGTAGCTGTTGTTTGGTTGTCTTCTTCCTATCTCACCAGCTCATTCACCACCTTTCTTCATTTATTTTGGGCTAAGCTAGCTGATTTTAAAGTGCCAGAGTAGATTAGGGAATGGTCCTGGAGCTATGGTTCACTGTGGGGGAAAGAACCTCCAGGAGAAGGGCAGTCATGTCTTCCAGTAGCATGGCTGGCTCTGGAAAAGGAAAAAAGTTCAGCCTTAATACAGACACTTTTAAGGGTTCAAGGACTGCTCAGGTGCTCTGCAGGACTGAGAGATCATTATCTCATGCAACTCATTCCTTTTGCTTACTGTGAAGCTCGATAGCTTCTATTTTTAGCTGCTGTTAAGTTTACTGCTGAAACAAGGATAAGTGCTTCAATTGCAGTAAACAGGAGACACTTTTCAAGCTCTGTACACAGTGTGACAACATAGCTACATAAATTACTACACTATTGCAGGCTAATTCACAGCACAGCTATGCTCCAGTAACCAGGCTTCTATCAAAGGCCTCTGGTAGGTTTGTCTGCAAGGACAGTCATGTCAACAAGAGTACCCACCAGCAGGCTGCTCTCTGCCTGGGACTGCAGAGGGACCAAGAGAATAGCTCTGCAAGGTAAACCTCTCAAGAGAAGGTCGACTCTGATGACATTAAAGATGAAAATTTGGAACTGCCAACTGTTTTTGTAGACAAGTCAAACCTTATTCCTTGCAGTGACTCATGTATTGTCGCAGATTGTAGCAGAGCTATTTTCTACCTTTGTTTGTCCAGGGAGGCAATCAACAATTTTTTTGCTTTTCTCCCCAGTTCATGTGTTCTCATAAGAAATGAAAGCAAAGAGGCCTTCCTCATACCCAAACCTCCCAGAGAGCAAAAATACTGACTGTAATGTTCTGCATAAAAGAGAATTTACAAAATCTGTCCTAATCTGGCTGCTCTACAGAACCTAAGGAGAGAGTGTGTAGTGCTGTATGTAGCATCAAAATGCCTAGCTGGGTAAACAGGTAATGGAGAGAAAGGCTAAAATAACTTGGGAATGCTCCACTCTGACAATGTCTGTGCTGGATATTGCTGTGACAGAAGGCTTCAATTTTGTCCCGATGTAATGGTCTATGCTGCTGGGGTGCTGCAGCAGCAGCTGTGCAGTAACAGTGCACAGAGCCATGATCCACCTCACCAAATGCAGGGCACTGCCAGGCTCACCACTGAGTCATTTAGAACCCACAAAGATGCTGACATTTTGCTGATAAGGCTAAGTGAGCAAAATGAACTTTGAATGATTGCTTCCATCTGCCAATATTTTCTGCTCTGAAAATGCAGGTTTGGTGAACCTAAACTTTAAAGTAGCAAACAACAAATGAGCTATACTCTGTTCAACTCCAACCAGCTCTGAGCTCATTTTGCTTTTCCCTGCCAGCAGAAAAGGAGAAGAGATGTAAAGGAAAGCACATTGTGCGTTCCCTTACGTTTTGTGACAGTAGAGGCATTCAACAGTGCCAGCTGATGCCACTTCAATGTAAATGCCACACAATTGAGTCTAGGAGGGGGAAAAACCCATTTATGCTAAAGAAAATGTATTTCAAGCCCTGTTTTCTAAATGGCTGAACAAGAGCAGTACTTTTGACTAAGGTGTCTTTCTGACTTGCTGCCCTAGCCTACTGGGTGCTGTGGTAGACAGCAGAGTGAGTTGGATGCCTCCTAAAGCAGGAAAAAAATTGCATTCCTGCTTTCAGTCAGAGCTGTACTTTGGAGAAAAGGAGAAAATTGAAGTTGGTAAACAAAGCTGCATATGTTTCCAAAATAAAATTTAAAGCTGAAATGCTGATTTTTTAAAATACACAGAGGAAACATGATTTTTCAGGGCTGCTGCAGACAAGTATAGTGCACAGTATGTTTGATTCATCCTTGCTAGAGCCTTAAAAGGCATTTGAATTACAAGGTTATCTTCTAAGATTGCTCCTTGCTTTCTTTACTCCCCAAAATGCTTGATATCACTGATTTCTGAACCAAAAGAGAGATGATTGCCTGGAAGCTATAGTACCAGTGATGTTCTCCACTCTTAAAAGAAAAACAAAAGTTCTGAGCTTCTGTGTTTGGTTTTGTTGGTATTTTTTTTTAAAGGAAAAGTGTGTTTTTCAAATTACTTTATGATTTTCCTTCTATTTTGTAAAATAGTGCAAGAAGATAAGGTGAAGTAGAAAGAAATGCAACTTTGCACACAGACAGACAATACCAGATTGAATGCTAGTAAAACAAGCTAGAAAACATAGTTCCTGGACAAATCTGCCTTCATGTTATTTTTTTTTAAATACAGTTGTATTTCCAGCATGATCCCTGCTACCCAAGCCAGCAAACCTGATAGCAGGTAACTCCATCCTTCCCTTTCCCATCACTGCATCCAGCTTAACACCCATTCAGTTGCTTAAGACCCATCAGCTTTCTGGAAAAGTGATTAGGAGATTGATTTTGTCACTTCTAACAGTTCTGCTAAAATCTTTGTGGTTACCATTTGCCCCTGAATGGCACAAGATAATTGGCTGCATCCCAGGGCCTTTCCAAGACAACTCCAATGCATCTGGCAGAATTGGTATTTTGTTGGCAGATCTGTGAGAAAATATTTTGATATTACCACAAGAACATCCTGTAATATTCACATACCTCTCCTCTAATTTTCAAGGACTGTCATGGTGCCAGCCACTGTGCAAATTGATGCTCTGGACCTGCAGCTCACAGGGCTAGAAAACACCTTCTCTGTAGGCACCTCAAAGGGTATCCAAGGTAAAAACTCCAGCTCTGCTCTGGTTACAGATCTGTAAAGCTGGGCAAAAAGAAGGCAACTTGGCACAAGGCAGGAAAGCATTATGGGTGGATTTATTTCCAGCCCCAAATGATCCCAAAGGGGCAATTTTCCACTGAGTGAGCCAGTCTGGCCCAATCACTTATGGCCTCAGCAATAATGAAGAAGACCTAGCAGACAGAGGCACACGCATGTACTGTGAAAAAATTTCAAGCAATAAATCTTTTTGAAAATTCTCTTTTCCCTTAAATTCATGATGTTTTTTATCAACAGACAGTTATCTTAACAGACAAGGCAGCAGCACCTGCCTGGAGGAGTTTCCTCACATTACCTTTCTGCTAGTAAGCTGCTCTGAGATATTTATACATCATCCCTATTTTACAGGTGATGAAACTGAAGCACAGGGGAGTTAAGTGACTTGCCTCCAGTCACAAAGCAAATTAGCAGCCAAGCGGGGAAGAGATCAGTTCTCAGCCCAGAGCTTTTACAAAGTGCATTTTAGGCTTAGGGAAAGATTTTCATGGGAGTCTTGATTGCTCAGTGGTGGCACTTCAGTAATAAAAGTTGAGTTAGAGAAGTGTCTGCACTACTCAGACCCTAGTTCATTCCCAACATCATACTCTGCATCTCTGGAAGGAGCACCCCTGTTTTCTTTCAGAGAAGGTTTTGGGGGACCAGCTCACCAAAGTTAATTGGCTACCACTCTGTGTGATCCTAGCCACTAGCCAGTAATAAACAGCTGCATTCATCCCATTTCTGGGTTTCTATCAAGTATTTTCTAGTTTGCAGGTTAACACAAAATATTAGCAGTACACAGGGAAACCGTTCAGGCTGAAATGTGTGCATGGCACCACAGGCTGGGAGGTTGTTCCTTGTGGGGTGCAAAGGTCAGGAATAGGTTCCATGATTAGCTAGCTGCCTTCACCCAGGGGAAGGGACCACTGCTCACCATGTATGTGTGCCAGCTCTGGGAGAGCACATGGGTCCAGCTGTCATGGCTCAGAGGTGGGCCAGGCCCTTCCCTGGAGACACTAATACTGATCCAGCAGCCCATGTTCTGCCTTCAGAACTTTTCATCTACTGGGAGAAGAGCAAATGGAATTAAGATGTACATTTATCATACATCTTCTAAATTTCCACCCTTAATTTGACCCAACATGATTAATACAGCTATTCTTGCTTATCAGAGCTAGATGCTTGTCAACGAACACCAGTGAAAACCTACATCTGTCCCTCTACCCTAACAAAATCCCAGCAAACATAGTCCCCATCCTTTTCGCCAAAATGCAAACCTGAATCTCACTGAGGAAAGGGAAGGACAGGAATGGGGCATTGTTTTTGCTGGAAACACCCACGAAGACCAGCCGTGAAGTGATTCTATGCTGTGCCCAAGAGACTCTAGCCTTCCCTACTTCCGCAGCTGGGGTCTGCAGGTGCTGTAATTCGAATTCCCGCTAGAGGGTAGACAAAACTCTTCCAGTAAAAGGATCGCTCTGGAAAAACGTAGAGTGTACAGGAAAGCAGTGTCTCATTTGGAAAAGCACATCTGTGCTAGAGAAGCAGCTAAGAGTAGGAAAAGGAAGAATATGTTTATTCCACCTGCAAGAGCAAGGTGGGAGCATTGTTCCAACTTTAAAGAAACGTAATCTCTGCTTAATACTTTTGAATCAAATACAGCTGGAGTGGCTATGTTGTTATAAACATGTAAACTGTAAATCAGATTTACAGAAAATATAGATTTCTGATTTTCAGAAATACAGCTGGTATTGACTCTGCAGATGTTATCTTACAAACAGTGATAGTGGCCAATTAAGAATTTCAAATAGTTAGAAAAGATAAATGTGGTGAATTACAGTTTATCCACTTTGGTAATGAATTCCCCTCATTCTGATGGTCTAGCCAGAAACACCAAAGGGTGTATTTATCTCTCTCTTTTATTATTGACCAGTCAGTTATTGCAGGAAATAATGGCTTGTGTTTTCTCCTCGTACATTTCTCGACCACTAAATGCAGACAGGTTTCTCTGAACCTTGCTGTGGGAGGGGAAGGTATGGCTGCAGGCATCAACACATCTTCCTCTTTTTGCTCTCCCTCAAAAAGCAGTTTCTTCTCCAGGTGAGATTGCCTGTCTCAGGGAGCTCCCTGCATTGCAGATAAGGGCACTGTGAAAAGGTTTTCTTGCCACATACCTGACTACACCAAAGCAAGTTTTCACACTGATCCAACAAGCCCAATGATAGGGAAGCTAAAGCAATTCAGAGTTTATTTTCTAGTTTGGTCTCATATCAAAAAAGATGTTCTAGGACCCCAAAGCATCACCTCTGTAAGCTAAATTACTTTTCTGAATGCTAAGCAAAGATTTGCTTCAATCTTCTGAAACATAACTTGTTTATGCTGACAGAGGTAAGAACCAAAGAAGACCCATCAAAGCAGCAGAGCTCTCAGAGGCATTCCTGCTGCTGGGACTCCTCCCACAGCTAGGATAATTAAAGGCTGAATTACCTGCACTTCAGAAAATTGGCATGCCAGGGTTTGCTGCCATGAGCACTGTCTTTATCTCATCTGTCCCCTAAAGAGGTGTGGGCTTTTGAAAGGAAAACCTCTGTTGTCCTTCTGTTGTGGATGGGTCCCATCTGCTGGTCCCACATAGTCCTGTGGGTGGCAACAGCTCTCTGTCCAGTCGAGTGAGTCGATGAAATGGGTGTTGCTACCAGGCAGCAGTCTCAACACTCGACACCTCAAAGGCTAAACAGGAGATGTGCCCAGGGAAGGATTACATTTGTGGCCCTCATGAGCCATAGAGGAGCCCCTTGGGCAGCTGGATGTGCTTTCACTGCAATAAGGCAATTGAATGCATGGCTGAGAGATTTTCACAGCACAGTGTTGGGAGCAAAGGAAGAAGTATTAATCCTGAAATACAGCCATGCCAAATCAGGTTAAATTATATGTTTTCTATGTGACTTATACTGTAAGGGGTGAATGATGGGTCTGAGGGATGGCATGGCCAAAGGAGAGATATCTGGAATTTGAAGCAGGGCTGCATTTGTTGTCTACTACACTGTTTCACATTTCCCTCCACTGTGGTTATCAATACATCTACCACCTGTCCCGCAGATCTCATGCAAAAAGCTCCCGTCTTCATCACTCTGAAAAATAAAGTAATATTTTGTTGAAGAAAGAGTTATTGTTATACAAAAGTCTGTGTAGGAGGTGAAAAGTAGAAAATGTCTCTTTCAGGGAGTCAAGAAACTGGATTTGGTAAGGAGTAGATGGATCTCAGCAGCTGTGCTCTTTCACCAAGTAGTTGCCTCAGGGTGGCAGTTGATGTTAAATTTTGTACAAGATTTCCTTTTCTTGTGTGGATTAAAGATTTTGAAAAAGAGACAGATGACCTTTATTCTGAGACCCTCTTTTCCATTTTTTTGTGAGGATTTTAGAGATCTTGAAGACTCTTCAATTGGCTTACAAAGCTTAAACCCCACACCTGGCCTCAGCTGTAGAGTCAATCCTCTGTACCTGTCTTCATGAGGCCATGAAATGCATCATCTCATCAACATAAATTTCCACACTACTGTTCCCAAGCAGCTGAGCTAAGGACATTCAAGGGTGAAATGCTACACTAAATAGCATTTATAAAATTATTCCATAGGTTTTTCTACAGTTATAACTGTGATTTATTTGTAAATTCACAATATTCACAACATTCCTACTAGTCAATTCACACACATACACGCAGGCCAAGGGAGATGCATACATCTATATCTGTGTGTGTAAAGGTACCCACCAAAATTTCCCCTTGGGCCAGTGAAATGCATCAAATTCCTTAGCGTTTCTCCACAGACATGGATTGCACCTTGAGGAGAATGTGTGTGGGGGGGATATCAGCCTAGGCCTTGTCACCAAGGAGCAGCTGGGGTTGTTTAGCCTGGAGAAAAGGAAGCTCAGGGGAGACCTTATCACTCTTTACAACTGCCTGAAAGGAGGGTGTAGTGAGATGGGGGTCACCCTCTTCTCCCAGGTAACAAGTGATATGAGGAGAGGAACCGACATCAAGTTGTGCCAGGGGAGGCTTAGTTTGGATATTATGAAAAATTCCTTCTCAAAAAGAGTTGTAAAGAATTGGAACAGGCTGCCCAGGGAAGTGGTGGAGTCACCATCCCTGGAGGTATTTAGAAGAGGTATATATGTCACTTACAGACATGATTTAGTGATGGACTTGCCAATGCCTGGTAGACTGTTGGACCTTATGATCTTAAAGGTCTTTTCCACCCTAAATGATGCTAAGATTGTCCTCCACCTAGGCCTGCAGAGGCAACATGATACTTTGCTGCTACTTATCAAAGCGATCAGCAATTTCTCCTTGATGTCCTGGACACTTTAACCCAATACAGCTGCTGCCATGTTAGTGCTGAATATTATCTGTGTATGTGTACTAAGGGAGAGTATCAGGAAAGAAATTGCCCTGCCTGAGATGAGAGATTAATTTGATCCCTGAATTTGAATTGACTATTTCAGTATCTAGTTTATTTAGGAAGAAATCAGACGTTGATTTCAGCTAATAATTTCTGACAGAATGCTTCTTCCCTGCCAAATGTTGAATCAACAGAATCAAAAGTTTCATGTGGATGTCTTTAATCTATCAAAAAGGTTGATAGAAAACAAGCAGGCAAGCTCCCCAGCTAACCAAGCAGCCCCAGACAGAGCAGGGGAGCTGATGGTGGGATGGACCGGTCTGCTGCATTATCCATCAGGATAGTCCAGCAGCACCCAGCTCCTCTCTTGGGATGGAGCAGACTTCCATCTGAAATGCTCTGTAAGGGGACGGAACAGACACAAAACTTGGTATTTTTGAGAAGCAAAATTTGCTTCTTTTCTCAGATTTTGCACAAAAGTCAGCGCTGCTGGGACCTGTGGCTAAGTTTCTACTCCAGGCACAGATAATACTGATGTGAGTTTCTAGGAGAGAAGTACAAGGCTCAGCTCTAGGATGTTTAGCATGACAAAATTTTTCATCTAAGTCCAGATTATGCAGTGATCTCACCCTTATTATATTCACTAGCGATTTGGGCAATGGAGTAGAAAGTATAACCTTTAAGCATGCAGATGACAAGTGAGGGGACTGCAGGCTTGCTGGTAGACAGCATTCGATTCAAAGCAATTTACAGAAATTGGAGAAATGGTCTGAAAAAACCAGGATGCAATCCAATGAGGACAGATGCAGAATTTATGTTTCTAGGAAATTAATCAAAACTCCACAAATTGGACTATGTGTTTAGGCAGCAGTACTGCAGTAAAGAATCGAATGGCTGCTCAGGTAACAAGCTGAACATCAGTCAGATATGTTCTGCTGTTGTGAAAAGGGCATACAGCAGAATGGGATGTAGAAATAAGAGCACAAGCTTCCAGGTAGGATGATTAACCCTATTGCTTTTGTAACACGTCTCCTGGGGAGGCATATGTGCTCCAATACTGCACTTTGAGAAGGAGGGGGACCTGCTGGACACGGAGGTCAGTTTCTGAGCAGAGATTCAGACAAACAAAGCAAAACAAAAGGAAAAAAAAAATAGTTTGCAAGATTGAGAGGTGTTCAATCCAGGAGAAGGACCACTGAAGGAAAAGTGATGGTGATCACACACCTGACCTGTATCCAGAAAGCAGAATGCCCCCAGCTAGGACTCTATCAGGAAGATGTCAGGCATGAGATAACTCATCCTTTGGGCACCGAGAAGCAAAGTAGTAGTTTGGTAGAGAGATAAATTTAAAAGACCTTGGAAAAGCACCTACTGGGACTGCCAAAGATACTCTGTCTGGGGCAGCAGATGGACTGCATGTCTTGAGGAATTTCCTTCTGCCCCATCTCCTGAAATGCCATGGGAAAAACCCCTTTGAATCATAAGAGAGGATTTCAGGAGAGACCAACATCTTGCTGCATGCGCCAAAATATTCCCTCAGAAAGGACAGATATTTGTGCTCAGGTCTTTGCAGTGACTATGCCATGAAAGCCAATGGATTAGACACTCTGCTGGGGTGGAGTAAGTTGACTTCAAAGCCAGTGGCAATGCACCAGTTTAGACCTCCTTAGAATACAATGTGCAAAACCTGATGAAAAAGTCTGGTTAGAGATCCCCTCCTCAGACCCCAGCAGGCCATCAGTCATGGCAAGATGAAGCAGCAGAGTTGTATGTTGGCAAAATGCAGAATAGTGGGTAAAATGCCTTACCCCAAACAGGCTGAACATGCCGAGCATTGCATTTTTTATATCTTTTGACACATTGTATCATTTAATTTTATCAGCAACTACTGAGCAGTTCCCTTTAAAAAAATAAAAAGCCAAGGTCAAGCACAGAGAGCGTTTTCTGTCTTTTCTTGTGTCATCTTCTGTCCCATGGTGAAGTGGCTTTTTCCCTCTTTCTCCATTATTGAAAATCTTGATAAATACAATGGAATAAAACGCATATTTAACGAAGTGCTGGTGTTTTAGCTGAAGTTCATGCCCTGATGGAGACAAATATGATACATCAGCTTACAGCAGAGCTCCCCAGCTGATCCAGGTGTGATGGGTAAGCCTGATGCTCTGTTAATTCAAGTTCTCCGAAGCTCAGAGAGAGAAGATCTAACCAAAGCCCTTCAGTGACCCTGAAGCACTTGGTGAAAGGTGGAATAGAAAGGCTAAGCAAGAGAAAGTCTCTGCAGAGAATAGCACCCCCCTTCCACATATTTGATTTAGATGAGCCCGAAATAGCCAGAGGCAAAAGATTAGATTTAAAAAAAAAAAAAAAAAAAAGACAAAGGTATGAATTCCACAAGTTCATGAATGAATTACCTCCTCAGAACCTATTTTAGCAATCTGCACCTCCACCCAACCTGAATTGTTGGAGAGCCATTTAATTGCCTTGGGATAATAATAATAATCATTTAAAGAGCACAAGACTCTCAAATGCCGGGAAACTGCATGTCTCTCAGGGTGAGGCTGGCAGGGTTGCCTCTGCAAGGGGGAAGCAGAATGAGCTGCCTTCATGCTGATAGAGGAACTTCTCTATCATGAGGGATAGAATAGAAGTGCTTGGGATGAGGAGCCTGAACACCTTCCCTGTTGTACAGCTCTCTGCCTGAAAGCAAGGGAAATTGCTCCAAAAAATACACGATCTTTTACTCTGTAATCAAGCAATGATTTGCAGGTCGTTTTCTGCTTCTGTCTGCTTTGTCAAGGAATGTCCTTATTTCACTTTGAGTGAGAATTACTTCTGCTTATTGCTGTACAATACTAAAATTCTACCTGATAATTACCTTACTTTGTCAGAAACAAGTGCTAAACAACTGCAAACAACCAATGCAAACAACTAATTTACCAGTTCACCATTTCAGCGACTGTGTGAATAAAAGAATTAGATGATCTTGGGAGAGAAATGATTCTTTTGAAATATGAAGTGTGTCCTAAATGGCTGAGCTCCCTTCCCTGTCCTGTTTATGCTTCTCTTGGCACTAATCCCACTGGAAAAGGCTCATTTCCAGAGCATGAGTGGAATTTCAGGAGGGGGGAACTGGAGGAATTAGGGGTGCAGGTAGGAGCAGACATGAGGGGTCATGGTAGCAGGACCACTAAGGTCCTTCTGCCAAGAGCCAAGCAGGGCTTGTGCAGGAGCAGTATCTAGCTGATAGAAAGCTCATCTTTGGCTGTGCATATTAATATCATGTGTTGAGGGCTGTGGTGCTACAAGTCACTTTTTTGAAGACAAAGCCTTATTAGAGTAACCAAAGGAAAAGGCAGACTTTCCCTCATGTGCCACAGCATCCTGCAAACAAATTACAAGAGCAATGGCACCACAAGAAAATATATTTTCAGTGACTGGAAGCTTGTTTGTACACTGGAAGCCACATCAGCGGCGTCCTTTGCTGAATCCTCTACTGACACCTTACTGAAAGCCAAACTTTTTCCATTCATCTTGAAACTGAAAAAAACCAACAAAATAACAAAGCAGCAAATTGGTCCTCTCTGTTTTCAGTCCCACTGAACTGGGTCATTTTCAGGAAACGGCCTATTACCTAAAACAATTATGGTTGTTGTCACATCTCCAATGAGTTTGGTTTGGTTTTTAGTATCTGCTGGGAAAACTTTAACTGGCACAGCTGCTGTGTTTAGGGCCACTTCTTAGCTGGGTGCTCCTGTGGGGCTTCTTTTTCACTGCTTCACACTCTTGACAGTGCTGCACCAGAGTACCTGAGCACATACTGGCTTTGAGCAGATAAATTGTCCCATTGTCTTTTCTCTCCCTACTTCCCCTGGGGCAACATACCTTCTGAAAGTTCAGCCATCATCTAAGGGCTGTGGTAGATTTTATCTTCTATGCCCCGTAGTCGAGCAGCACCAATTCACTTCAAGGACTAACATTAGGCATAAAATAGTGCTTTATATACATATAGGCTGTTTTTGGAACTCCACTGAACTACTGCTCAGCTGATGTGCCAGCAGCACTGCTTATATTCCAGATTATATATGCAATTTTCCTAACGTAAAATATCCCTTTCCAAAAGTTTTCATTAACAGCATCTATTTGCTACATAATTAGATGACAGCATTTAACTGTGATTAATTTAAAGTTACAGTACATTTAGGGATTAAAAAATGCTGCCCTTACCGTTCTGTCTCAGGGAAGAAATACGAAGGGAGAACTGGAGTTGATTTCCCCATGTGATGAAGACACACAATATCATTCTTGACAGAACTGAGCATCTCCCAGTGGTGGTCTGATAACAATGGTAATTAGGTATTCAATCACACACAGGGTAAGATCAGCCAAACAAATGCATATCTGCTAAGGGAAATAACCCATGCAAAGATTATGTGTTTGCTGAACCAAAAGTAAAACGTATAATGAAAGCTCTTAAGAATCTGGAGCCTAACTCTTGCCCAAAAAACTACCTGTTTTCCTGCATAATTGTTAATTAGAGCCATTTCTACTGCAGCACACCAGGTGCTGCCATGCCTGAAGGTCTACTCTGAAAGGAGTCTTTCCCTCATGCCTGTGGATTTCAGGTAAGGTTTTATGAAATGAGGACGGCCCCTGTGTTGGTTTGTGGATCCTCATGCTTGTGAGGTCTAATTACAGTCAAGCTCAGCAGTGATGAGCCACAGAAAGCCCTGCTACGACTTCTTCTATCCCAATGCCTACAAAAACCAACAGCCAGCGCATCCAGAGGAGAGAGACAGTCTCTGGGTGGAGAGAGACACTGTCTGTAACCAGCCACAAAGCAAAATAAAAATACTGTGCTTTGTTCTTCACTTCCGTATTTCAGATTTGAAGTTCTTGAAGGAGATGGTGTGGCCCAGGTGAGAAAACCCATCAGGCCTCCTGTTTGCCTGTCCATCCTGTTTGCCCTGCCATCACAGAAAGAAAAATACAGTATGAAAAGACGATCCTATTTTGCATCATGCACTCTGTGATAACTGACCTTGCCTATAGTATAAAGTTTCAAGAAGAAATATTTAATTAATCATCCTGCCACCAAATCATTCCAGTTTCCCTTCTATACAGTGACGAAGAGCAACATTAATATATGCACATGCACTCTATAGAATTTTATTATGTCAGTGAAAATGTCAGCTCATCTCCCAAATTAATCCAGCCTGCCTGAAATACTGTTGGAACATGAGATGAGCACTGTCTCTTTGAGAAGCATTTCTGGAGACCGGCTGGTGGCTGGCTGCTGGTAGCAGTGAGAGAAACACAACTCCTCAGCAGTACCCCAAATGCAGCTTCAGTGGCAGCCCCAGCCAATCTACCTCTGCTGTCATCCTCTTGCCCCTGGCCTGTCCCCATCTCTGCTCACCATAAACCCTGGAGCCTACTCACCCACAGAAGGAGCCATCGCCTGCCACAAAAGGGTCAGAAAGCCAACACAAGATTAAGAAAACTGGTTTGGCTTCAGTCAGCTCACTTATCCAACACATCCCAGTATTGCACAAGCACTGGGGTCATTGAAAATGTGTGGTTTAGGATGACAGGAGGAAGGTGGTGCTTCCAGCTCTTTTGACTTCAGCCTGCAATTAGAGTCACTTCAGCTGACTCTGAAACTACAGTGTGTTTTGATTTTCCTCCAATGCTTGTAGAGGGGAGAAGGGTGAGAACAGCCTTAAAACACAAACAGAGCCTTGTTTTTGTGAAGGATCACATTGGTCTACCAATGGGCAGACTTAAAATGTCCATGGACATGAAGTGGAGAAATGGCTGGTAAAGACAAAGGGTCCACAGACTGAGGAGTTGAAAGTCTGCAGAATCATCCCTTATCCATAGAGATCTTACATGAGGCTAGATGAGCCATTCAAACCAGACATTTGCATGTGGCCCTTGTTAGTTTGTTCCCCAGTGCCTGACACAAGCCCCAGGGCCAGTCTCATGGCTGCAATTGAAGCCAATATTTCCAAAGGTCTCTGTGCAATGAAGAGCTGCTCTAACCATGGTGAACGATACAGGGAGGATGCAGGAGTGCAGCAGCCACAAGGTCTCTCCAGCTGATGATGAGACAAGATTTTGGTAAGCTAAGGAGCATAGCTCCATCTCCATGCAGAGCAGCTCTGCATGAATGACCTTCTGTTAGTCACCATCTCTCAAGATTGGTCTGAAAATGTCTGTTTTATTTTCTTGTTCTGCTCACAGACAGAAATTCAGAGGTGACCCCAGTGCCTGCTTGAGACCCCAGCGCACCAAGTCCCTGGCAGTTCTGGGTCACAGCACCAGGAAAGTCCATTTCTGCTTCACCTCAGGCACTGCCACTGCCAAGGAAGGATAAAAACCAGCCGCTGCTGCACAGGTTCCCCATTGCTCAGGGGTATAATGGATTAAGTAGTGAATGCATTAAATGATCCCTAACTATAATTAGCTCCCTCTGTGCTTGTAATGCTACAGCCTCATACAAATGGTTTCTAATGACACATGCAGTGTCTAGGAACAGGGTAATAGCAATTTAAACAGTTGCTGATCCCTGAGCTGGTACATGACAGTGTATTTCACAATTATTGAGAAACTTTGGACATTTTTTTAAAGTGCTCTGGGCACTGACCTAGAGAAAAGCTTGGTTAGATGAGAGCAAAGAGGGTGCCCTTTCTCTAATGGTAACAGATAGATAATGATCTAGTTGTCAGACATTACTGCTGCCCCAGCCTTGATTGTCCCTGTTACCACTCTTTCCCTGCAGTATGATTAGCAAAACAGATAGCCAGCTCCCAAATCATGCCCAGTACAGGCACTCAAGGAGAGCCAAGAAGTCTTCTGAAAAACCCTTTTATATGAGCAGCTCTCAGCAACTACATTCACATACATACATAATGTTCAGGCATGGAACCTTGCCCATTTAGTACTGAATCATGAGCTCATCAGTGAGTAAAGACCTATCAAATGCACCAAGGCAGAAAGGCTGCTGGCCATGCTGGGCAGCTGGAGCCTCTGTGCATGGACCAGGTTGCAAGCTCAGGGGCTGAAGACTACAGTTTCAAAACTCAAGATGCTACAACTGTTTTTAAATAATATTAATCTCTTTTGATCTTGTTCCTTGAGCTAAGGATAATAACGAGATTTTTATTCAAGAAGTCTTTTGGCTCAAGAAACACTGAAAATTGAAGCTCTTGTGAATTATGAAACCCAAAAGCAAAAGCTCAAAATAAAAGTTTGCAACTTCAGCTACTCCAGTAATAACAAGACAACACACTGTAGATATTTTATTCACCAAAAAAAAGCAGCAAGTACGCCACAGTTTCTGAAAAGCATATTGTGCCAAAAGAAACGTTCATTTCTTTAATAAGATGAAAATTGTACTCTGTTAGAAATTTGGTTTTAATGAAGACAGTGTGTCATAACACTTTTCACCTGACCTTGAAATGATAACATGCCTTATTCACTTTGGTGATCAGGTTTCACCTCACAGGAAATAGAGAATAAATTTAATTTTGTCTTTTATAAGCACCTGCACCCACACATCCATGCTAATTTAAATGTGATTTGCTGCTGTTTGAATACCTCAGGTCTGCCTCAGCACACAGAACTGCTGCCAGGAAAGCCTGATCTGTCCACTGAAGGCAAGACAACATTAATGACAAAGGGCAAAGGAGGACTCCTCCAGCCACCCTGTTCTATGAGCTGACACCCAAGCCAGTAACTGAGGTTTTCTACCAGTTTCTTAATTTACAGCCACATGGAGCCCCAGTCAGACAGGGAGTGAATGTATATGGCTGCAAAGGCATACTAAAACCTGCCTCACTGTAAGGAAGACATAAATACATTCCATTTGAGATCTTTGCTCAAAGCAATATCAGAGGGAGAAGCAGAATTGCAGGTTTTCAGGTAAGCAGTATTTCTCTATTTTCAATTTGGAGGGTTCAAGATTATGGTGAAGAACTGATCAGCAGCGCAAGAAAGCCAAACTGGGGATGAATCAAATATTCTAGTAAATTTGTCTAACTTGATATGAAATATACTGGAGAGGCATAAATGTAGGTGACAGTGGTATCACTGAGCAGCGGAAAAGAGAGAAAAATGCATACCCCTAGCTTTTGTGATTGTAAATCTTGATTGGTTTCAAACAAGCTTCATGGCCTTTAGCTAGTGCATCTTTGACTGCAAAGCTTCTATACCAGATCTAATATTCATGTTAAAAAGCATTAGCATTTTAACTATATTGTGGGGAGACTGCTCAAATTTCTCTCTGAAGTGGTTCTTCACTGTTACTGAAGAGTAACAAAGATATACTCACCTTTCTGACTGGTTATGGTCAGATAATGCCCATTGTGCCCTAGTTTTAATGACTGGCTTTGTCAGAGCAAATTGGTCATGTTCCACAAGTTATCGGGATAATGAAGAGTCATACAGGTAACATGTTAAATGTGTGAACTGAGTCACATCAAAAACCGTAAACAGAAGGATTTCCAAGACTGAATAAGGAACAATTCTGTCTTTTTTCTGGTTTTGTTTGCTTGTTTTTTAATGTGTTGGTTTCACCCTGTATGTTTAATGTAGCACTGTTTTAGTTTAAAGATGTTTCTGCTGTTTCTGGGACAAGAGAGAGGATCTAGGCTTGACAGTGCCCTGTTTAGAGCTTTATGAAGTTGCTTTAAAATATTTTCTTACATGGAACTGGTTAGAATCTGGAAGAGTGGTACTTACCTGAGATGCTGAAGACACACAGGGGCACACCTCTTGCCTCACTTGAGATGTCCAGGTCTGAACTAGTCACTTTTGGCTGCCTTTTGTATCAATGGAAAGAAATAGGTATGCCAAAAGAGTAAATAATTTATCTTAGAAACCTCAATTTTGATTAGATTTATTATGCTCTGGAGGAGCTTATTTCTCTCCTTTGGTGATAAAGTGGGGCTTAGGAGGACTGGCTCCAATTTAAGCATCTAGCTTTCTGATGCCTGTAGCTAGATGAGATGGTTTTCATCCTTGGTTACCATTTTGTCAGGTTAAAACTCTACCAAGAAAGGTTATGTCTTGAATCCACTGTGGAGAGATCCAAACTGGGACAAGAAACCATTTCAGAGACAAGCCTACCTAGCTCAAGTTTTCACAGAATGGAAAGCAAGATCACTGCCTTCCTCAATATCTGTGCTTTCCGTTTTTCCTCTGCCCTTTTAGAAGCAGTCTTTAATAATTTAAATCAGTTTTGTGCCAATATGAAGCTTGAGAAAAAAAACCCACAACAAAGTAACCCATTCTCCCCAAAGAGAAAGCAATCTCCCAAAATACCCAAACCAAAACATTTATACTAGTTTTATACTCTGATGACTCCAAGAGAACAAAATCACATTCAGGGAACAATCTGTCAGGTTATGGGAGCATCAGGTCCTGAGATCTGTAACTAAACCTAACATGCTTTGGCTTTCAGGACAGCAGAAGGGCATTTCTGTTTCATGAGCACGAAACACTGATTAGCTCAGATTAATGAAGATAATATATGGATATGGTTCTACTTTCTGAAAAGTTAAGCCTAGTTCACAGTTTTGCATAATCTAAGCTCAAACTTTCTCTAGCTCTCTAAAGATGTGTTTCCTACTCCTGAGGATTTGCAAATAAGCAGTAATTGTCTTCTGTAATGAAGGAGGCTAAACAAAGAAAGAGTACAATTTATAATTATCAAAATTAAATGTAAAAGAGAGGAAAAGGTGAAATTAAACATTTCAGTGGGGTTATCAAGGTCAGACTGGGTACATTAGCAAATCCTCATTTCCTCTCACTACTATGCCTCCTGAAACATACAACATCTTCTCCAGCATCAAAGGTTTAACAGGAAGCATTTGTTCCAGCAAATCAATTATAACTAAACATCTGATTTTTTTAAAGTCTTAAGGAGATTTCTGCAGAAATGGCATCTGAATACACCAGAAATTTTACTGCTCAGCCCAGCCCCACAGACCGATTGACAAGCTGCCAGGATGAAGAATTCACACAGGTGAAATTCTATCTCTCCGCCCTGTACAGCCTAATCTTCCTGGTGTGCTTCCCAGGGAACATTGTGACAATTCTTGTTTACTGTGTTAAGATGAGGCCCTGGAAAAGCAGTACCATCATTATGTTAAACCTGGCTATCACTGACCTATTGTATGTAGTCTCGCTTCCTTTCTTTATACACTACTACGCAAATGGAAATGACTGGATTTTTGGAGACTTCATGTGCAAGTTTATGCAGTTTTGCTTCTACTTCAACATGTACAGTGGCATTCTTTTCCTTAGCTGTTTCAGCATCTTCCGCTTTTTGGTAGTTGTGCATCCAATTAAATGCTTTTTCCTTCGGAAGCGGAGATGGGCAGTGTTGATCTGCGCAGCTGTTTGGATGATTTCCCTGGTGATCCTTAGCCCTTTGGCCATCCTGATTACCCCATTTCACAGGCAGAACATGACCATCTGCCCAGACCTGGCTGCTGTTGAGGACTTTGACAACAGCCGCTGCTACAACTGGGTCCTGACTGTGTTTGCCTTCTTCTTGCCCTTGCTGACGGTGACTCTGTGCTATGTGTTCATCCTTTGCATCTTGGCCACTGGGCCCCACACACAGGCTTGCTACAAGCAAAAGGCTCGCAGACTCACCATTCTCCTCTTGGTGGTCTTCTACGTGTGCTTCCTCCCCATCCATGTCTTTCGAGGGATTCGTCTGGAGCTCCGAGTACAACCAGTTAGCTGCTACTTGAAGAAAAGGATCTATTTTGTGTTTATTATAACTAAACCTTTAGCAGCATTAAATACTTTTGGAAATTTGCTGCTCTATGTAGTGTCAGGAGATAACTTCCAGCAGGCGATCTTCTCCCTCTTCAAGTTTTGGACAAGCAAGAGTTTGAAGTAGAAGAGATTGATGCTGTTCAACCTCAGCTACTGGAGGAAGGATCAAAACCTGCCCTCAACCAGCCTGGCACAACCTCCATACCATCAGAGTACTCAAGTTAACCCAGCCAGTGCCACAGGAGGTTTAATCTGTTCTGAGTTAAAAATTGATCATGAAAGGAGAAAATCTATGATTAAAAATAAAAAGTTTTAAATAAAATACTAATAAATTTAGTGTGAAACTTCACAGAAATGTTTCTGTGTTTGCTTTCTGAGTCCATGGTAGTTCTTTTGGAGAATGGCTAGTTGCAGAAAAAAATACTAGCTGGTTAGTGGCAGATACAGATTCAGGATGGGAGTAGTCTATTAACTTAAAAGGTAAGTGTCTTGTCTAAGCTAGGGACCTGTCTTTGACTTTCTTCCTAAGCCATGGAGAGGGGTAAGACCCTTTAGAGATCAAAACATGTCTTGGGCCTGGAGGAGGTTTATCTCAGCTCCCCAGAGACATTGACAGGCTAGGTGTATGCATATAGCCAATCACCTTGTTCTCATTTTATAATTTTCCATTATAAAGGAAAGAAATAAAGTTTTAGAGTGTGATTCACTGAATTATTCTTGCTGTCTGCATTTGGACAAAATGAATCATGACCTAGACGTGCCTGTTTCTCTCCACTGACTGTAAAAAGTAAGTAGATCAGACACAGACTCAAATGCTCATGCCTGCTTTTAAAGAGCTGAGGCACGGCTCTGTTACTGACTGGGATGGATCACTCTCCAGAGGTGGCTAAAAGTGTGGCTTACACAGTAAGACCCCATTCAGTGCCTTTAGTGCTTTCCTGAAGAGTAATGGTGGGATAATACAAGATTGCTCTTACCAGGGTTTTCCACACTACTGATACAGAATCCATAGAATCATAGAGCAGTTTTTCTTGGAGGGGACCTTTAAAGGCCATCGAATCCAATCCCTCTGCGATAAGCACGGACATCTTCAACTAGACCCGGTCGCTCAGAGCTATGTCCAACCTGATCTTGAATGTTTTCAGGCATGGGGCATCCACCACCTCTCGGAGCAACCTGTGACAGTGTTACCCTCAGTGGAAAAAATTTCTTCCTTATATCTAGTCTGAAACTGCCCTCTTATAGTTTTAAACCATTACTCCTTTTCCTGTCACTAAAGGATCTATTAAAAAGCATCTCCCCATTTTTCTAATAAGCCCTCTCTAAGAATTGAAAGGCTGAAATCAATGGTCTTCTTGGACCTTTCTCTACTACAAGCTGAACAAGCCCAACTTTCTCAGCTTTTCCTCTTAGGAGAGGTGTTCCAGCCCTCCGATCATCTTCATGGCCTAGCTCTGGACTCTCTCCAAAGTTATGTTGGTGACCCAGACCTGGACACAGCACTCCAGATGAGGTCTCATGAGAGTGGAGCAGAGGGGCAGAATCCCCTCCCTCGCCCTGCTGGCCACACTTCTCTTAATGCAGCCCAGGATATGGTTGGCTGTGAGCATACTGTGCTGGCTTGTTTTTCATTCACCAGTACCACCAAATCCTTCGCCACAATGCATAGACAATCAAAATAATTTTTGCCCATTTCATTATTCAGTGAATCTGTTCTTGGTCACACCAAGTGAAAAACAGCTTTGGGTAATAACATATAAGACAGGCAATATGGGCTGTCTCATGGGAAAAAAAAATACACTTGTGAGTCCAACGCTTGAAGATATATCTGGAGAGGTCCCAGTACCAGATGAGGTACCCCAACCAACTGCAATACAAAAATATTGGTAACATAATATTCAGAGCCTTAAAGTATGATCACAGACTGAATCCTCCAATACATTTTTATAACAGCCTTATTTCATGTTTCATTACTTTTGCTCTCTACTCAAAAATGTCCATTAATCAATGGGAACACATGCTGCCTCAAGGCTCTCATTAAATCTTTCTCCTTATCCAACCCCTCCATGCATGGCCTGGTCTCCAAGTGACCACCAGGCCAAGACCACCAGAGCATCATTCCCATTAAACACGTGTCTGAGTGACTGCAGACAGCCTGAGACTCCCCTGTGGCATAGGGAGCCCTTTTGCTGCCTATCTCTCAGCCAGCTTAGGAAGAACAACAGCAAACAGAAAACAGCAGGCTTGTCCAGGGAGTGAGAAGAGATGGGAATTATCCCTGACATAGGAAGGAGCAAGATGGGGAAAGAAACAACAGTGTTTCTCTGGGGTAGAGTAGAAGATGGCCTGTGAAGAAAATGTTCTGTCAGAAATCAGAGGAGGAAGCCATTTTGTTCCCAAAATAGGCCATTGTATTTTAATCCACCCTTACCTACTCATCAAAGTAATTTTAAAACTTCTGCACAGCACAGCATGATCTCCCCTGAGACCACTGTCCAGACTCAAATTGTGAATGAGGTCTTGTGGTGAAGAAGGAAGCTAACATAATGCTGGCCTGGAGAGATGTTGCATGATGCAAACATCAAAAAGATGTAAAGAAAATGCCTCCCCCAACACATGCTGCATTCGTTTTGACAGTCTTCAAGGGGCAGCTCCTCCTTCTCCACTACACTTGCAGTATTGCTCTCAAACACTTGCTCCTGAGACACCAGAGGCAGCTGATCCACCATGAGAAGGCAATGATGAATATGGCATTTTAACTGTTTTTTTTTCATTTTAAATTATTCTATCCAAACAACACCAAGCTTTTTTTGAGCAAAATCAGGCTTATACATTATCTTTTAAGTGACTACTGCATATCAAAACCTAAGTTTTATTAATTCCAATTGAGTCCTATGTTAATATCTACAGCATGGAGTCTGGTTCTTCTGGTGTTTGAGATAAGAAAAGGGACTGCCTCTGCTTTTGCAACAGTATGTTGGTAGGTTTTGTTTCCAACTTTAAATTAAGCTCTCTGTTATTCCCCCTTCAGCTCTACTTGATGTTTTCTGGATAAATTACTCAGCACACTCATTTGTTCATACATCCAGGCTATGTCCACTTTTTTAAATGGAAGATGCCTGGAACATCTTCCAGGCTTGGGGCATCCACGTCTTTGTGAACCTTTTCACACAAACAAGGGAGAAACCATTTCGAAGAGAAAACCCAGGTGCTGCCTTCAGCATGACAGTGGCAGATTGTTGCCATACCTTCATACTCAGATTGTTGGCATACCCTGATAGCAACATGGGGCTCCAGGACCTCACAACTGTGCTGGTGAAGACAGGGACAAGGCTAGTTTTGCTAGATGTACAAACTTCATTTGATCCCTGCCTCTAAGGAGACAGAAATATTCATTTTAAGAATGCTTAAAAGAGCCCAGCAGAGAGTCTAAGCCTACCTAATGAAATGCCCTGTACTTCCTACAGATATGTATGTGTGGAAATGCAGAAGGGACAATGAAATGGGGAGGGGAGAAAACCCATATCAACTTCTATGAGACTCTCATCCTGTCTGAATTATTATGATGCACACACACACTTTCCCTTTGGTTCTTTAATATTGTTTCTATGTTTTTCTTGCACCTTGTGCTCTGGGGTCCCTCTGCAGACCCCACAAGAGACAGGACATATGGGTCCATCATCCCAGCACAGCTGTGGGGAGGGAAGGCACCGCACACAAAGACTTTGCAGATGAACCTGCAAAACCAGGTCAGATGGTTACATTTGGTTTAGAAGTGTAACCACACAAGGAAGGACATACAGAATGCTCTTTGGTCCTGCATCAGAGATGGAGGACAAGAAGCTTATGCCAATTATCAACTGTGCCCATTCTCAAGGAGTAAACCTGAACCTCAATTAAACATACCATTATATAAGACTTTATTGAAAACCCATGATTACCAGTAGCCTTTCTTTTTTAATACAAATCCAATGCAAATAACCACCGAGAATATCCCCACAGACCCATCAGCAGATTTCCACTTTATAAAACCACTTACCCAAACATCAACCTCAGTGGCTGCTCATGGGTTTGCATATGCAAACCCTGAGGATGGAGGCAGGGATGACTTGAAAGAAAGCACATGCACTAGGTTGAGAACATTAGCCACAGGCATTAGCACAAATTGTCCACAGGCATTAGCACAGGCATTCAGGCATTAGCCACAAATTATGTTGAAATTTTAAATCTCTTGTCTAAAACCTTCCCAAATTCCTGTGATATGTTGGATCAGGATGACAGAGATGGTGACAACACCAAAATAAAATACTAGAATAGTTTGGGTTGAAAGGGACCTTTAGAGGCTATCTAGTCTAACCTGCCATGAGCAGGGACACCTTCCACCAGATCAAGTCCTTATCCTTCTTATGCTGGGAGCCCCAGAGGTGGATGCAACACTCCAGGTGAGGTCTCATGAGAGTGGAAGAGAGGGGGAGAATCACCTCCCTCCCCTTGCTGGCTACGGTTTTTTGGTGCAGCCCAGGATGTTTTTGGACTGCCAGCTCACATTGCTGGGTCATGTCCAGCCTCTCAACAACTGGTAACCCCAAGTCTTTCTCAGCAGGGCTACCCTCAATACCCTCATCCCTCAGCCTGTGTTGATGCTGCACCCGACCCAGGTGCAGCATCTTGTGCTTGGCCTTGTTGAAACTCTTGAGCTTCCCATGGGCCCACTTCTTGAGACTGTAAATAAGTCATGGTTTCATACAGTAGCAGAAAATGAGAGTGTTAGAGATTTCATGTAATTCTACCAGGGGAGGTACAGTGGGCAATCACACCAGTTTCTAGCATTTATTCTCATTGCTGCACATTCCAACCACAACAGAAGGTTTTGTTCCTACTGATCTTCAGAAGTGACTTGAGCAAGTCTTAAGAAAGCAGTCTGCTTTTCCCACTCATCTGATCACTTCGGCAACTTCTCACCAGACATACAGAAACATGGGAGCAACAGCCAAACAGCTGCGTTTGCACCATCGTGTTTCTCCTACACTACCAACAGAGGGGCTGAACTGAACACATCAGCAGTGATGCTCTGGCTTCTCCCCGAGCCAGCAAGGCTGACAACCAATACAAACAAAGAGCAACAAAGCTTTTGCAAGAATCACCAGTGCAAACCAAAACTCCTAGTCCTGAGCAAATGCAGGTGTCTGATTTTCAGGATGGCTCTGATACCTTGGCCCCAGAGAGGGGAGGGGGTACAGACACATTCCTATGACTTGCTTTTCATGTTTCCTCGATCCAGTTCCGAAGACAAAATCCTTCCTTCCCGGCCTGGCTATGACCACATGTGGGAGATGAGGGCCTGAACTTCAGGCACAGAGATTTTGGTGTTTTGGAGCAGCATTGTAGCCGGTAGACATGTAGAACATAGGGAATCACCACCCCTTGGAGGCTCCTAATGATTTCCCCTTGGGGAAAGATGTAGAGGTCCGAGATCTTCCTCTTTCCTGCCCTTTCTTTTACGTGTGATGGAAAAACAAACCTGTAGCAGCAAAATATTTTCTTTCTCACTCCTATCTCAAAAAGAAGCCAAACAGCAAAATCTTTTCCTTTTATGACTTGAAATGTGCATGTGGAAAACCAGGGCTGATTTATGCCTTTGGAGGTCTTCTCTGGAAGGGCTGATTTTGCTGTGCAGCCCAGCTGGTGTTGGGGACATCCTGATATTGTGGTTTGAGCACAGGAGTGAGGGACACTCTGGCTATGAGCTCAGGATAAAAAGCCAGGATGGTGCTGCCGATTCACCAATAAATCAGTGCCAGACAAGCACAAAGACTTTTTCTGATGCCGGAGCTGAGTGACCCTCCCGTGTGACCAGAGAGAGTCACTGCATCTCCTCCTAATTATTTCCCCTGCCACATTTTATCCTCTTACAGTTACAAGCTCTTCGGGCAGATGTCTTACTGAGTATTTGCACAGCAGGACCTGAATCCAGAATGGGCCCTGCTGGTATTATGAAAATTCAATCAAGGGCTTCAACCATAAAAATGTAAACGATGTAGCTACTTTTCATTTGTGCGTATAGAGACACATAAATACACATATGCAGATACGAATACATGGGGAAGCAGTGCCTAATGCAAAAATACAACTCTTTTAAAGTAACAACACTATGTTGTGCCTAAGTTGCTTCCTCTGGCTATGAATACACATTTTACTTGTTCCTTTTCTTTCCTGTAGAATAAAAGTAGTGCGAAACTGACGACAGAAGTCAGCTGAACAGAAATCCCTTTTCAGGACAAAGAGCAATTGCTACAAAAGTAATTGCAGTAATGCACACAATCTTCTTAAGCAGTTTTCAAAAGTTTTGCATTTTCCAGGTATAATTTTCTGCTGTATACAAGTTAATAAGATTTTACTGCTGATTTGAAGACTGTTCTCTAAGTATGTGTTTTATTTATACTTAATATCGATAGCACCAAAAGCTATTTAGCTTTTGGTTTTTTTCCCCCTGTGGAAACTAGCTGTATTTTCCTGTGTGGTAAATTATAGTGTTCGGTACTAAAATGGATTTGGATGTGTATTCAAGGGCAGGCTATTCAAGTCTGGGCTATTTGCTCGTGTAAATTTTGATGTAAATTTTGCTGTTAATATATTGGTATTTCAAGATTATTACTCATTTCTCCATTGCAAAATTGAGAGTGTCTCACCATCCCAGCAGTTGAGGCTCATTCACATATGTAGAACACAAAGAATATTCTCATCTGACCTGGTTTAAATATATAATTTACATTACATTGAACTGCATTGCCATCTTAAGGTGACTATTTTTGCCCTATGTACTATAAAAGACTTGGTTTTTTTCTCCTCTCAGGAAAAAAAAGAAATGGTCTTTGTTATCCCTTTTTGTTTTATTTTAAATATTCTGTTTTTCTCAGTAGTCAATCTGGTTAAAATATCCTCAACCATCTCCAGATAACAGAGAAGCCTAGCTCTGAGATAGCTGTCTAGGGTATTTTTATAGTCAGCTGGCAGAAATGCGAGCTTGGAGGGACTAAGGTGGGTCAGATGAATTATGCTATAGATGTGCCTGCCCAGGGAATCAGTGGTGTCCATGCTTCTGATTTCAATGCCAAGGCTTTGGCACAATGTTCATGGTCCACTGTGTTTCATCTGTAGGTTGATTGTTATTTCTTATGAAAAGTTTAGCAAAAAGAAAAGGTGTAGGTTTTGATATTATGACAATTTTTAGAAGTATGTCTGCAGGGCACCACAGCGAATTTTTAAAATGCTCTCTGGATCATCATCTTCAGGTAACCTAGTTTAAGAAGTCTGGATTGTATTTAAGTATCTTGCTAAGTGATTGTATTTAAGTATCTTGCTAAGTGAGGGGCTAAAGTTACACAGAAAGAAATATAAAACATCCTGTATTTGTCCTCTGTATGTATTCTGTGTATTGGGAGAATATGTAATGGAACACATAGAACTGTGAAGAAATAAAAACAAATGTAAAAACTTTTAAGGACAAGACTTGGCTCAAGTACATGGTACATGAGAGCTGGGGTTCTCCAGGATCTGCCCTCATTCCCAGCCCTCAGGGAGCATCCCACTACCCACTGCACATGCACAGGGAATACACCCCATTTAAAGGGTTGATTCTCTGGTGCTGATAGGACTCTGCTGCGTGGGGCAGTAAGGTCAGGGCAAGGAAGGGGGTTGTGCTAGGATTTGATTTTGGACATCAGGGAAGAGCAAGAACAGAACTGGGAAGGGTGACTGGAGCCCTTCTTACAGCTAAAAAGAAAGACCATGCTGAGTTATAAGAGAAAAAAAAGCTGGAGGACAAAAAAATAGCTTGCAGAATTTGAAAAAAGCATGAAAAATTATTAAAAAATTAAATTAAATAGACAGGGGAACATCACAAGGAAAGGAGAGAAAGACTCCTGTGTGTCAACACAGGTACACACACATGGAATGAAGCTGTTCAGTGGGATGTTATTCCCAAGTCCTGTTAGTCCATATTTGAAGTGTCACTGCTTTGTACCCCTCTAAACTTTTTGAATTCACAGGAGAACTTTTCTGAATGGCCCTTAGAGTAGCTTGTCCAAAAAGAATTTTTCATTAGACACCTTTAATTTGCCATAGCTCTGAGATGGGACACACTGTAACTGACACACTAAATGGGTTATTAAAAAAACATTAAGGAAATTCAGAAATACAATTTATGTTAGATTCCTCCCTGTAATGTAACCAAACTATTAAATATCTTCATGAAAGTTCTGAAGCACATAATTTTCAGTACTGAAATTGAGGGGCTGCCAAGTGCCTGAGAAATATGGGTGACAGGAAGATTAAAGTGAGTGGCAGCCTGCAGGATGACAGCTGCTGGAGAGATATCTTCACCACCTGTGGAACCTGCTCCTGTTCTGACAAGCATTAATGCTCATTCCTAATGCTTAGTAATCTCTAAGCTACATGTATAGTTAAAAACTGACACAGCTGAAAATTTGTCTCAGCTGTACCCAAGCAATGCCCACATCAAAGGATGCGGCGTGAAGGTATCCTCGATGTACATGATGAAAATTGTATACATAATAGCTTAACCAAACATTGTGAGATGAACAGGGAGGAGAGAGCTGTAGAGGGATGTGTGTGGCTTATTCCTCGTGTCCTGAAGCTTGTTGATCCAGCTGTTTTTATACTGTCCATTCAGTATTACCTTAGTCCTTTAAAATTTGCAGAGACATACCTACCAACCACAGCAACACATTAGGAGGAGATTAGAGAGCCCCTTATCTACTCACAGGATCCATGTTTAAATAAACTGCTCTAGCTTCTCATAATCTAAGTTTATTCAGACACCCAAAAGGGCTCATAAATACAGGTTATTCTGACCATTTTCCCCAACCCGTTTACAGTGTTGTTTCCTTAAGAGAATTGTGCTTTTCTTCCAAGCTCTGTATTCTTCAGAGATCACAAGCTGCACAGAGCCCTCTGTAATCCAGCTCAGCAGATCGTGGGATTCCTTGAAATGACACAAGGAAATCCATCTGCTGAGGAGTAGACCTAAAACATCCCTACAGCTCAGAGGATGGAAAATCAGTGGCCAAAACATTACAGCCCTCCATCAGCAAGAGGAGAGAGGCAGGTACTTGATGGCTGAGGGAGGAAGGACCCTCTCGTTATCTATCCACTGCTCTGACCCATGGTCTGAGCTCATCCACTTGGACCTACCCCCAGTTAGTGGAAGGAGGCAAGCATGCCCAGAGGGACTTGTTTCCTTCTCAGCCAGCTGGCATGAAGCACCTATGGAGTCTCTTATCCAGGCACCTGGATGTCCATTTACACATCTGTGCAAGGACAACAACGAGGAAACACAGAATGATTGGGTTAGAAAGGACTTTCGAAGATCATCCCCTTTCACTAGACCAGGTTTCTCAAATGCCCATGGAGTTTGGCTCTGAACACTTCCAGAGATGGAGCACCTGCAGCTTCTCTGGGCAACCTCTTCCAAATGTACTACACATACAGGTGACCTGTATACATACATTACGCTCGAAACATCCTGAAAAGCCCAGACCTTGATCTCACTTTGGTGAGACCAAGGGCATTTCAGCCTGAGTATCTTTTGCAAACAGCCATATCTCACAGTCCATGGAGGGGGACAGGGTCTGAACTGTCATCCTGTCATGCCTAGGCGCTGTGACAGTCACCAGTCATCTTCCTACCAACTTCATCATCTTTTCTTTCCCTGCAAAATTCACGTACTGGTAACCTCTTCTTTCCCCCCAGAGCCCCTTATTTTCAGCTTTACCTTCATCTTGCTGACATACCTGTGTGGTCCCTTTTATTTCTCTTTTAAGATCAAGATTCATTTATTATTCAGCTTTCATTTCAGAGGCTCTGGTCATTTGTCACACAGTATGCATGTTTGTAAATATTGTCACATGGCTGTCACCCCCATTTGTCTGGTAGAAGGTCTTCTGACACAGAGTAATGACACTGGAGCTGACTGGGCCACCACTGCCAGCTCTTGCCTCACCAGTGAGACAGTGTATTTGAGTATAACTACTGACTTGTTGACAAGGTCAATAGGAAAAAAAACAGTGAAAAAAACCCCAGTGATTCATACCAATACAGTGTAATTCCCAGTTACTGCCAGCATCCTTGTTCATCCCTTTAAATAGCTTCATCAGGAGTTGTTCCTCCACAAGGATGGATGATGCTTTGCCATCACTAGCAGCAATGATTATCAGATGTGTTTCTCAAATGTGTGGAAAGTACTATGCCAGAAGCATTCCTCAGAGCAAGAGAGTTTATTTACCTTATTCTAGGCAGATAAATGTTTTGTTAAATCTGGCTGCAGCTGCCATAGGATAATTAATGCACATATCTTCTATCCATGACTTATTTGAATAAATACCAGCGTCTACCCCCAAAATGGCACGTCAGTTACATAGATTTGTCACCCAGAGATAAATGAACCCTGTCTTCAAATTCATGAGTCATGTGCTACCCTAGAAAACCAAATGCTAATTTTAATTAGCTCCTGGACTAATTACTTAATTTTATTTGTAAAAAATTATGCTCTAAAGCATTCCTAGCCAAGCATTTGTGAGACTACTGCTCATCTGAAAGGTACTAATGAGCCACCAGCAGAAGATAAAGTCAACAGCAGATGCAATGCCTGGGCAAGCAACCTCCCTCCAGCACAGGACTGGAATACCATGGGCAGTGATGTTTATCAGATTGATAACTTTGATAAACACTATTAAGTCATGATTAAAAAATAAAGACACAACATTTATTGAATGCTTTTATTTTATCAACCTCAACAGGACCTATGAAATGTTGGGACTTAGTAAGCCTGAACTTTTAAGTCGTCCAAAGCAAAAGGTACTCCAGAATCATGTCTGCATGCTCAAACCAGTCCGCTCGTGCTGGCTCCATGTGTAAGGAGCTTGAACCTGCACAGTGCAAGAGATAGAGCATTTTTACCCCATGGGATGTTCAGCTACAGATTGGACTCTGCTAGTTGTGAATAGCCTTTACCTCTCAGCCCTTTGGGCCAGCGGAAATTATATAGTTTGTGACTAACCCAGACCCAGAGGATTTTAGATGAAGGTGCAGTCCCTGTCTGAAAGATGAGGAATATCATCAAGAAATTATTGCCATAAATAATAAACAAACAACCAAATATCTCCCTCTCCAGCTCCTTGTGCCATTCTGCTCCTCACTGTCATTCCCATCTCCTTGTGATCTGTCTTCTCATGTCACAGATATTTTGAACATTTACTTAGCCTGCAGAGAATTGGAGCATAACAACATGAGAAGGAGCACCACTACTTTTTTGGTCAGTAATTCAGTCCTTTGAATCATGAGGATAAACTACGTGGCCCTGAAGAGTGTTCATCCACTTGAGAATTGGATTACAGTCTCATAAAACAGCACAGTGCTCCTATTATCACCTAAATAAAGCTGCCATAATTCTGGAACAAATAGGTGGAAGTAGTCAGCCACCAAGTATCCAGTGTTGAAGCAAAGAATAATAAGCTGACATACAGTTCTCAAGAAATTCCTCACAAGGAGGCAGATTTAGTGCCCTGAACACCAGGCTTTTACGCACACAAAAACATACACTCATCTTTTATATCACTGTCTTATCTCAGGCACTGAGGTCTTAAAGACAGGATCCAGGTGCAATGCTTTCTGAATAGCTGATGATGACAAAGCATCCACCACATTATCCTCTCTCACAAGAGAGTGCCCAACAAGTTTCTCAGCATTTATAAGCTAGGAAAGGAACTGGTTTTGTTGCAGCTGCCTGCCCAAGATTTTACCTGGCTCAATACAAAATCCTGGTTGATTAAAAATATCTGCATGTTTCTGCAGCTTATGATTGAAAAATGAGCTTGTGAAAGGTAAATTCTTCCACAGTGTCAGCTGGACCCTGTTCTCAGTGGCTGAGCCACTTAACAAGTTATTTTAACTTCTTCATGTATCTATAAAAGTGGACAGGCTTATTTTTGCAAAAAAATCTTTGCAGCAGTACCTATAGACAGTTGTTAAGTGTGATGTGCAGTCACTGTTTTTGTCATCTGGGTATGGTGATGTAACTGTTCACCCCATAGTCATCACGGGGGACAATGCATTTACCAAATAAGGATGGACAACCCAGTTAAAAGATCAGGCCCTTCTCTTTTCTAGAAGTGCTCACACAGCTGTTTCACAAGGATCATTAGGAAAGACCTGCCTTCAGGACCAGGTCATGGTAGTAAAACAGTATCATTTAAAACCTAGTCATCACTGCTCACAAGCTCCTATCTCCAGCATCTAAGAGCTTGGGAAGAGGCAGGCTTCCCTCACAAGCACAACCTTAGCCTGTGCACACGCACCTATAGGGCACACATCAGCTACTGCCTCCCCTCTGCATTCTCCCTGCTCCCAGCCCTTTGCTCCTGCTCCTTGCCTTGTGCCAGTGAGTGACAGATGCTCTGTGGGCCATCTTCCCACACATAATTGCAGAAAACTACCTCAGAAAGAACCTCAATTTGTCTAGTTTCCTGCTGTTGTAGTCAGTTGAAGCAGCTCACCCAGGAGTTTGAATAAAAGTCAAGCCTGTACACACTGATAGAGAGTAGAGGGAGAGGAGCAGGAAAATGAGGAACAGGAAAATGGGGAGCAGGCAATGGGCTAGAGTTTCCCCCCTATCAACTTCAAAAAGCAATGAAGAGCCATGAAATCTGCTCATTGGCCTGCAGAGAGGGATGTGAGTGAGCTCATACAATCCCCAGGCAAAGAATGGGACTTTCTGCTGTACACAAGAAGGCAGTGTCAATCCTGCAAGCAGCATCGTTGGGATTGGTACCAGTCAGTGGTGCCCACTGTGGGTGCCCACACTACAAATGGATGCTAAAAGCAGCTTTCAGAACACAGTTACAGGAGCAAATGTACTGAGAAACCCCTGATGTTCAACCTGTTTGGCTCAGCAAAGAAGGGGCTATGTTGGGCTAGTCTGATGTTAGGTGTATCTTCATGATGAAATCAGTGCTAAGAGAAAATTCTTTAATCCAATGAACAAATGCATATCAAGCACAGCCTCTGGGCAGGGAGCAGAAACTATACTGATTGAGATTCAAAATGAGGTGCACAGACAAGTTCAATTCCCCAGTACCCAAGGTGTTTAAATCAGGGCTGGATGCCTTTCTAAAGGCCATGTCATAGCTTAACAAGAAGTTACAGGCTTGATGCAAGCAATCCCTTGATACAGTTTTATGGTGTGTAACATACAGTCCCTTCTTGCCTTTAAAATTTCTGGAGGACCAAAATCAACAACAAAAGTTGGATCTGGATTTCGTACTGTGTCCCCTGCAGTGCACTGGGCTCCTACAAACCAAGCTGCACTTGCTCCAGTGTGCACTAAGCTCTGCTCTCCAGCAGAGTGAGGGAATTGCTTACAAGTTGCACACCATGCACATCTCCACCAGGAAAAAAAGTCTTCTCTCTTTCCCGGCACATGCAAACACTTCCCATACTCCAGCCAGGATGGTGACTGTCCTTCAGTGCTTTGCAGTCCTCTAGAGTTTCTCTAGTTGGCATATGTGTGGTCTGATACTACTTTCAATGTTAAAACATTATTTGAGGTGTTGGAGCAAGCAGAGGTGGCTGGCAGATCTGAGGTGTAAGACTGCTGGCCTCAGATGAGTTACTGTCCAGCAGTCTCCAATTGCCAAAGGGGATATGGGGAGGTGGAGCAGCCTTGGAAAATGAGTATGAGACCCTAATTGTGAGTCCCATTCTATACATGCCTTCTCTCCCCTGCAGCAAAGGGGGCCAGCAGAAGGCATTCCCCAGCCTAGAGGCCACCTTACTCTCTGCATCCATTGCAACAATGACTGAGTGACAGGGGTTTTTCCCAGAACTCCAGTAAATACTTCTCGTACTTATCCCCATCCTATTTTATGACCTGAAGTGCTTAGCTTACCCTTGCAGGTTTTAGCACAGCCATAAGAAGCTCCGGTAGCAAGATGCTTTTTCTAAATCATGTTTGCTCCTTTTGCTTAGCAGAGGTGGCTGTGGAAGCAGTGTGGGGTTTTATGACATCCAGTGGTTACTCAGATACATCCCTGCTTCTTCCCAAGATCCGTCTCCCCAAATTAAGGCCACAAAAAGGTGAAGGGGTGAACACATCTTCCTTTGTGCTGGAGCAAGGTGAGTGCACAGTCAGCTTTCAGCAATAACGTCATACTCCAAGCAAGCAAACCTCAGCTCATTCCAAAACCTGTTCTTTTGGAAATATATTTAGCCAGCAGGGCAAGAACTTGCTAAGGCAAACAGCTACCCATGAATCGTACTTCAGGAGACAGAGACGCTATCTCAGAGCACCAGCAAAAGCAGACTGATATGCCCTGTGAATACACAGACTCTGGAAGGTTTCTCTCTTTTTTCTCTCTGTCCTGTGGGTGGACAAAAGTAGCAGGGTACTAAGAGGGCTTAGGAGCATCAGTAAGCAGGATCCAGTGAAGTTGCTGGCTGGAGCAACTGAAGGGACCAGTCTCTTTGATTTCCATGGCTAATTCTGGGGAAGGCATCATTGCTTAATTGAACATAAATGCAAGAAGAGCAATCAAAAAGCAAACTTAGGAGCAATGATATCAGGATATATTTAGTTTTCCCCAAGGAGAGATAGTGACATAACCAGAATTATTTCTCACTGTTTTGCAGATGAACTGTTCTCTCAGAGCCTGCAAGGTGGTGGTTGCTTTCTCAAGTGCTGAACTCACTCCACTCCCACTCATATCAGCAGATTGGCTCACAGATGATTTAAGTCTTTTAACCCAAATTACCTTTTTCTCCCCTCATAAGTGTTCTTGCCAGGGAGCCTTCCTGAAAAGCAGAGCAAGAACTAGATTGCTCAGGTTTACAACATACTGGGAAAACTTGAAGTGGAGCAACAAGGCAGCTGCTCCCCATGAAACATCGCAGTAAGGACCTGCCTGCTGAGGAGACATGAATTTCTCAGCTCCTCGGGGATGATGGGGACTTTGAAAGACTCTCTCTGGGACTGAAATAATAATTCTTTAGTGATCAGTCTCAGCATAAGGTCTTTACATGTTTTCTGAAAGGACAGATACAGAGGACCGAAAACAATATAATTTTAGAAAGAATTGGAAAAATATCAGAAGATTAAGCTTTCATTTAAACGGAAGTCCTTACTTTTGGCGCAAAGCTACTATTCCTCTATGCTAGCAGGGCAGTGCTATGAAGTTACCACTTCCATATGACCATATACCACGTCTATATGGCACACCACTGAGCCCAAACTCTTTTCTTTAATCTCACTGCTGTCTATGTGATCAACCCTCCATTTCCAGGCTGTTCTAACCCTCAACACATGACTCGACATCCTCATGTTCTCCAACTTCAGAGTATGCATGAAAAGAAAAACCTGCATTCCATCCAAAAGCAATGACATGGAGCAATGGCACAACTTAGGTGGAGAGGCTGGGTGGCTATTTGGAATATAATCCAAAACTGGAGTTAGCACACCTTGCACACAGACCTGGAAGGTAATATGTAATGCCCTAGGCATCTCTGTTTCCAGTGGAAGAAGGGTTGGGCTGCTGTAAAGATATCCAGAGGCTGATCCAGTAAGAGGAAATACTAGGCACCTCTCTCCTCTTATGGCTTGTTTAGCCCATGCATTTTTAAACAGAGGCACCTAATGAGGCAGGGCCACCTCTTCAGATGACAGGATGGACAGTCAGGTAGTTATAACTTTCACAAGAAGAGGTGAGGGGAAGCTGGACTCTCTCAGTTTTAGAAATGCCAGTGGCCAGGATATGTCCCATCCCCTTGGCCCCAAGGTGTTCTGGGGAGGAGGACACTCTCTACACATCCTTTTGAAGCTGAAAACTGCTCAACCTGAAAGCCTAAAGCAGCTTGGTCTTCTGGTAGAGGTTGCTGCTGGAACGTGCATTTGGCAGGGCCAATGGAACAGGAATTCCCCATGGAACTGGAGATGGTCCTGGCAGGAGGGACTGCTGGACCCCAGTGAAGGGTACAACACGCGGTCTATGCACTGCTTCCCTTCATCATCTGTTCTTTTTGTTTGGGTTTTCCTTCAGCCTGGTGCACCAGACTGCAGGCAACCTCACTGATTTGTGAGGGGCTGACAAGCCAGGGGACAAGGTGAATGGCTGGGGGAAGGTGGGAAGAAGCTTCTGCTGTCCAATTTTAATCTGCAATTGCAAGGCTGTCAGACTCTATCCCAGTTTAGGCAGATTGACTCCCACCTTTAATAAGAGGAGGTGAAGAAATGCCTCGTAAACTGTCTCGTCTGTGTCTGGCTGGGACTGTTTTTGGCCCATTGCACTGCAAAGTCAGATGTTAAAGGTGATTTATGCTAACATCTCAGATATTGCATGGGGAAAGTCTGGAATCAATGGCTGGATGGCTACCACAGAAAGCTGAGGGGCTTAAGAAGCTGTTCCTGTTCAGGTGTGAAGCTCCTCCTTCCTCCGGTCAGTGTAAATACCTTCTGCTTCAGCACAGCAACAACAAAAAAGTGGTCATTTAAACTCTGTGAGTGGGGCCAGGAGAGGAGCCTTTGCACAATTAGGCATGGCTCAGAGACAGTTTAAGTGCTTTAGTGCCTCTTTGCCATTAGTAGCTGCTTCCCATCTGAGACACAGGGTCTGGCTATCTGTTAATTTGGATACAGCAATTACAGGCTGAGTGCTCTGATGGGTCAGATCCCAGTCCATGTAAAATGTAGATATAGCTATAGCTTTGTTTCTGGCATCTGTGGTGAAAAGATTTTGCCTTTGAAAATGCCAGGTTAAATTTTATGCACTTGATTTCCATCAAGGCTCTCTCAGTAACATTTGCCTACATGAGAGTGCCTGGTATTCCTCCAAATCTGAGGAGACCTACATTTGAGCTCAAATTAAAAGTTGGTGATGGGTCACTTTTGATTGCTTCACTTTTGAAATAATAATTTTTTAAAAAATCTCTGTCAGGTGAACGGCTTGAGGAACTTCAGAGAAATCATCATGTGTCAGGGTCTAGTCTCTTAACAGCTGGTCTGTCTTAACAGACCTATGAAAGTCTTTGAAGATAGATAAGAAGGAGTATTTTGCTGATGCTGCCAGAAAGCAAGCAGCTGGCCAGAGAAAACCGGATCTTGCCCAAAAGTAGAAGGTTGCTTGCTGGCCAAGGAATACTGGAAATATTGCCCAAAAGTAGGGAATTCCTTGCTGGCCAAGGAATACCAGAAATATTGCTCAAATTAGTAATCTGCATATACCAATCATATAGTGCATGCTTAGCTCTGTTTATCACCTATAACCAATTGTATAATCTCATGGCACGTGTACAAACCATATGTAGAGTTCCGTGTCGCGTGTATGGAAGGTAAAAAGCTTTAAAAGAAGCACTGCTGAAGAATAAAGTGGGACAACATTCTGCATCACATTGGTGTTATGTCGTACCCATCTTGCATGGATTTATTAAACCCTGACAATCATGGTCTAAAAAGTACACCATGATACTTAAAAATTCACCTCAGTCACATTACATGAGGGAATGTTCTGGGGTTCAGCCCCTCAGCATCAAGCTGGCTGCACATCAAAAGGATGCAGGCACAAGCCTGACTTCCAGGAGGGGGAGTGGGAATTTAGAAGGTCCACAACGCCATTTTGTTGAATGAAAATCTGTGGGTGAGACCCCAAGAGCACAGCAGGACCCAGCAGCAGCATGTTGCTGGGATAAGCAGGGAATCAGGGACCTGCAGTCACCTCATCACAGGCAACAGCATGCCGTCCCCAAGCAGCTCACCTGTGTCCTTTGAAGATACCTCTAGAATGAAGCTAGTTTTCTTCTGGCATATTATCTTCCTGTGATGACGTGCCTGTTTATCAAAAGCACTGACTGTTTTCTAAATCCTTTCTAGCTCACTGCAAAAAGCTTCACCTGATGTCTCAGCCTTTCACCCACTGGCTGAATGTGATTTTTGCCTTTCCAGCTTCTACTCAGCCCCCTCCTGCCCAGGATATAAGGGCTTGTTGACATTTTTGCATTTAAGCAAGCTTTTGCTAAGAAGAGGTATCTGAGGCATGCATATACTGTTCTTTAATCCTTTACCTCCCACACATCCCTCTTTTCTTAAACCGAGCTGTTAATAAGAATACAGATTACTGTAGCCAGAATATATTGTAAGAATTTGCAGCAGCGAAATATAAATTTTAAAAAGTGGCAGCAGCATGATCAAACCACAGCTCTGCTCATAAACATTTCTAAAGTGTATATTTTCCATAGTTTGCCTACCACAGCTTATAGCCATAGATATAGTTTTAAATGAGTAGGCCTGTTCTTAAGGATTTCCTGCCTGACAACCATCAGAGACAACATTTCATATCTCAGTGTCATTAAGTCTGCAGTAACTGTGAGGTCCCAATGTGATTATCATATGTAAATAGGACAAAAAGAAAAAAATAGGCAAATCACCCCAGGAGTCCTACTGAAAATGGAGAATGCAATTCTCCACACCCTACAGATTCACTTCAGGAAGAATTGAGCATCTGGGTGTCCCCCTGAAATGGCAAGCATAAGATGAAAAGACAGAAAAAGTGTATTTCCTTCTTTGCCAAGAAGAAAATTTTAATCCAGGTTTGAAAGAGATGGTCTGATTGCCCTTGACTGCTTGCGGGAGGGCACAGCCCCTCAGTGTCTCGCCAGGGGCACCGGGTGGGATGTCAGGGAGCACACAGCTGCCGGACAAGCAGACAGGCAGAGCAAGCTGGGCTCTCAGTTTTAAAAGCTGCAGAGGCTCAGGGCTTGGTCAGAGGAAAAGCCCTCTGTCACCACCGCATGTCTCTCAGAAGGTGCCATCGCCTCCCTCATGCACCTCTTGGCATGCAAGGCAGTGACACAGCAGGAAACCTGTCACTGCAGGCAGTGCCAGCCTCAGGACATGGAGGGGTTTCTGCACAGCACCCTGATAGCTCTGCACACTCAGCCATCCTCTTGTGCTGAAATCTCATCTGGGATCATTTCAGCTCAAACTTTTCTCCTCACTCTGATGGTGAATGGGAGCCACAGACTGGTGGGTACTGTCCCTAACAGCTACTGCACAGCTGGGCCAGGTGAGACCATACTGCAGTTTCCTTTTATTTCAATGTAAAATGGCACAGAAAGTATCTTTCAACAATAATTTATCAGAGCTAGATTTCCAAAGGTACCTTTTTGAGTCAGTAGCTTACATATGAACTACCCAAGTACCCACCTACCTCTCCTGCCTTTGACCAAACCTTGCACTGGCTACTGTTTTTGAGATGCTCTTACATCCCTCCACTGCTCAGCCCAGAGGTGATTTCCCTGCCTTCTCTTGTATGAAGTTGAACCAAAGGTTTGTAGGCATTTTTCTTTGTAATTTTTTTATGGTTTGTACCCAGCATAAAAACTCACAATTAGGCACATTTTAAAGTTGTAGTTTAGCCTAAGTACATTAGTCTCAGCTGAGTAAGGTACCACTCTTTCGAAAAGCAGTAACCCATCACCAAAAAGGCTTCTCCGTTAGTAGCACTTACGCTACTTGTGCATATTTAATATAAAATTGTCCAAGAGTAAAGTGGCCATTACATCTCTCGATTAAATTGACATGCAGGCTATGCAGATCTCACATCACCTTTGTGCCATCACTCACTGCTTGCTACAAACCTCCATAACACAGACCCTCTCCTGGTGGTTTGCCCTGCAAGGGATCACAGGGAAGGACATCACAACACCCCCTGATTTCTACATCACATGGTATTCAGCACACTTGCCCCTGCTCAGATTGGGAAATGAACCACAGCCAATGTAACCAATAGCAAATGAAAGTAAAAACTTAAGTGTCTTGGAGATGATGAGATTCACATTGTCGGAGCCTCACACTTCATAGCTAAAAAAGCATGAGGTGTCACGGCACATCCATTATTTAAAGATCTGTTTCAGTTAGGGGATGACAATGCTTGTAAAGGCAGGGGAGACAAAGCACACATTACATTCTTGAGTTCACTGCCAGGGGTGCAGATCACAATGTTTAGACAGTTTGTGACACTAAAAATCCACAGCCTGCCAATGGATGCTGCCACACCTCCAGTCTCTCCAGACATGGGGTGGGGTGATGGGTCTTAGCAGGGAGGTCCTGGGTCTCAGACCCAGAGTGAGACTGTGGGGAGCAGAGGAGCAAACGGAGGCTCTCTGCTATGCCAAAAGACTGTGACCACAGGCACTTTTAAACTTTCCTGCTTTATCAGCTGCCCTAAGGAAATCTGAACTGCTGAAATGCAGCAGCCCCACTATGATCTAGTCAAACTAATTTTTCTGCTGGTCAGATGCCTGGCAGCTGAAGGAAACTTTGCTCTCTCTACTTATCAAACACTTGCATGGGGTTGTGACCCAGACTCCTTGATCACTGCTGCTCTTTGTATCTGTTGCTAAGCTATAGCTGCAGAAACTCCAGGTAAGAGGGGAAAATCTTTGCCCTCAATTGCTGTCCTCTTCAGAGCAGGCACCTGCTTTGTGTAATGGACATACATTTGGGGTTTATCACAACTTATTGACTGCTCCCACAAAGCTGTTCAAGGTCTTGGGCAAACACCTCTGGCATCTGCCAGCCTGCTGCTGCCAGACTGGGCAAACCTATGAGATATTTTCTGATGGAGAATGCAGCTAACTATTTCTACACCTGTGGTCTAAACTGAGGTGTTCTTGATTTGTTAATGTAATGCCAAGTATGTGAGGCACTTTCAAGATCTGGCCACAGAAAAAGATCTGTGAGCTACAAAGACTAGATAACTACCATGCAAATAAAAACAGTAATAGCATATTTCTGTATTTCAGACATCATAAAATACTGCTTAGATACAATGCTTTCATCAGAGGAACTGTACATCCAGCTCTCAGCCCCAAGTTTGAGGCTCAAATAAGTAGGGAAGGGAGAGCAAATTTTCCCTCAGCTTGTCAGAAATCATGAACAGAAAATGCAACCATATCCACTTACTATGATTTCAGCAGTGGGCTAATGAACAGAACAGCCAGGCCAGGCACCACCCCATGCAGGTGGCACTAGGGAAGGCATTTTTAGCTCTCCAGTGGTGTATATTCAACAACAGCATAGCCTCTGTGTGTTTGCATTGACCTCCTCCTGACATGAGCAGCAAGACATCCTAGGATTTAACTTGCTATTCTGTTGCTGTTACCTGCACAGTTCTCCTTCAACAGGCTTTTCTTTCTTCAGACTTCTGGTCCCTAAAAACATGATGCTTCTTATTCTTTAAGGCAGGCCATATTACTTACAGTAGCTAAAGAATTCAACTTGCTGTGGTTTTCCCAGATACCTTCTTGATACTCATTGCTCGCTTGGCAGATAGCATGAATTTGATTGCTGATTTACAGGATAGAGCTCAAAACAAGTGTGATATACCAAGACAGTTGGAAAACAAGATACGAGGTTTCATTTCCAGTTCTGCAAAAAGAAATAATTAAATAATCTGTTTTATTACAGCAGTTCTGATAACAGCCCTTTTATGGTAAATAACAGCTTCTGTATTAAATCAAGCATAGATTTTGGAGGTTCTAAACTTTACATGGCTTCCATTTCTAACAAAACAGAGACTGGAGTGAGTGATGTAAATTTAAAAAAAACCCAAATGACGTCTTACTTTACAATCCTGTCCTTATCCACACAACCTTTTATACTCACCACAAACTTCTCCAAATCCCACAGCATTCTCCCCACATAGTCTTCCCCACAAGCACCCAGTCAGCAGAATCATTAGATGATGGACCTCTCCAAGCAGGAGATGCAGTGCCATTGCACTGGACCTGCCTGACCAAGGCCAGCTCTTGACCTTTCTCAGTACCAGCGATGGACTTGTGTCTTCCTTTATATAGTGGGTGGCTTAGGCTCAGCCAGCAGTGGGTTACAGAACTGTGGTCTCTAGTGTGTTTTTTGCCTCAATGGGGACCCAAAGACGAGGATTTGCAAAGATGGGGAGCCAAAGATAGTTCCACATAGTAAATCTCCACCTAAGGTAAAGTGTGCAAACACGAGACAAAATGATTCAGACCTTAATGTGTGGTAGGGGAGGGAGAATCAAGCCTCCTCATAGTCAAGATGATCCTCAAGGAAAAAAAAGGTGATGTTTTCTCTTCTGTTTTTGAGGTCTGTTTCATGTTAGACTGATCCACCTGCAGGTCTGGTGCTTAAGGCACATCCTTGGAAATAGAATGAGATCTCCGAAACAATGCTGAAGTGTGAGAACTGCATACCAAACACCAACCTCCAAACAGCAGCTTGAGTGAAAGAAAACATGTCTTTGGTTGCTAGATAATTGATTTAATTTTAAAGCAAACCATGATTAAATGCAAGATCTCTGTGGCAAAAAGAACATGAGATCAAAACCAAAAAATCCCTCCATGTGGAGTTGAATTGAAGAAGGGCAATCCAAACAAACCCAGAAACCTCAGCCAGCTACTCTCTCTTGGAAACACAGGTACCCAACTTCCTCTTTGTTGAGATGTGCATATGAGAGGTTATCATCTCCTTCACAGTCTCTCAGCTCAGCTGAAATTGGAGCAGAGAAGGCTGCTTACCTGGTATTCATCCTTCTCCTCTACCTTCAGCTCAACTCTGCCATCAGCTGAGCAGATGGGCATGCCAGGCTCTTAGGAAGAAAGACCAGTAGGCTCAAACCTCCTTGGACCAGAAGTATTTACAAGCTGCATTTATAGTTTCTAATCTCACTTCCACCTCCCATCATGTATGCATAGAGAGGTGCAGGGCATCCAGGCCCACTTGCACAAGAGCACAGGGAGTGGAGCGCCCAGCTTTGGCAGAGATGCCCCATTAGTGCTGGATGCCAAGGCAGAGGGAAGGTAGAGGCTCTGAGCATTGTCCACTCAAGAAAGAGCATTTCAGACCAGCTGTTTCAGGGCTCAATGAGTCCCACTGAAGCCCACTCTGCTCCCTACCAGCCCCCTAACTCAACACTCTAAGTGCCACTTCAGGAGTTTAGTGTCAACTTTTAGGCATATCCATGTAAATATCACCAAACCTGTTGTGTCAGTGGCTGGTAGTTATGGAAATATTCTGCATTTGACCTGACACTACCTTGGCCATTGGCCTTTCCACAGGGTCTGCTCTTCTATGTTTAGGGTACAAGTCTACAAGGGTACCAGTGCCTCATCTCTCAGTCACACAGTCACATCCATTAAAAATCCTACAACCGAAATAATGATTTTCATCTCCATTAAAATGAGATTTATTAAGGGGGAAAGAAAAGGTAAAAGATACTCCGCTGTGGCATCTTTCTAAAGAAAGCCTGTAAAGTTTATTTCAACTGGAGGCTTTACCTTGTTCCACTTGTCTCAGACAATCCACCAGGGACAAAACTTGGTGCCCCTGGGAGGGTTGTGTCCACTTCAGAGGCAGGAGAAGGGAAAACCAGGATTGTTTCTCTTAAGCCTGCTGTCAGTAAGAAGCCTGGGGGTCTTAGGAAATGCAAAAAAAGATCTTCTTTCTCTGGGTGTGGCTGCTCACAGCTGGCATTGATCGGCAGCAGCTGCAATAGGAAGGACCTGCCCAGGTTTGCAGCAGAGCTCCTGACCCTCCCCCTGCTCCTCCCCTCCTCAAAGCAAGATGCCCTTTCTGAGCAATTCACAGAATAGGTCAGTCAGTGACCACAACTGACCTCTTCTTCTGCTGGCAACAGGGCTGAAACACAATGTGAGGAACTGAAAGGAATAGTCTTGTCCAAAAATGCCTTTGAGGGTAGTCTCTGGCTCAAGTTACAACTCAGCCTGTGCCTGGGCAGCATGTAGGAGGGTGCTGGGCGGCATGGGCATGGCAGTATGATGCCAGCAAGGACATGCCATGGGCTGAACCACAGTCCTGGTCTGGGTAGTGCAGCAGCAGAGGAATAGTGCTCACAGCTTAGTGCATAGAGCACATGCTGCTCATTATACAGGTTCTGCCACATCCTCAAGATAAAAAAAAAACTCCGCCAACCCAAACCTTAGAGTTTGTCTCTGAGAGAGAACGTGGTTTTGTTTTCCCATAACCTTTTGGTTATGGCCATGATGACACGCAGGTGTCTTTCTCTCTGCCAGGTTATCTTGCCTCTGGCAGGAGATGCTGTGGCCTGGGGCCATCCAAACTGCTGTAATTGCTCTTGAAGAGTGACAACCCACCTGAAATCCTCCACCACATGCAGTGTCCCACCTCCCCCAGCCCACTGCGTGGCAAAGGGGCTCTTAACGGCCCCTCTGTCTACAAAACAGCAAAACATTAGTTTTACCCAAACAGAAAAGATAAACTCTGGGAATTTGCCAAAGACTTAATTAATTAAGCTAAACTTCTTTCCCTCCTCACTGAGATCTCAGTGTTGTCAGAAGGGCATCAAGGATTTCTCTTTGTTTATTGTAACTAATTTACTTCTTCCCCCAAATGACAACTGCAGTTTGGGTAAAGCAGTCAGTCTCACACTAATTTATTTGCTCTGTGAGTACCTTTCAGCTACACACAGAAGTTGTCAAATTAAAAATTGTCAGTTTCTGTAATAGGTTGACCTTTTCAATCCGACAGGGTTCAAAGTGTGACCCAACAGGTCCAAAAGGAAGGCTGCCAACAGCAGCTGCCTACGACGGAGCATCAATGTAAATGTTCCAGTAGGTAAATAGTCACTGAGAGAGCTTGGGAAAATATCTTGCTGGGTGAGCAAGAAGAAAAGGTGTCATGTGTAGAATGAATTAAAAAGGATATAGCATTTTAGTGATATATGCTAGGGAAAAGACAGAGCTCAGGTATCTATCTAATCAAACTCAGACACTGAAAGGTAATATATCTCCATACTCTGAATTCAAACAAGGGGAATAACCAAAAATGTGAGCTTGCTTGAACATAAGCTATTAACCCTTTATTGCCTGCTTTTTCTTTTTACTAAATGTCTTTATTTACCAGTTATCTTTAGCAAACTTAGACTTCATCAACACTGAGAGCCATCATGGCACCATCCATACAAATGTACCCTTGGAGACTGGCAGGGCTTGTGCTTGCTGTGATCTTGCTGCAAGATGCTGCTTGAAAAGATAGCCAGATAGTCTTCCCTCTCCCCCTGTTCCCTAGTGTCAGGCACTTGAGCTTCCACAGAGGGAGTGGGGTCAGCTTGAGCCCCTTCTCCAGGTCTTGCAGGGCTTGCCATCCACACGATGGCCACACGGCTGCTGGCTCTGGTGTGTGGGAGGGTGTGGGTCAGAGCAGGCAGGCAGGGCAGAGCAAACCAGAAGCATGTGCCTCTTCCCTGTTAGAGGGGTTCAAGCATAGCATAAAAATACCCCAGTGACCTGATCCTGTTTTGTCTGACACACATCAGCAACTCTACACCATGCCAAGGCTTACCTGGGGGCAGAATTAGTGCTGGGTTTTAGCCAGACACAGATGTGGTAAATTAATGCAGGGAAGGATGGAGATTAGCTAAAGCAGTGTGTTAGGATGTACACCTTGGGCTGTTTGCTGTCATTAGCTCTAACATGGATTTGCTGGAAGAGTCTGGGATTTTGTTTCTCTGTTTGCTGTCCCTAAAAGCTCCATATGGGATTCCTGTGACTCCCAGGAACACAACTTCTAATGTAAATTTACCAACCCCTGGTGTAATGCAAGCTCCTCTCGGCTTCCCTCCTCCTGCCTTGTGTCTCTGGAACTTCCACCCCAAGAGCAGGTCCAGAGCCCTTTTGTTCCCTCAGCTGGGCTTGTTTCACTTTGATGAACTGTAAAGTCAAACCAGAAAGTGGGTGGATTGCAGGGACGGTCTGTAGTAATTACAAGCATGGGAATGATACATGGCCCAAAGAAGTTTTTGGTGCACAAGCAAGAACATGGGAAAATGTCCCTGGGGTGCAATTTTCTATCCAATAATGAAGTTGCATGGGGGCAGATGTTGACAGATGTGGTCTTGGTTTGGGAGGTGTTGCTTTAACTAGATTTTATTTTCATGTTGAGTTTTCAGTGATACTTTGGAGTATTTAAAAAACCTCCAAAGAATTCCCTTGATGGTGCAGAGGTATGTATGATATTTTTTCCATGCTATATTCCTCACCCATCTCCTCACAGAGACCTCCCCATGGAGGGGCAAGGAGGTACTCTGGGTTTCAGGCAGCTTGTCTTCCTTACAGCTAATTGACAGTCTTGGATTAACTCTCCTCTGAGAAGGAAAGACAGCTATATTATTGCAGACCTTAAATAATCTGTCATCTTGAGGTTCCTTGCCTGGAGTTTTGATAAGAGTCAAAGGTCTGCACTAGATGCATGAAGCAACCAGGACTAAAAATTCCCACTGGGGAGAAGGACTCCCCTCAACCCTCCAACCCAACTCCAGAGTCACTGATGGGCAGGCAGCTCTTAAGAGAGAAATGCTTGCTTTAGGAGAGATTGTATCAATATTCACCACATCCTTACAGCCTTGGCATGGGAATGCATCTCCTCATACTGCTGTATTATTTATAGGTTAGGCCAAACACCATATTATTGAAGTAAGGCTACAAGACATTTTCAGTTTCAGAAGCAGCTTGTAAATAAGAAGTTAAGTCTTATATTTTAAGAAAAAACTTTAAGGTTCCTGTCCTTGAGCCTTACAGGAAAAAGCTGAAGAATATACACTCCACAATGCTGCCAAAATCCATTAATCTGACTCTTCCCCAGTTCACCTTTGTTGTACACCAGCTTAATCCTGTGACTGTCCTGCCAGCTGAGGGGAACCAGGTCGCTGCTGCCTCTGCAGCAGAAAGGGTAAAACAAGAGGACTGATTTTACCCAAAGTCTAACTCCCTCTGCAACAGCCCCTTCCTCCAGCCTTCTCCTGCTCTCCTCCATTTCCTGCCACTCCCCAGTAACCAACTGCAAGCACAAAAGCGTCCACCTCTCTTTCTCCTGCTATTCTCCTCCTCCTAACTTGTCAGTTTATGAAACCAGCTTTTGCTGAGGATGAAAGTTGGCTTGCTTCCAACAAATGAGAAACTCCAGTTATTTATTTCATAATGGCTTTGGTGTCCTTGAGGACCAGCCCTGGGTCAGCTGCACACTCCTAAAGAAAGCACACCACAGACACAGACCAGGCTGTAGCAAGGTATCACGGTTGATCCCATGTTTTATGGCTTCTGGAGTGGGTACCTTCTCTCATATATATCCTACTACACAGACCCAGAGAACTAACTGAGCCTGAATTCTTGCATGCTATTGAAATATAAGCATTAAATCATTGTAATTATACCTTTCTAGCACCTGTTAGGACGGTAAGTTTGATTTTTGAGCTTCCAAACCAAAACACAATTAATGAGATTTTTGCAGTAGTAAAAGTGCCTCCCCCTTATTGACAATCTCTGCATGTAGCTCAGCCTTGCTTCCTACTGCGTGTAAATAATAATGTGGCTATCACTGCATTTTTGCTATAATTTCTAAATGCAGTTGGAGCAACTGAAATCAGAAAAGGAAGTTTGTAGCACTTCACATTTTTCTGCATAAGGTTTCATGCTGTGTTATACACAGTGTTCATCACATTCTCCATACTTTATTTGCTGTGAGATATCTGAAATTCTTTGTCTTATCTGATGTATGATTTAAGATTCTGACCTTTTCAGCTTTCTGTAATTTCACTGCCAGCTCACTCAATATGCCTTTGTTTATAGCCTTACAGCAGGGAGACCAACAGAAGATGGGAGTTGCTTATGCACTGGAAAGACAGAAATTTCTGTTTGCTAAAAATTTGCGTGTGGAAGAGGGAAGATGAGATAGATATAATTTCAAAAGTTTTTCAAGAATCTGAGAATACAGATGAGAAAGGGGATTAAACACCCTTTCAAACAGGACTTTCTGCTAAAAGAACAAACCCAAAAGCAATACCTTTCTGTTAATGGCAACCTGTGTGAAAAGCAATTTCAGCACTAATAAAACCTGATTTTTCAGCTCCATGGCAAGAGCAGCAGAATGGCAACACACATCTCAGCACTTTCATCAGAATGGTTGGGAGGGCAAATGAAGCCTTTATATCTGCTACTGGGATGTTATATCAGCTTGCCTCAAGTCCTGCTCCCCTGCTGCCAAGGCAGGTTGCAAAACGAGCTCTAGGGATGCTAATTTGTGCTGGAGAATAGCTGCTAAATTATTCAGGTTACTAAAGACAAGGGCTGAGTGTGAATTGCAGAAGACCCTGATGACATAGAATGACGGCAATAAAATGACAAATGAAATTCAGTGTAGATAAATTTAAAGTGGGGCACCTGGGGGGAAATAACCCAATTTTGACTTTCCATACACTGTGCTGAGTTCTGAGTTGACTACTGCTACTTGGAAATGAGATCTTGCCATTGGAATATATCATTTTATGGACGTGTCAGATTTGTGCTCATAACAACTCAGAAAAATCCAAAACTGAATTCTAGGAGATATTATGAAAATAAAAGTAAACAACATGGAAAACACCACTCATATTCACCTCAAATGAATCTTTGGTGAGCTTCTGTATTGAGTACTCTGGGCAGCTGCGGTCACCTCATCTCCAAAGAAAGATGTAGCAGAATGAGAAATGCTGCAGGCAAGCTCAACCAAGATACTCAAAGACAGGGACACTTACTGAACAGTCTTATGCTCTTGTACCTGCTATGGACAGGGGGGAGAGAGATACAAAATACAGAGAATTGCAAAATCAGGAGTGGCATGAAAATGAGCAGGGACTTGCTGTTCAGTATCTCTCCAAATTTAACAACTAGGTGTATTTCAGTAAACTGAGGTGTCCTACTTGAAGCAATCAAAAAGTGGTGGTTTCCTGTTGTATTCACAAAACTTTCACCATAGTTAAACTAAAAGGTCCTAGAAGTTAATATTTAAGTTCAAGAACCTACTGAGTAATTTCAAAGAAAAAAAATCTATGAAAAACCCTGTAAAATTCCAATATGCTAAATTTGGTCAAGAAGTCCTTGACCCAAAAATGATTGGCAGCTAGGAGACAAATTGTCATATATATAAAGACATATATATATTTAGACAGACATGCTTTCCTGCATATATACAAATATATACGTATATTTACAAGAAGCCACTTGGGCCTCTATCGGGCAGAGAATGTGGGTCTACTTGGCCCTAGTAGAAATCTTCCAAAAACTGTTTTTAATGCAGATCTTTATTGTTTTGGTCATGGAATGATGTTGGTAGAGGGACATGAGCCAGGGACATTTCTTAGTTACAGAAGTCACTGTAAGCTTCAGTTCAGCCAGTGAGCATGGTATCATACCAGATAAATCAGAGCCTACAGATACAATTAATCTGCTTTAGATTTCTATCGTTTACCTTCCTTTGTAGTACACAGAAATAAAAAGACAGATTAGTATGTCAAAAAAGACAGATTAGTATGTCTAAGTTTAAGTAGGTGTTTCAGGAAATGAATCAGCCTCTACTGTTGCCTACATTTCCCAAGTCTGGGACAATTATGAATCAACAAGAGAGCATATTTTGCCCAGGAGTACCAGAAATACATATTTCCTACATATTAATTCCTTCAGATACTTATTCTATGTTGTGATTTATTTAAATAGATTTATATGTAGCATAAACAATGTTGACTGATAAATTCTGCTTGGAGTTTATAAATAAAGATGCATTTTTAAAACAAAATCTGGCAAAGACAAGCCTGTCACAGACCTAGGAGAACCTTAAATTCAGCTCATGTTCTGCTGAGCTAGCTGCCCAGTTGATCCAAAAAGAAGATGAAGCATCCTATGGTTGTTTATCTAAACCTTACATAAACTGCAATTCATTTATTTGCCACTTAATTCTCATAAACACAAAGCCGAGTAAGCTTAGGGATGTGCAATTTAGATGGTCAATGATGAATCCACGACCCAAGGTCTTGGTCACCATATGACTCACTACTAGGGCAGCAGGGTGGCTGTAGCTCCTGTACAACCCATCTGGTCCAGTCTTCTTTGCATGGAGAGCAGGATGCATGGAGCAGGCAAGGGTATCTTCCCATCTTGGATAGCCACAGAAACTAAGTTCTTGTGCAAGCACATCAGAAGTCAAAGGGGTCCCTACATAAAAACAACCCTCAAAACAAGGGCAGATGCACAGCTGGGCTCTCTCTGTCTGTGAATCCAAAGCATGTGGGCCTAGAATGTAGGAATCAATCCAAACTGCACATAAGTGGCCAGCACTGGCATTTTGAGAGACTTCAGGTGTTTGCACACTTGGACATGCAGATACAAGCGCACACACACACACACACACACACACACACATACCTGAACCCCACCACTCCCTGGGACCTTACCTGAAGCTGTGCAGCATTAAAGTCTTCTGAAAAATTAATGCTCTCTTGGCAGTGTTTATTTTGCTGAAGTTCAACAAGGCCAAGTGTAAAGTTCTAACCTGGATTGGGGCAATCTCAAACACGAATACAGGCTGGGCAGAGAATGCATGAGAGCAGCCCAGAGGAGAAGGACTTTGGGGTGCTGATGGATGAGAAGCTCAACATGAGCCAGCCATGTGCCCACAAAGCCAACCATACCCTGGGCTGCATCAAAGCAGTGTAGCCAGCAGGTCAAAGGATGTGATTCTGCCTCTCTACCCCACTCAAATGAGACCCCACAGGGAATGCTGCCTCTCGTTCTGGGATCCCCAGCATAAGAAGGATGAGGGCCTGCTGGAGTGCGTCCAGAGAAAGGCATAGCTATGCAGATTTTTCAGAAGATCTTCACATCCATGCTTGCCCTTTGCAGTGGGTGTCTCTTTGGGTCTCTGGTGCTTACAAGCCTCCCCACTGCCTTATTTCCTATTTCTTTTCTACCTCAAACTTTACAGTGACTTAGCCCATCACCTTTTTGTACAGAGGGTCCCCAGATCTGCTCCCAGTCCTTAAATCTCTCCCTCTGATCTTTGCTGCATCTTCAAGTGTTTCTAGACCTATCCACTTGGAAGCCTTAATCCCATTTCTAGAACAGTCTTTTCAAAAGTGAAGTGCTGCCCCCTCATTCTCTGGCACAGTGAGGCTCTACCTTCTCAAAAGTATATTTGGGGATTGTTTCCCCCTGTTTAAGAACAGAGAGTGAAAAGACATTTCTGGGATGAGACTCTTCTCACACCATCATAAATGTCCAAAGCAGGCCAGATGCTCATGCCCTGAAAGTGCATTTGCTGCCATAGCCCAGAAGGAGGTTCCCAGGGGTTGCCTGAGGACATGGGCTGCCAGCTGACCTTTCCTTATGTGAAAGGAGTCTCATTCAATGTGTCACAGTGAAATGGTAAGCTGCTTACCCAGAGGTCAAAATCCTGCAGTAGTTTCCTTGTCTGAGAAGGGCAGCCCTTGTGTCTTCTCACAGCTACATGCTTACATCCCTCTGGGATCTTGTAGGATGGTGAGATTTATAGGTTTCTGACTTACCTCCATATTATCTAATCTCACTTGCTTATTTTCTGAATTTTATTCAGAATGTGAGGGGCATCCTCACAAATTTCTTAGTAAATGTTGAAAGGTCACACCTTGCATAGCGTCTAGAGTTAAAATAGAAATAAATTTGAACGAAATCTTAAAAATCCCAGCTTTTCTCCAGTCATGTGTAATACAGTCCAGCAATGCTGGATGATTCTCACTCTTGCTTTTAACTGTTACATGAACTGCACATAACAGCACAATATTCTGATGTACTTCTTGAAATGTAACCATATACGTGGGAAAAAATCATCTGTCTCCTAGTGGCAAAATCAATTTCTCCTTTGGCAATATAGCAGTATTTATCAGCAATACAGACATTTATTTCACTTACCATCTTGCTGCCCCTGCTTTATAACTGCTTTCACTAAAGTGCAGGACGCAGAAACATAGCAACATTCATTTTCCTCCTCCATCTCTCATACTACCCTGCAGCACTCTTAATTTTGTGCTCAGAACTGATGAAGATGACAGACTCTCAGCTTGCAGATCACTTGTCTCAAGTGATGCCCCCAAATGCTTCAAACACTGTGAGAGCAGTTTGGGTTCCCGACCATAACTCTCAAGGAGAGACCGTTGTTTGGAGATCTGCAAGTATCTGAGACATCTGCACAGAGCTTACATGTATGACAAAGCATCTGTTCTGAGATCTGTATCCTACTGGAGCAGCAGTTGAAGGTCAGAGGGGCAACTTCAGGGCCCCATAAGCAGCACTGGATTGTTCTGTTTAGCAGCCTGTATTGCTCCCCAGTAGTATGAACTCCCCATGCCACCTTGCCTTCCCTGTCAGGATCCAGCCTTCAGACCCACTCAGCCAGCAGCTTCTGGGAGTTTGGTTTCAAACATTACTGTGAGTTTATGGAGGCTGACATCTGTCTCCCAGGAACTAAGCTAGTTTCACATCAGGAATCAAGCAAGCAGTGAGATACTACCACCACAATTTAGAGAAATCTGGATATTACAAAGTTATCCAACCCTTTTGTTTCCTCAAAATGACATGAGTGGCATGAAAATGGACTCTTGCATTTGGGATTTCATTGGTGGCAGTGAAAGAGGCTATAAAACATTATCCTGTTGCAAGATGTATGTATCACTGTACATTATTTTTCCTTATTACTAATGCACAACCTTTCCCTCATCCACAGTGTGGGTCACCTTGTCGCAAAAGGACATCCTGTTGGTCAGACAGGACCTGCCTTTTACAGACCCATGCTGGCTGGGCCTCCTGTGTGGGTAGCTCTGTACATGCTGGGAGATTGCACTGGAGGTTGATCTGCTCCTTGACCTCCCCTGGCACCGAGGTCAGGCTGACAGGCCTGTAGATCCTCCTTCAGCCCTCCTTAGAGATGGTTGTCACAGTTGCCAACTTCCAGTTGACTGGGACGCCCCAGGTTAGTCAGGACTGGGGATAAATGATGGAAAGTGGCTCAGTGAGTCCTTCTGTCAGCCCCCTCAGTACACTTGGGTGGATCCCATCCAGTCCCATAGACTTTTGTGTGTCTGAGAGGTGTAGCAGGTTGCTGACCATTTCCCCTTGGATTAGAGGGGCTGTCTTCTGTTCCTTCTGTTCCTGGTCTGTCTCCCAGATCAGGGGGCTGGGTATCCTGAGAAAAACAGGTCTTACTATTAAAGACTGGGGTAAAGAAGGCATTAAGTACCTCAGCCCTTCCTCATCCTTTGTCACTGTTTCCCCTCACATCCAATAAGGGACAGAGATTCTCCCTAGCCCTCCTTTTGCTGCTGATGTATTTATAGAAACATTTTTTATTGTATTTTATGACAGCAGACAGATTAAGTCTAGCTGGCCTTTCACCCTGCTAATTTTCTTCCTGCTTAACCTCACAATTGCCTTTTTTTCCAAAGGTCACTACTTTACCCTGAGTTCCAGTCAAAGCTCTCTGTTCATATGGGTGGGGATTCTTCCCTGCTGGCTCATCTTTCAGTGCATGGGGACAGTCTGCTCCTGTGCCTTTAGGACTTCCTTCTTGAAGAATTTCCAGCCTTCCTGGACTCCTTTGCCTTTCAGGACTGTTTCCCAAGGGACTTTGTCAACCAGGCTCTGACACAGTCCAAAGTCTGCTCTCTTGACCCAAGGTAACACTTCTGTTGACCCACACCTTACTTCAAGAATTGAAAACTCTATCATTTCATGACCATTGTGCCTGAGACGACTTCCAACCATCACATCACCCATCTCCTTCTCTGTTTACAAACAACAGGTCCAGTGAGGCCCTGGTTGTGTCACTCACCAGCTATGTCAGGAAGTTGTCTTCCACACACTCCAGGAACCTGCTTCCTCTCCACTGTATTATATTTCCAGCAGACATCTGGTAAGTTCAAGTCCCTCATAAGAGCAAAGGCTAACAATTGTGAGACTTCCCCCAGGTGCTTATGGAATATTTTATCAGCCTCTTCCACCTGGTTGGCTGGTTTGTAACAGAATCCCACCAAGATATCGGCCTTTTGGCCTTTCCCATGATTCTTACTCATGAACACTTGACCTTTTCATCACTGCCGACAAACTCTGGAGACTCAGAACACTGCCTACCTACAGGGCTACCCCACAGCTTTCATATAGGTAGACATCAAGAGCAAACCAGCAGCATGAGGCTGACAGTGCAGCAGCTTCTCATTATTCCCCACAGAAGCTCAGGAGATTGTCCTGACGATTTGGACTAATCCTCAGTGCTGTTGGAGCAGAAATGAGGTCCAACTGGAAGTAAAAGATTCAGTATTGTGCCCTAAAATAATTAAATCGTAAGTTATAGCAATGTGTTTTTCCTCCATGTACATTTTGTTAAAAAACACAGTAGATTTTTACTATGACTTGAAGCATTTTTAGTCATTTTTATGGCTATGTAGATAAGATCGAATCTTTAGTGTTTCAAAAACACAATCAATGTTTATTTGTTCTCATAAGTAATTCATGGACCCAACAATATTCAACGAAACTTCATTTTTAACAGATCTCTTAATGAGCATCATTTTACAGAAAACCACCAACAAATAAATATATGAAAATAATTTCTTTTGACATCACAATGGTTAAACACATTAAATAATTCATTAAATTGTGCTTTACGTCAATGAAAATCCCTAGGTCTACAAACTATCTTTTAAATAGGAATGAAAGTATATATGATTACTCACAATACAATTTATTAGTAGCAGAGTTCACAAACATTATTGCACATAAACAGAAGGAAAATTCCTAAAGAATAAAGTAATTTACAGCCTATTAATTTATTCTTTCATTTTAAATATGCCAACTGATGGGAACTCTTCATTTTTTTCTTCTCTTCCAACACTTATTTGAAATCACAGAGCTAGTGAAACAGCCAAGAAGAAAGCCAAGGACATTGCAGGCTATGGAACCCATTTCCCTCCACAAGATGTAGCAAAGAAAGTATTACAGGAACCAAACAGATAGAAGTGTTACAATGAAAACTGGGTACCTTTTCCGAGTGTGCTTTTGCCACATATAGGGAGGATACAGCCATTGACTCCAGCAGAATGACTTTATTCTGATTGTTCATCTTGTACATAGCAGTCCCTACCAGTCTGGAAACAAGATAATCCTTATCCCACACCAAAAAAATTATAATAATTCCATATGTACCACAGGAACAGCAACAGAGGGAAGAAAAAGTGAGATACATTTTAAAACAGCAGCGCTCATAACTGACACAAGAGAGCAGGTGGGAAAAAAAATTCCATTAGGGCAGAAGCATGTGCTAGTGGGAAGATCAAATTAGGCAATTTCCCAATTTAGTTGTGGATATCAAATCTGAAAGATCTCCAAACAGAAAGGTGATGTGACCTGCCATTTGGTTGAATGGGTATGATACAGTTAGGAAGTCTGGCTCTGGATCTGACTTCCATCACTTTTTTGCTCTGTATTGCTGAATTTAGTAAAGAGCAAATAACTGCTACATAAGGGTAGAATCCATAGCAAGGCTATGACAGCCTCACTATTAACACAACAGCAGTGGAAAATACCCAACAGCAGAAACATTGGGTTTTTAATTTTTCTTGATGGTGGAAAAGGTTTTTACTGTCAGCAATGATGAGTGGGGAAGTGAGGACAAATTTTCATTCCTTAATAAGGCCATAAGGCCATAAGGTGAGTGCTTGGACTAGGCATCAAATTATCAGGAACAAGTTCTAATGACATGGCATGTTTCTCTGTCTGCTCCAAGCTTACAGTGAATTATAACTGGAAAAGGCTGTGCTGGGAATGTGATGGGAGAGATTAGCAAGTACATCTCCATTACAAAAGAATGAGGTTTGTTTCAGCACCACAGTAGCAGAAGCCAAATTGCCTTGTTTAAGCAACTGTATAATGCCAGGAAGATGGACAGAAATCCTATAGCATTGTTGCTCATGAAGCTTTATAAAGAAATATCCTGCTCTCTGATTTTATACAGGCCAGCGTAATTATGGTGAAGTCTATGCTGTCAGAGCAATGAAAACCTGGAATAACAGAGATATGAAGCAGGACCTTGATTTTGTTTTTGCATTGCATTATTTCAGGCACAGTGCCCAAGAGGAAAAAAGCTGCAGGCCTGTGTCTTAGAAGTCATCCTGAAGCTATTTCCAAACTGCTTTATTTCTCATGTGCAAGGAAACTCTGCTAAGAAAAACAGGATTGTTGGTGCAGTGGGTTTGCTGGATCTGCTGCTGGAGCTAGGGAAGGAGGTGCCAGGTCCTTCAGTCCCAGGGCTCTGGACAAGGTCTTAGCTGCTGACTGCCCACCCCTCCCAAAAAAAAGCCCCAAAACAACACAACAAACCTACTCCTGCACAACCAGGGTTATTTGTTACACAGGCTCCAGAGAAAAAAAAAATCCAACAAACCAACTTCAGTTTTAAATAAATCCCAAGAGTTAAGGCAAATCCTGTTACCATAGATGCCACAGCACATTAACAGCTTTTCAGGACCCTAATCTTGACTCCTGGGAAATGACTGATGAAAAAGGTTAGGCATCACATTAAGATGTTGCCAAACTATTAAAGCTAATGTAAACCACCTAAAAACTGCTTCGATTTTCCTCATTAGGCTTTGTTTTGTATCAGGCAGAAGGAACAGTCTGGGGAACAGTTGGTGCGCTTAGACAGCTGAAACTGATACTTACAGTCACTGGTGAGGCTCCAGGGAAGTATTACTGAGCACTGCCTCCTCTCCCTTGAAAGGAAAACACAGTATTTTCTAAATGAAAAATGAGGCCCCAGTTGCTATGAGCAGCATAGAGAGGTGGCCCGCTGGGCAAAAATTCAGCTCTGTGAGGAAGGGGCAACTTTTTTTGCACTTAGGAGGAAGAAGAAAGGATGCCTTATAAAAAAGAAGATGAGTTGGAATTTATTTTAATTCCTTGCTTACCTTCCTCCTTAAAGTGAATTTAGCCTTGCATCTTTCCTCCCACAGGGCTGGCTTCTCTCCTGCCCTTCAGGGTCTCCCCAGCACCCTGAGCTCCCTGTGCTCATGGGAACAAGAAATGCACCTGCAAATCGTGGAGACAGAGCATTAGATGCCAAAAGCATCCTTCCCCTCTCATGCTGCGGGGTCTTCAGCAAGATGTGGCAATGGGTGCAGGAATGGGGAGATGCAACAGTTCCCATCATCCCAAGACCAGAAAGCTCCTTCCCTCCACAGGGTCAGGGTCAGCCCAGCCTAAAGCCCTGGTGCCAGCAGGTAAGATGTCAGATCAATGTGAATTACCTGCACAGTGCTAAAGCTGCAATAGTACCAGTGTGCCTTAGCTCTTCACGACCTCACTGTCATGCAGCCAGGATACCCAGACTGAGCTTCAGTCCTCGGCTGTAAAGATTTCAGTTTAAGTCTTGGAAGGTTGGCGTCCATAGGTGAGGGAGGGGTCGGGGTGCCTCTTCCAGGTGATGGGGATCCAAGCAGTACTGTGCAGGAGCCAAGAGAGCTTCTCACTCTTCTGAGGCAGACATCCCATGCTCAGACAGGAGAATAACAATCTGCAGCCCTGCATTTGCCCCTCTGAATGTGGAGGTGGGAGAATATGCACATGATCCACCAGTGGAACAGGTATTAGGGACCAAATCCCACCACTACTCACCCCAAAGCAACACACTGACGATCAGACGTAAAGCAGCATATTGCTAATGAACTACGTTGATAATGAGGCATCATCCCAGCAGCCCTCTTCACTTCTTAATGCTATTATGATATTTCATGTTCAATGTATTATTGTATGCATTAACTCTCAACAGGATCGTTGGATCATACTTTTGATATTCTGCATAGATAAGTAGCAATAGCACTGTCAGAAGAAAAGAAGATACAGCACGCACAAAAAAAAAAAAATCCAACCTGAAATGAAGCAACAAATTTTAAAACTGAGCCTCTTTCTTCTCTAACACATTATTTTTTCAACCAACTGGATAGAAACCTTGAATTTTGAAAACAAACAAGAAATGTGCATCCACATCAGGTACTCCAGTATTTCTAATTAGCAAATCTTTATGGTAAAAGCCATTCATGCATGCAATAATATACTTTCAGTATCTTGATTTAGCAGCCATGTTGAGGCACTTAGAGAAATTTCTTCCTAATGCTTTACATTAATGCCAGAAGAAGGAAAAAAACTCTCTGGGGAGATCTATGGTGCACAGGACCCTCTTTTTAAAATTTCACTATTACAAATGGAGTAACATAAAGTCTTGGAATAAACAGATGCAGTTTAGCCACAAGAATGTAACACGTGGAGGAAGAACCCATTGAATCTTTCGCTAGACAAGGAAGAAAAACAGATACAGATCTCTCATCATGAAAACAATAAATTTACAAAGAATCTTTATATAGAGTAATAAATATCAAGACTTTCCACATATCCATTATGTATCCTATAAAAATGAAATCTGATTTTTTTTCTAGCCACTACTGTAGTTAGAGAGAAAACAAATTTAAATTGTATGCACTCAGCATCAATGCATTTTAACAGACAATATCATAAACTTGCCTACATTCACAGACAATGTATCTCCAGGCTTTTACAACAAATCTGGAAAATGTCACACTAGTATTTAAGCTTTTCCTACTCTTTCTTTCCTCTTCCCTGGAATTTGCTTGACCCCTTTTGTGAATGTGAAGGCAGATTTCATTGCCCCCAGCCAGATAAACCCTGCAATGTGTGCTGAGCTGCCACATGGACCTTGTCTCTCAAAGCTTGCCTTTGCCACACACACTCAGAAAGATGGTTCCTACCTGGCTGGGCTTGGTACTGTCAGCATCTGCAGGGAAATAAGCCAACCCCTCCACCACCTCACCTATAATTGATCTCTGACTGCTGGCCTTTGGAACAGAACAAGCAACAGCCCAACCTCACACTTCCTACATATTTTTTAATCACCTCAACAAATTCTTCCCTTAATCAAAACACAGGATGTAGAAGTTTGAAGGGGAATTGTGCACCTTCTCCATTTCATTCACTAGAATGAAACTACATTGAATGCACTATAGTTGCAATGAACAGTACGAAATAAACCAGCTCTCATGTCACAAAGGAACCAAGCCAGGTATTTTTCCCCGATTTATCATTCATGTCTGCACAAGTTCTAGTAGCTCAGATTGTACAGGGTACATCTGCTAATGCAAAGAATCTCTCTCTCTCTTCAACCCATCCTTATAGCTTAGGCCTTTCAAGGAAGTCTTTTCTGACAGGAATCTTATTATACTGCAATTTAATAACACTAATCAATACCTATTGAGAAAAAATACATTCTCACTGGCAGAAACCAAGAAAAACTGAGATAAGGAGGGGGAGTTGTCAGACAAGGTCTCATTTACCAAAGCAGTAGGTCTCCCCTGGCTAATTCCCAGGTAGCCATGCTGCAGAAACAGTCTGATCCTCCCATTGGTTAGGAAAGATGCAGGAGCATCACCACCTTGCAACCTGACTATTATAATCTTCAGTAACAGCTACTCCTGCTGCCTCTTCCCTTGGCCACTGGTGAGCCCTCTGCTCCCTCAGAAGTCGCCGCTCCTCTCTCCTCTTTAGCCGGTTCTTCTGATGCTCCTCTTGCTTGGAGTACTGGAAGCGCTGCAGGAACAGGTCCTTGGCGTATTCGTACAGCTGCATGTCCAAGAAATTCAGCTCCTCTATCCGCTGCCGCACATCCTCGCCGATGTCCACATTGGAGGCCCGCGTAACATTGAACTGGGTGAACGGGGAAATGAATTTCAGGTTGAATGTCCTCTCAAAGAGATACTGTGTTTTCCTCTGAAATTCTGTCAGCCCGAAGAAGGCCATGTTTTTCAGATTGTTCTTGGCGCTTTGGAGAAGAATCATATTTCTTTCACTCTCATTCATAAAAGTCAGGTTGTAGCAGCCCACCAGGCTGAGGTCTGCCAGCATGCGCACCTGGCGGTTGCTGGCCAGGTTGTAGCTACAATCCATGAATTCCTGTAAACTGACTCCAGACCAATCGTCTCCTTCATAACAGGTGGGCAGCTCGTCTGGTGTTGGGCTTCTTCCATCGCACATATGAAGGGAGGTTTTCCACGTCGCACCCCTCTGGACATGTTTCCACTCACTCAAGTACCGCGACACTGGATCCCTCAGCATTGTGATGTAGTAGAAATTCCTGAAACATATAATTAAACACAGGTTTAAAATTTCAGTAGATTTTACTATTTATTCTCCAGTAAAACCATTACCCAGCCACTGGCACCACATGCTTCACTCTTTCCAGTGCACTTCAGGTGATTCCTTCTGAGACAGAAAAAGCTTCATAAATACCATGAATAAAATACAAGGTAAATTGGGAGAGAGAGAGATATATGAAAGAAAATAAGCAGTTATCAGAGGAACAGAATTACTTTGACCTATCAGCTGTTCAGTGACAGTTACTTTATATAGAAACCAATTAACTGAAGTGTGCTCCCCTCCATGTTGAAGCATTAACCACCAGCAATATCAGAAACAATGTGAAAAGAGATTGAAATAATCCTGCCACTTCTCTTCGGGACTGAGACATGCACATCTCACAAGATGCACAAGATGATAATCTGTACAGCACTTGGTCACAATCTGAGAAGAGCATGAGCTATTTCATGTGCATGGTGCAAGTGCTAAAAATAACACCATGTGGAAGATTGGCATGAGCCACCTACTTAAGAAAAACCCTGTTATTAAGTGGGTTCGAGTGAAGATAATAAGAGACCAAAAATCCATTCATATGACCTAATTTTAGACAAGTGCTTGTTTGAAATTAGTTATAATCATGCAGTACAAAAGCATTTGTTGGTGTAAAGATTATCATTATTCAGCCTCACCTGTCAAGAATACAAAAGAGACACTAAGATATATTGATTTGAAATAGAGAAAATAACTACAGAACTCACATTGTCAGTTCATCTTTTTGCTATTAAATCCAGTTTGCATGTCTATTTATGGCAATCTGAAAGGGACTGCAATTAAATATGCATCAAGGAGTTTTTCACAGATTGAGATTTTTTTTACTGAGACATGTTTTACTCAATAATAACTCACCCGAATTATAAGGTGTTATCATAAACACAAAGAAAAACTGAAATACTTAGGATTTCTCTCAGCTAGAATAACCAGAAAAAGATTCATGACCAAAATTAACATATGATCTTGTACAAAAATAGGCTCATGAGTTCGCATGACTCATCTTACGGCAAACTACACATTAATAAATCATGAGCCTTAAGATTTCTCAAGAAAAGTCTGATCTCAGTAATTTTTCTTCAGCCTAGAGAAGGATGAAGGAAGTAACCAGGAAGCAGAGAAGGATGAAAGAAACAAGCAGGAAGCAAGCTGTCTGAAGACAAGCTACCCCATAAACAAACATTTTGGGAAAGTCATCTCATACAAGAGCTAACTCCAAGTAAATTAAAAATCTCAACATTTGTAACAACCTCCAAGACAATTACTTTGCTTTTGCAGGTATCACCCACTTCCTGCCACTAAAGATTCACTATCTCCATAACCCTTAGGTTTACCATAAAAATATTTATTTCCTCACATACTGATAATATGCAGATATATTCCTCAGAGCAGACAGAGCAAAAGGAAACAGGTCTGAATGCTTCATTCTTATTCATTCTGAATTTTCCGCCTACAAGACCTAGAATATATTTTCCAGAATAAGGTTATGAGGCCAAACTATGGACTATGTTCTGCTGCAGGATAATTTCCTGAACTACTATCTAATGGAAACAGCTTTTCCAAGAATTATTTCACAGCAGAAGCTTTACAGGTGGAAGGATTTAAACTAGGGAGTGCCATGGATGTATTTTCACTATCACTTGCACTGAAAGCCATGATTTCTGTCAGCATCAGATGATACTTTGAAGGATGATTATTCCTTCAAATAATTCCAAGAATATTTGAATTCTTGAATTGAATAAGAATTCCAAGAATAATTGAATAATTGAATTGAATAAGAATTCCAAATAATTCCAGAATCATTTGGAGCTTGGGTCTTCTGAAGCCATGGCCAAACCTCACGTCAACTGTTTTGGTCCCCTTCAGTTACTTACACAGCCCACATCAACAGTGGACCCAAGAATCACAACCCTGCATAGCCATTATTTCTTAAATCCCTCTTTTCCTGCAGAGCAGGAAGTACCAGAAATACTCCTGTGTGCTCTGCAGGATAGTTCCACTATGAAAAGCAGTCTTTGGGCACTTCAGGCACAGCCTTCTCAGATTGGATGCTCATCTCTTCTTGGCTCTACACTGCCTGTATGAGAGAACATTAAGAACTACTTTCCATTTTACAGGGAAAAAAGGGGATGCATTTCACAAGTGCTGTGCAGATAAAACAGCCCAATTTTAAAACACATATCAACTCGGAGCATAAGAAGCTGTTGTTGCAACATCCAGCAGGCACTGATAGGGTAGCAACCAAAAATTGCTGAAACTCCAAGGGAGTTTTCATCCAAGAGATTAAAAGAAATGGACAAAGACTCAGAGGCAGTTGCAAACATCCACATCAACAAAAACGGGACATTGGCTTAGTCCTTGTATTGCTGCCCTTCCTCTCTTCAGGTAATTTTGGATGTTATTATGTGGTAACGGATGGATTTAGAAGTTTCTCTTGACAGTTATTTATACCTCTAATAATAGTTCTGTCTTTCCTCACACATCTCCAGCAGTCCCAGTCAGGCATGACTCAGAGCAACAACAATTAAAAATACCTCCTTTGCATCAATCATTTCCATTGCATCCCTGGATATGTAAATGTGTTTGATGTGCAATAAACAGGAGTACAAAGCAAATGCATGGAAATGAGAACAGCACATCTTTGTATAACATCCGCAGCTTCCCTTCTGCAGACCAGGCCAGAAAGCTTCACCAGTCTGCTGCTGCTGCTCCTTGTGACTACCTGACTTCTGCAGCTGTTTTCTCTGCCCAAATTAATCTGCTGCTGGTTTCTGCAGCTTTCATAGAGTCGCCTTCTTGTGCTATCAACTGAATAGCTTCTTCATCTGGCAGACAACCAACAGCAGCTTGACACACGTTTAGTTTCTGAAGGGCTGATAATTTATGCCACATTCACAGTTTACAACCTTCTGATTAACCTTCTGTTTGTAACCCCTCTGTCACCCTTTTAACCAATCTGAGATTGGAAGACTTTAAGATTGCTTCCACCTGGTCCTGGACACTGTCCAGATTACACTGTTACAGGCTACATATGGACTAGATGCTGCACTGAAGTTGGGCACTAAGTTTTCTTTCAGGGAAAGGATGTCATATCTCTAGAATAATGATATAAGTAAGCACATGAAGGCCATGAACATTTGTTTCAATTGGAAAATTATATAAATTATAAAAAATACTTTGGGAAATTGTTTTCAAATGTTGACATTTATGGAATAATTATAGAAGCATTTTGGAGCTCTTGGTGCCTCATACACTGAGAATGGCTGAGGAGTCAGCTCATAATAAAGAGAAGAAGCAGGTCATACAAATATGAAACAAAATATGAAACAGCCTTTCTTCACTGCTCAGTAAAATAGCATAAAGTTAGCTAAATACTTATATACTTGAGCCTCTCTGAATATAGATGTGCTCTTGTTCTCGTTGGTGTAAATGACTCTCCTGCATCACCCATGCTCACACTTACATGGCAATGTTAAACTCCATGGCTACCCACTGTGGGAAATACTGAGGAAAGAATTAGGTAATGACTTCTGTTAGTCTGTTTGTCAAAGCAAACTCATCACAGACCTCTTGCCTTCATTTTAACAGACTAACATCATCAACTGCTCAAACTACTGTCACAGACACCCTCAGTGCTTAAAGGCTAGCCAAAAAGAATATGCAGATATATTCTGAATAAAAATGTGCTGATGTAAAATAACTTCAGCGAGAAGATATTTTACAGAAAATATTCCAAATTAATTAAAACCCATGCAAGTTATATATATTTATGTAACTAATACCTATACGTGTGTGTGTGTGTGTGTGTGTGTGTGTGTGCGCGCGTGTATGTAAAAATTTATAGTGAAATCTGGCCATAACTTGTGTTTGTTAATGAATGACAGGAAAATGATAGTAAATGCACAAGTGGGAGTTTGCCAATACACCTTGTGACTGTCAGATAAACACACAGACATGTAAGAACAGCTCAGACACCATTACAAATACCAGCGCACTAGTCACAATGTAGCTCCTCCTGAAAGGAAACTTTATGCAGTTTCCCCAGATTAAGCAATCTCCTTTTGAGCATGATGTACTGAAACTAAGTGAAGGCTTATTGAAGTTGTCACTATGGGATAGTTGATTTTTTGGACAGGTGATGGTCAGGGCAAGGGCCCAATGATCCATGAAAGGGCTCAGACAAGCACCAGTGTGAAGCGTGGGCTGCACGCTACCGTTTACACTAGAATGATAAAATACTTGGTAATTCCTAAGGCTCTAGTCCTACTTGCATGAAATCCAATCTCTCCATTAGCATTAGGCAAAGACAACCTTTAATTAATAGAACAGATAAAATGAGCTTCTAGTTATAACCTAAGAACATGTATTTCTTCCACATTATAAGGTATTTTAATATAAATACTCTAATCTTACATTAATCCTTCAATAGTATTGCTCTGGTTTAGAAATTAATTTCAGAGGAACAGAGTCTGCTATTAGCAGAGGTGATCCCAAACCAGGGCATTTTGCATCCTCTATCACCATGGAACAGATGTCCCAGCTGAGGGAGATTTACTAAATACGTGAAGGATCAGCGCACACTGAGAACAAAAACATCCTGTAGGGCCTCCTGGGGAAGAAGGATGAATGGCATCTTCATAAAAGGAGAACAGCGTGCTCATGGCAGTGGATGCAGAGACAGAAGAGTATTTGAGGTGGAGAAAAAGAGTCACTGGAGAATATTTTGGAAAACACTAGCAGACTGAAGAAAGAAAAACCAAAGTCACTGAAACATCCAGGTGCATCATAAAATCATCCACATTCTGATTCTTCCTGGTAGCAAGGAAAATAAAAGCCCTGGTCCCAAGTTTATGTCCCAAGGAGAGACAAGAAATTAGTAACTTTAATTGTGGAAGTGAATGTGCTCCTGAGGAAAGGTCTGAAATACCTGGCAAAATCCATCCTGTCAGCACACTTCTGCTACCAACAGAGGTTGTGGCAAGATGAAGGTGTAAGAAGGATCAGCATTATGTGAACAAAAGCCTTATACTTCCCAGTTTTATCCTGAAGCCCAGGTTCTCAGAGGCAGTAACAGAGTTAGCCTTCAATCAGGAACCTCTCTTTGGGCAAAGTATTGTCAGTATGGGGAATGCTGAAAGGAAGAGGGTAAAAAAATTAAGCAAAAATAAGTATAACGCAGTGTATGTACAATTAGGGAATAAGAGCATGCAACAAGAACGATGGGGGAAGGCAGAAAGAAAAAAAACATTGCTGGGTTGATCTGAAATGGTCAAAGTCACCCTGGTAAAATGCAGATGTATCAGCTCAAGGCTGGAAGCATTTCTGTGCAGTGTCTCTGCATCCGTGGTGTACTTAATGTACAGATAACCTGCCCAAAATAACAAGAACAGACTATAGTTATCCAGAACAATGGCACTGTAATGAAAAAGCTATGAAACAGTGCACAAAATATATGCATGTCCATCTGGCTGCAGGAAGCATCATATAGCTTATCCACCAAGCCAGACAGATAAACCCTAGCTGTCCCACAAACTTTTGCAATGATGTAGCAAGAGCACATAGGCTTCTTAAGCTTAGTGTCTGTCACAGGATGCTAGACACTGTGATGGAATGGTTTTCTAAGAAATTATTTACATAAGTTTGTGACTTTAATACTATAAGCCATCCTTTCAGGTTTTCATGGGTTTCTTTACAAGACTTTTACTGAAAGAACAGCCACCAACATAAAAAAGTGAAGGTTTATCTACTCTTACCACGTGCATCACCTGCTCAGCATGAAGGAAAAGCACTTAATTTGCTGTTTTCTCAGAGGATATGAGCACTCACCACTTCTGCTGTTTTTATCTGGGATGATGAGCATTGTACTTACTTAAAACAGTGGCTGTAATCTTCTATAGACACTTAGTCCACATTAAAGGAGAACTTCGCAGAGTTAAATGAAAGAAAAATAAAACCTCCCCAGCTTTAATTTTGAGGTACAAAACTATAAAATTTTAGGTGTGTCTCATTATTCCTCTGAGATTTTGTCCCATGGCTCTGAATCCAGCTGGAATAAAAACTGGCCATTGTTTCCTATTTCTGAGTTGGCCACAAGCGTCTGTTGGTTCAACTACCCTTTCTGTTCCACCAGTGACATAAAGAGCAGCTAAATCCATAGGATGTGCCTGCTCAGAGAAGGGACTGGAGACTACTTCCAGGATAAGGCATCTAGCTGCAGTGGTTATATATGAGCTACCCATCAAGACAAGCTCTGAAGCCAGTGGGGAGCTGCTCAGCACAGGCAGGGGTATGTGTCTGGCCATGGCAGGGGTCACCTCTGGCACGAGCTGCATCCCTTTAGAGACTCCCTGTGCATCACACTGTGTGCCTGGGGCACAGAGGGAGCTTAATTGCTACCTGGAGATGTCTATGTTTCTCAGGTGTCTCTGTCTGCCAGGTGAACCCAGTGCCTGGAGTCAAAGGGTCCTTGCCTGAAGGGATGTAGTCACAGAATGTAAAGTTCAGACCAACATCAAAAACTAACCAGTCACATAACATTTTGTAATGAGGGAGAAGTAACTACAGACAACCTCCATTTCATTACTTTCTCTGCCTATAATACATCTACCAGTGATGGTATAATATCTCTTTCCAAACATGTTTATAGAGTGGGAGCATACCTCAAATTAAAACAAAGTTTTTAAGCAAGTTCTATATTATTTCATACAAATCTCCAATCTAGCAGTTAGAAAAACAGTCTATTATAATTTTATTGTCCTTGCTGATATATCAGTATATCAGTGTGACAGAGGGAGGGCTGGGAGTCAGACAGCTGGGATTGTATTTCTGGTTCTGGTAAGCAAAGGCAGTTGCTCGGGAAGTTATTTGTGATGACACAGTCTGTTGCAGGCAAGAGAAATGTGGTGGTTGGGCACTGGGAAGCACTTAAGAAATGTGAAACCTTATATTTCCTTGCATGTTAGGAGGAATACTTCCTGTCACCAACTTCAGGTTTTTTTACAGTAATTCACTGTTTTCATTATAAAACTCACAATTTTTCTGTTCAGAAGTCGCAAGCCCTTTTTTCTTTAAAAATATCCTCTGAAATACCAGATTAAATTCTGTATCTGTGCTCAGGAAAGCTTTATAGCACCGTTTTGGATTTTTTTTTTGCATGGTTTTTGATCAGAAGATTAGTGGCCTTCACCTGATTAAAGAATGACAGATGACAAGGAGTGTCTTTAGAGATCACTCACTCTCTGACATCAAACAACTTTTAACAGTAGTGATTTAGGGTAATCCAGAAGGGTAGAAGAAAGGGAATGAACCTGTAGCAACACAAATGCTGCATGTACAACATTAGGAATTTTTCCACCTAAAGAGTCTAATTTTCCTTGGTGTGAAGCTAGAACAAATTCAATAATGGCATAAAGCTATACAAAGATGTGAGAAGAATGAGATATTAGGTAAGCTATTTTAACATAGCACTGGTTCATAGATTCTTATAATATAGAAAAAAAGATGAATTTCAAAATCCAGCAGTACATCTGTACTGCAAACAGTGGCAAAAACCATATTCATGGACACTCTCTTTTTTTTCCTTAAATACTTCAGGAAGGAAGACAACTGGCCTGGTACTGTGCATACTGAAAATTTCCTTTTAAAATGCTGTCTGCTCTTAGAGTTAGGACCTGTGATTTTTTACTTCTTTCAATGAATGAATAATCATGACAATAATAATCACATTCTTGGCATATCATATTGACATATGCTCTTCAATATCATCAGTGAAAATATGTCTTGGGACCCACTGCTGCAAAAGGAAAGTGGGAGTGCTGAGAATTGTTTTCTTGACATAGGAGAATATAAATTTGTGAGAATACAGATTTTAATGAAGCATTTCCAAGTTGTCTAAAACATTAGGTGGAGATCAAACAGCAGCCTTTCAGTACCTAAGAGGAGGCCAGTGAGAAGGTAAAGCAAGGCTTTTCCCTCTTGTGGATTGTGGGGTAGTGTCTCGGTTTGAAAGACAGGTGTCTGCTAAGAGAGGTTGAACCCTCCCTTAGGATAGAGAATGTGATTTCCCCTCCCTCTGAATTATTTTAATTTGGAAGTCAAGGGCTTTCAGGCAAAGATATGGGAAAAGGAATAACAGTTCTTTACTAGTATCTATAAACAAGCAATAACAATAACAATAATAACCACAAATAGAACCAGAAACCAATAGCAGATGACTTTCCCGCGCGGTGTAATTACGGTCGAAAAACAGCAGGGGCGCTGTTGAGCTCCCGGCCGGGCAGGGCAGGTGCGATGACTGCCGAGCGGCTGCAGGTGGCGCTGTGGCGCAGGGTCAGGTCAGCCTCACGCAGCTGGTAATGGCGGGCAGGCTGAAGAGCAGCCAGGCAGCTCGGAGCAGCAAAAGGCAGGGCGGCAGGGGCAGGAGCTGGCTGTCCCCGGCTAGCTAGCAGGGTAGCTAGGATTTCTGCAGTTACAGCATACGCCACGGTCTCGTGCGGCAGAGGGGGGCAGGCAGCAGAGCAGCCAGACTCTCCCGGCAGCCACCGTGAGAGAACGCAGCCCGAGGAAATGTGCACCTCCCAGTGGGAAAGAGGTCGAATCAAAGCTCACCCAGCCCGGAGAAGAGAACAGGGCACAGCCGAACCTCCTCCAGTCCCAGCCAGAAGCAAGGAGCAGCCTCTCCTCCCGGTGTCCGAGGACGAGAGTGAGTGTTCCAATGGCCCAATGGCCGGCTCTTCCCTTCCCCTGCCCTGCCCAACACACCTTTTGTCTCTTACAAAAGAGTTGATGGCTCTTAATCACCCAGCTATATGTTGCTTAGTAACAGTGATGGAGAAAAATTCTAAGGCCTCCTCCCAACCTCCAACAGGTAGTTAATGAGGGACAATGGTCATAAACAGAAAAAGGTGAGGATACAAGGAAAACAATTTTCATTATTACAGTAATTAAGTGTTGGAAAGCTTAGTCAGTAGCAGCTCTGCATCCTCCACCCTTGGAGATTTTGAAGATCCAACTGGACAGAGGCCTGAGCAACCCCATCTGTGCTGAGTGGTGACCCTGCTCTGAGCAGGGGGATGGACTTGAGACCTCCTGAGGTCACTTCCCACCAAAGGGGTTCTAGGATTCTGTATTACAGTGGAAAATCATCAACTATATAGTCCTGTCAGACAACACATCAAACCAGAACCAACTCTCCAACTAAATCATCCCCATTTTCTTTGTTCTTTCTCAGCCACCCTAGGAAGAGTACAGAGGATTTTTAGTCCCTTTTAAAGATTGTGGGGGTTTTTTAAAATTTGATTTTAAGTAGGGCTATAACACTCTGAATCAGCACACCCTGAATTATTGAGCAACCTCATGAATATTTATTTCAATGACACATTATTCAATATAGAGTCTCCAGAAATTGGAGAGGACAGTGCAGCCGCTACATGTCCCTAAAGAAATTAATTCTGTTCACAGGTATCAAGTTTGGATCTTGAGCAGCTCCTCGGCTAATGAAACGATGTAGCTGCCCATGGTTTTAATCCCACTATTTTAGAAAAAGCACATGAACAGCATATGAATATGTGTGAGCTCTCTGAGCTAATATAGGTTTTTCCTGTGTGTTGCCTTCAGGATATAGGCATAAATTTTCAAACACAAAGCATAAAGTTGGGCATTTTACTCTATATTTAAACATGTAGGTAAGCTCAGCCTCATTGGCAGTGAAGAAAATACAGAGTATTCTGAGCAGATACGCAGAAATGTGTTGATTTATTTAGCAAAAGCAAGCTCTCAGAGACATCACGGTGCCCTATCCTGCCAGTGCAGATAACAGCACTCAATTATCCCCTTCCTAAAGCATCCTAGCCCCTTTTGAAATATCCTTTTCATGCTGTTGCTCCTATGGAAAAGATCTTGTGAAGGTTGCTTCTTACAGTTAGGAACATGAGTCTTATTCCCAAACAAAACCTGGTCTTGGTCTACTTAGATCCAGTTATTCTTGAGTTAACACTGCAAATACATGAAGGACATTTATAAATGTAACATCAGAGAAGGAGAAAGAGCATTTAAGTTGAAGATCAGAGAGCAATCACACCTCTCAACTTTCATTTTACAAAGCTGAACTAGTTTTTATTGTCTCCTCTTATAAGAAAAGTCGTAAGTGACCACACTGCAGTCCCCAAAACCCTTGGGTCATGCTCAGATCGCTTCACTGAGTTTTCCAACATCTCAGCTTTTCATGCTAGCTTTTGATAGGGGGCTTACAAAAGTAAGGAGCTCCTGGGATTGTTCCAGTTTTTGATCATCATAGCAGTCCTTTTCTGGCATTTGAACTTGCACAACTTCAAATTTCACTATACATGGCTAGAATTGAGCAAATTTCACACGAGGGTTTAGAGGTGCCTTGTAGAATAAACATTTTTTACCTCCACTGGCAATGTGTTCTCTGACACACCCTCACATTGCATCTGCTTTTTTATGGGGCCACATAACTCTAGAAACTCATACTCACTGTGCTACTGGCTAAGATGGTCCCTGCCTGTGGTGGTGGGTTGCAACTTGATGGTCTTTAGGATTCCTTCCAACCCAAACTATTCTGTGCTTCTATAAATATGAAGACTCCCTGATTTGGCTGGTAAGCACTCAGTTGAGAGAGGACATTTGTCTCTGCTGGCTTCAGATGCATGACCACACACTTCGCACTACCAAACTTCATTTCACCTATTTTTATGAAATCCTCAAAGTCATTAAGCAAATTCCATAAATATACTTAAGCTTTTAGTGCCAACATCATTAATGGAAACATGAAACGGTCAGAGTTAAGTCTAGCCCTGTGGAAACTCATGGATAATTTTCCTTTAAGTTCCTCTTCCAGCACATCCTGTTTTGTTACCAGGTTCTTGTTCACCAGAAGATTCTTATGCTCAGCCTAATGTTTTCTGCCTTGTATAATAACTTTGCAGATACTGGTCTATCAAATACTTTATTGAAGGTAAATTCCCCTTCTGCTATCTGAGATGGATGCTGGATTTTTACATGTCATAGCCCAGAGGCTGGTGGCCCCAGCTTTGGTGCATGGAGAGGACAGAGGTCAGTTAAGATGGAGAAATGACAATTTGTTTCAGAGTGAAACGGTCTGGAATAGAAATGTACAGATGAGGTGATTTGATGGAAAAACAAACAAGCTTGATACAAATTGTAAATCATTTCTTGATGAGACACAAATCCAACAAAGTTCCCTCCAGTGATTTTTGTTCTTTGCCTAAATTATATCAAGCTCAGTTGTTCTAAGTATTCCATAAATTGCTGAAAGGAGCGAAGTAGCAAGAACCTTGCTGAAAAAAGATACAAATACAAAATGCAATAATAATTCAAACAATGAGAATTGCATTGTTCTATCAAGCACCTGCATAAAAAACCCCTTGTACCTTGTAAGAAAGAGGGTGTGAGCATACACAGGAGGAAATACTATTCAAAAGCAATAGAAATGCAGTGTCTTACAAGATTCTTTGAAGATATGCAAGGCATTTGTACTGGGGAGAGCAAGAAATCTTCTGTGGCCAGGACTGGCAAAGGAGGAATCCACTGCTCACATCACCCCCATTCTATCTTGTCACTATTGTGAATAGGTCATTGCGGTGTCTCAAAAGAACTGTGTGAATCTGGGGTACATGTGACCTCTTTACTCAAAATTATTGTTTCCTTTTTCTCTCCCTTTGCTGTGCCACTGCACAGAAGGGTGCATTTGCACTACTGTCCTACCCACCTACTCCCTGAGATATCTCTAGCCCCAGCCTAGGGAGGAAGTTCTGAACTGGCCTTTCTCATGAAGATGTTACAATTACAGGGGAAAGGAGCTAAGGGCTTGACCCACAGCAGAAAGTGGCAGCAGAAAACAAGAGCTAGCCAGAGAAAAGAAAGGTGATGACAGGCAAAGGACAAGAGAAGAGCAAACCCGAAGACAGTGCTGCACAAGGAACCTGCAGCTCAAACTTGTTTTGCCAATACAGCCTTAAAGGGTTACAGAAACCTGTTTGGAAAGAGACCCTTCTGAACAAGTCTGAGGTCTGCAGTCATGGGTAACAGCTTAGCATAGCAGGATTCATAAAATACCTCTTATGCACGCAGGACAAACCACAAAACCCTCCTCACGATCAGGTCAAAGTCTCTCAGCAGTTGCCAAAAAGGCCAGAGTAAGTCCCTGTTTCTGGAGGAGTCTCCATGGGGGAGGTTCCTGCCTGGGTGACCGAGCACTGCTCCAGCTCCAATGCAAAAAGGTGGGGACACAGAACTCCTGCCTTTTCAGTAACTCAAACAACAGAAGGCATTTCATAATGGTTATAAAGAAAAAATTCTCTACATACTTTAATGCAGAATTATGGGAGATCTTTTATCACAAGCATCCTGGCTGCCTGCAGGAATACATTTAATTGGTAAAATTCAGTTTAAAGGAGCCCCTGAAAAAATGAATAAAATGTAGCGAGACCCTTAAATCTTCTGACATTTACATTTCTTCAGACAGACTTTGTTAGGTCTAAAACAAAGCAAAATTACTTACTTTAAATTCAAATACAATGTTTATTTTCATCCTCTTCCCGTTTTTTGAAGGAGCTGTTTCTACCCCATTTTATTCTCTGGCTAGGTAAGACATGCAGCACCAGCATCACCAGTGTTCCTCTACAACTGGCTTCATCGGAAACCAGTTTGTGCCAGAGTTTTCTCTGATTTCCAACTAATAGCTCAGTGGCAGGCACTCTTTCCCAAGTCTGGGATGCTCAGATAAAAGTTCTGTGGGATTTTTCACTGCAATGCATTTTGAATCAGTAGACTAATTCTGCTCAATTAATAAAGTAATTAACAATAAAAAGGGCTCAGTAACTGAAATCCCTTTGAAAGTACATTAATTTATTCTCTCTAAGCTTTGCCTCAAATCTTTATTAATTCTGACGTCAAGCATAATGACCATAAATTATAAATGATCATCACAAAAGCCAGGCATCCCAATCATTTTCTTGTCCTACATGCTGAGATTTTAAAGCAAATAGGTTTGATCATAACTTTTGAGATTTTCCTCCCATAAGGTAAACAACATGATAATATGGATATAAAAGAATTTCAGGTGATTCTACTAATGAAAATATTATAAGAGTAGTGTTCCCTATCCATACATTGAAACAGTTCACAAAACCTATGGAAATTACCCAGCTGTAAAACAATTATTTTTTTTCCCTAAAATTCCTCTTCTTGGGGTGCAACTGTATGGTTTTACTTGTAAGACAATAAACAAGAAGATGACAGGATGTTTCAATTGAATACTTACAAAACAGACCACTGACTTTCCATTTTACACTGCACTTTGTGTTTTACTAAAACACTTCATAGCATCTGAGAAAACCCAGAAATATTTGATATTAATAGTAAAACTCAGAGCTATAAGCAAGTTGCCATCTTCCTTCTCCGTTGACCTAAGAGGTATCTTTTTACATTACTTTAGACTATGTATAAACATATATAAATATATGTATACGCACACATCCATACATAAAATCTCCACAAGAGGGCCCTCTAATCTTCCCCAAATCTTAGCAAAAGCTTAATTTACTTTCCAAAAACTGATGTCATAAAGCTTTTGTCTACAGATACGAAGGTATCTTAGGAAAAACGCTTTTACCAGCTAGGAGTGACTTTGTGATAGAATTTCATTCAACAAAAACTGTAGTTTGAAAGGGAATCAGTTTCTATGCACAATTTCCACTATATACTTGGCATTCAAAGAAGTTTGACAAAGCTTTTCCAAGTTCACTACTTGCAATACCCAGCCAAAATGAGCCCTTTCACACAAACACACACACACACACACACACACACACACACACACAGCCAGCTCACACTGCCATGGCAAGGCAGCCTCCAAGATGCAGCCTGGTTCTGTGTTATATTGTAATTTGTAGGCAAATCCCAAAGTGAGCAACCATGAGTGATTTCAGCTCTGTATGAATGCATCCCGTAGGCAACACAGTTAAGGTACAAATGGTATTAAAGTTATTTGCACTGTCCTCTCAACTCCCTGAAGATATGAAAAACAAATCTTGTTTGTGATACCTTGTTATCTGCTTTAATATTCTGAATGTCTTACAGACACAGCGTTGTAAGTCCTTACCTTCTTAACTCAATTGTAGTTCTGCGATGTTCTTATTATTTACCATACCTCTGACCTTGGAATACCTAAAAGAAATGGAACCATCTCCTTTTTCTGACCTCAAACCTCAGTTAATCAGGCTGTCACACATGGCAGGCTGTGGACTGCACTGTACCACTATCAGTTGTGGATTCTGTGCTCTGAGAAAGAAGCTAATAAGATGAAATAAAGAAGCCTAGGCTTCTAAAAAACTTCTATGAGGGATTCTTTACCTTTTGGGAAAATTAGATAAAGATTACATGCATTCTCTTGCAGATATAGCACAAACCCACCAATCTTCTAGCTCAAATAAATCTCTGCACCTTGATCTGCAGCACAAACTCTAAGCAAAATTTCCATGATTTCTCAGTGATAGTGCTGTGTGATACAGTCATGTTTAACCCATGTCCACAACAGAGTTCAGGCTGCTGCAAAACTTGTGCATTCACATAAAATAAAACACCCAAGATAGCTGATGGGTCTCCATAAGAATACTGGCTCAAGCAAATCATCATGGATGCCTGTGGCTCTGCAACTTTCCTCTGAAATGGACAAATCCTAATCAATGAAGCACATCTGTACAGTGGCAAAAAAGCACTTCCCAGTCCCTTCAGGCCATGAACTGACTACTTGAAGCATGACATTTGATTAGCCTTATTATCTCAACTCATTTATATATAAATGTTTTCAGGGGCCATGAAGCTATCTGGCCTTTATTAAAATCCAGCCACATTCTCTGAACTGATGTTCCCTTCCCTTTCTTCTTCCTTTTTGCTTTTTGTCTGTAAAAACAAGGAGGAATATTTTTTTCCTTTTTTTTTTTTTTAACTGCGGGTTATCATCTTTGCAATTTTATTATTGTCAAATAACCTTCTCCTTATACATTAGTGCAGCAGACTGTTGCTGTACCCTCAAACATATGCAAATAGGTCAGGCTTTCTAGTCTTTCCCCACAGAGATATTTGACATTGAGACTCAACATGATCTAGCATCTTTCTGAACTAAAGGCCAGGGGAATCATGTGTAGGACTTTATTTCCAAAAGTATTTCTCATGGAAATTAATGAACACCTGTGCAGATGCTGAACATGAATTCAGGCAGCAAACAAAGCCTATCTGAAACTGAGTTTAAGGTCTAGGAATATCTAGTGGTAAGCATCTTTATCTTTGGATTTCTTCCCTTCCCTTTGAAGAGCCAGAGTGCTCTTCAGGTCACAAATTTATCTTGCTCTAAAAGGAGTGGGATGATGACAGGGTTATGAAAGATATTTCTGCATTAACAAGGAGCAAAGTTGCTGATGTGTATCCTAAGTAACACAAAGATTTGAACATGAAACATTCATTAGGATTTCTTTAAGGACTCTGTAAATTGCTTTCTGTTTCATATGGAATATTACCATCAATCCAAGTACAGCAAGGATGCAAACAGGAGAGCAAAATTCAGGTTAAAATATCAAATAATGAATATTTTTCTACAGTTTTAATGAATTCAATATTTCTATCTTTTATCTAACAGAGATCACATAGTATGGGTCAATCTTATTTGTGATACACATACTGAATATTACATAATTTAACATCAATTAACACCTGTGAATTTAAAAAAGAAATCTCATCAGAGTTAAGCAACTAAAGATATTCTACCTTCCTAGAAAAAAATAGCCAAAAAAAATAAAAGGTTGCAAACTAATCTGGTGTTAGTTTTTGTACTTTGAAGATGTTCCTTTTCAATGGGCTTCTTCTAAAGTAAAATTTTTGTTTATAATTGTATAATTTTTAATATATGACAAAACAATACATCCCAGTAGTCTCACCAAGTGCTGTTTAGCACTTGTATCCCTGCTCTCTCTCTGGGGATAGCAGCCACTGTATGCTAAAGCTAAAGTGCAGCCCTGCCTGGATTAAAAGGAAGTTTGCATGCACATAGACCTTTATTTGTGACACTTTAATTTGCTCCATGGCCTTAATAAATATACCAGCATTAAGTATTCTCATGCAAACCCCGACTCTAAAAATAACTCACTTCAGACATTTTTTCATGTTGTTTCCAGTTACACTGCTTTTACTACTTCAGGAAAACTTAGTAGAGGTGGGGTTTTATCATTGAAAACTCACCCTTGGAAAAGCAGCAGCAACCCTCAGAGGTGTTGGTGTGAGGGCAAGTGCCCACCTAGCGACACTGTATCCCCTAAATCGCTGCTGAGATTTTCTCAGAGACCCTTCTCTGTCCAGCACTTTTTCTTTTCCTCCTAGCTTCTCTCATCCTTAGGCACCATTTAATCTCCTTTTTCCTCTATTTCTGCTCTTTGTTTTCCCTCATTATTTGTGTCCTCACACACCAGTAGAGTAACTTTATGCTTTGAGGAGCTGCAGAGGAAACAGCATTTCCATGTACCACAGACTGTTGGGCAGATACAGAAGAAAATCAACTTCCCCCAGCTAAATTGAAGTTTAAGCTCATTTACTCCTGCACCAAGTTTCTCTATGCATTGAGCTGGCTGCAGGGAAAATATGAGTGGGAGTGGGATGGTGTCACTCAAAGCCTTGTCAGCCACAGAGCCATGCTGCCACTTGTTGGGGTGGCCACAGGGGCTGTGCAGGTGTCTCAGGAGGGCAGGCTGAAGGCTGGAGCAGGTCTCACCAAGAGATGTGTTGGTTTAGGTACGTGGTTGCTTCCCCACGGGCCATTTTCACAGCACTGTCCTCATGTGTGCCCTTCCTCTACAAGCTAATTTTTTTCATTGAGGCATTTTAATTTTAGCTCATTGAAACTGGATCTGCCTCATTTTTGCATCCTGGTTACACAGACTCTCCGAGGGTTCGGCATAGATCCCTGTGCATGAGTATATTACTGTCAGTTCTGGATTTCTTAATAAATCCGAGAGCCAAAAATTATTTTGAAAACTTTGATATGCAGTCTTCTCCTTTCTGCAGGTTTACCCCTGTTATTTAGAGTTATATACTGGCATAACCCCATCATTCAGCATATGGCACTGGTGTAACTCTCAATGCCAGATATCCTAAGGCAGCTATAATATCATAGTACTGCAATTGGACTTTATTCTGTTAAACCTAGCCTGGACTTAGCTTTGGCTTCCTAAAAAGTATTTAGGAGAATCTTGTTCTATAAAAATGGTTGAATGAAAAATATAATATTAAAAAGGTGTTGAAGAAGCTACTTGACTAGTTCATGGCAGATAAACCCGCCAAAAGCTATTAAAAACAGAGAAATCTCCAATAGACAAGAAATTCTCAAGCTTTGAATTTTTCAACCAGGGGAGTATATTCAGGGGTATCATCATTACATTCTAGCCTTGTTCTTATCCTCCTTGGACTCTCCATTTTTGGAGGCAAGGTGTTAGGTCAGATGGACCTCTGGTCTGACTCAGCTTAGCCATCCCTGTGCTACTTCAAGCCACCCACACAGTTGTACTTCTCTTTCCTGACATTGATGAGAGAATTATCTCACACGTTGATGAGTTAAGTCAAAGCAAAAAAAAAAAAAAAAACTTAAAAAAAAATCTGTACTGTTTTAGTCATATTCATAAGGAAGAATCTGGATGTCATGCTTGCCATAGAAAATGTTCTCTCACCTTCAATATGAAATCTGTTTTCTGTTTTCTTAAAAATGGATGTGGGTGTTACAAATGGCAGTTCTTTACCACTTTTAAAAATGAACACTTTCCATTCATTTAAGAAGAGATTATCAGAAAATATATTATTACCAGGGGTTGGTAGGAGGCAACATCAAACAGCATGTCAGCTCCGAAAGAGAAATGAACCATGGAAACAGACTGAATTCAGGAACAGACTGCTGAGGTTCAGCACAGAGGAGAGGAGCATCCCATTGAGGCCACAGCACAGAAGGGCAGCTGAGATCTTCAGGTAGCCTGAAAAATGGCTCAGTCCCTCCTGACAACTCCACCGCTGCTCCATACCAGGTCTGCATGTAGCTATGTGGCCTGGCACTGCAAATGTGACCCATGGCAAACCCAGGCAACATGAATTAGCTAAAGCACATACCAGTCTCTGCTGGTTTGAAGGGTTCACGTGTGATATCCGATGGACACAGGCAGATGCAGAACACAACCACCTGGTATGGCACGAAAACAATTCACTGACTCCTTCTGAACAGCTTGAATACCTCTGCAAGCCTTTCAATGTAATACACATTTCCTCACTTCAGTCTGCTAGAGCTATATAAATGAAAGTAAATGACAATGTTAAATTCCTTAAATGTTGAATATGACACATAAAATTTAAAAGAGTTCAATGTATTAATAATGGAGGTGTGTCAATTCCATAAGAAAAGTAATGTAGAAAAGCCTCTGTTACAAGGTGAAATATTGTCCTCAGATCTGGCAAATGCCAGAAAGAATATTATTTGTGCAGCTTTTATTTTGTCATTATAACACCCTACTTACTTGCAATAAAAATTATTACTTTTCCGTAGAACCCCTGCTTTGTTCAGTGCACTGAACAGGCAGTGCTTAGTGAAATAGCATGATGCAAATGGTTTTCATCATCATCTGAAAGCCCATAGTTCAATGTTTTATTTACAGCATGTCACACAGACTATGCTCAGGCACAGAATGTTACATCTCCTCATTGCTTTTACTATCACAATCGTCCTTGCACTATGTTGTACTTAATTTCTTTTTGATTAGTATTTTCTACAACTCCTATTACAGATATATCATTGAGCTTTTGCACACTGAATCTTGATTTCTTTTGGGTCAAAAGGAAACATCACCAAAGACTGGGGATAAATTCCTTCCTTCAGGAGACAGGAATGATCAGAGCTGCAATGATCTCATAAGCAACAGGAGAGGCAAGCCTGAATCTCCTAGGCAATCGAAGAAACTGGAGAAACATCCCTCAGTTCCTATACACCATGACCAGCTTTTGACAAAACCAGGCAGGACTGGTATTTGGCATGGCATTCCCATCTGCAGGCACTATGTGTGCCACAAAGATCCTGAAGGAAGGCGTTTCCCCCTTGTGCTCCCCAGGAGGGACTCACGGGGCTTCTCAGACTCCCTAAGGCAGGCAGCAGTATTGAAGGTGCACAGAGGCTCCTCAGAAACCTTACTAATCACAGCTATGGCTTCCAATGACAGAATTAAGCAAGATTTCGAGTATGAGATTCCCAGACTTGGTACTCACTCCTTATGGCCTGGGGCCTCAGATGACCTCATTAATACCAATAGCTTTGTAAATCAGGCCACCCTTTTTCTATTTCATCTGGAATTCTGAACGGGAACAATACTTTAAAATATCAGCATCTCTGAGATTTCATAATTTATCCACCTTAGGGTCTTGTTGTGTGTACCTATTTCAAGTGTGCATGGCCCAGGACAATGAAATGGTTATAATTTTGAAAACCATTACTACTTAACATTCCACTTCCAACAGACGTTCAGTTCAACAGACAATCCAACAGACATTTTGTGCACATTTTATGGACATTTTGAAGGGATGGTCTATAGACTAACGGAATGATACCTGCTTTTTATATCAAAGGATGGGAAGTGGGGTGGTGAGTTAGGAAGTTGTCTTGAATAGTGTGGTAGCTGAGCATGATGCAAATGGTATGGAGTTCAGGGTGGAATGTGCTGGTTTCAGCTGGGTAGAGTTAATTTTCTTCATGGTGGCTGACATGGGGCTGTGTTTTGGATTTGTGCTGAACACAGAGAGGATAATATAGAGATGTTTTTGTTACTGCTGAGCAGGGCTTACACAGAGCCAAGGCCTTTGCTGGTTTTCATACTGCTGACTGGCAAGGAAGCTGGGAGTGCATGGGAAGTTGGGAGGAGACACAGCCAGGACAGGTGACCCAAACTGATCCAAAGGATATTCCAGACCATAGGACATCATGCTCAGCATATAAAGTGGAAAAAGAAGGAGGAAGGGAGGGATGTTTGGACCTGATGGAGTTTTGTCTTCCCAACTCACTATCACCCATGATGGGGCCCTGCTCTCCTGGAGACAGCCGAACACCGGCCCGCCCATGGAAGCAGTGAATTCATTCCTTGGGTTTTTTGCTTGTGTGTGCAGCTTTTGCTTTCTCTGTTTATCTTTATCTCAACCCATGGGTTCTCTTGCTTTCACCTTTCTGATTTTTTCCCCAGTCCCACTGGTGGAGGAGTGAGCGAGCAGCTGTGTGGGCCTGGTTAATAGCTGGGGTTAAACCATGACACCCTCTCATTTTTTTTTTGGAAATGTGTCATATTTTTCATTGCATCTTTTAGGCAGTACAAATCTTAATGAGGAAATGACTGACATTAATAAGGCAGTAATGTGTTTTCATAGCCACCACTTAGTGGCAGATGCTCAGAATAACTAAGAAACAGGTAATAGACAATTAACAGAGAGATTATTTCATTTTGTCCATCTATTTCTCACCAAGAAATATATTCTTGAGTGCAAAAACTGTCTCCAAATAGATAATAAGGAAAAAAAATGCCTAATACAAAAGGAATATTTGATATGCTCATAAATAGTACAATTTTTTCCTTTTTTAATCCAGGACATATGGAGGAAATAGGTATTGTCAGCCAGCCAAAAAGTAACATTAATATCCTTTAAAAACATACTTCTAGGCTACACAGAAAACCCTATTTTAAATTCAGCCTAGGACTTTACACTCACTAATGGGCACAACTTCACAGGCAAAGTTACTTAAGACAAAAATAACAGCTCAATCAGATGGGGACCAGTTGGCTGTCTTGTCACCGTTATCACCTTGTACAAAGTAAAGGGCGTGTCTCTGCACTTTGCTGAATAAGGACAGTTTTTAACTGCCTTCCTGAACCAGGACTTCAATTATTTGTGGACATTAAAAAAGTTATGATCTAATTCATTATGCAGTGAGACAGTTGTTAGCACAGTAAATTAGATGGATGATAGGTGGACTATACATGCTCGGAATTGAAGTAATCACAGTGTTATTTTCTCTGACAGGGGTGTATTCAGTCAAAGCGCAAGTAAATGATGCAAATATGAGTAAACAAATAATTGTTGCAATAATGTTTCAATTCTGGAGATGTTTTGCATTTGTTCAAGTTTGAAATCTGACTACTTCAGGCCTTAAAATCTGTAAGAAGGAGACATTACCCCTCACAGAAGCAGAGAGACAAAGGCTACAGATCTGCTTCTGTCCAAACACCTGCAAGAGCCTAGGCTGAAATGCAGAGGTGAAAGGCTGGGTAACCGCAGTGAGACACTGTCCTGGACTCATCAGGCAGCATCAGTGCAAAGGTAAACCAGGAGAGGGCAAAAAAGTTTTCTTTTTAAGAAGATGACTTCTTCAGTTTAATTTTTCAGATAAAATTAGTATTTTTGATCTTTAAAATACTGAAATATGTCAAAAATAAAATCATGTGTCTCTGTGGGATACAGTATCAATTACTATGAACAAGATTAGATATGATATTTGAATTCTTCTTTTTCAATGACTGCAGTTATCTTTTTTTTTCAGGAAGTCAAAGCTTTAGAGATTCTTTGGACACAATAATTCCATAAAATCTTTGCTTTTTTTTGTTTTATGTCTTCTGGTCTTTGAAGTCTGTAGGATGCTACTGAACTCTTGAAACTCTCTTTCTTTCTTTCTTTCACCTCAGTAAATTGAAAGACTGATTTTTGTGAGATCTCTTTGGAGCTCTACAGACTCTGTTGGTCAAACCTCCTCTCACTGTTCCCAGTTGTGAGCTCAGAATTACCATGCCTGTGTTTTGCTGTGAACTGCTAAAATAAGTGATCTCTGTAAATGGTTTTTGCTTTTAATGTCCTTGCTCTGGAATCTTGTGAGTGCACTCTGCCATTGCACTATGGAGTGCCACACATCTCCATGGCTTGAGAACAGCTGTGTCTGGTTTTCCTACACTTTTGACATTTTAATTTAATTTAATTATGTGGATAAAAATCTTCCTCTATGGGGTTTGGCACTGGGGATAGAAAACACATACCTTACATTCAAACACAGATTTTCTTTATCACTTATCTCTAATATATCAGCCTCCCCTATTCCTAATCTATATTACAGGATGCAACTGGTTAGTGTAAACACATTCAAAGCATCTTCAATTTAACACACAGCCTTTTGACTTCTGTTGACACCTACTACTTCTCACTGGTCTTCTAGGCTAAGACCTATTCAACCTGCTGTCAGTCAGTGTGAAATTCCTAGTCTTGGGCAGTTCATCTGCAGTAAGCAGAGAAAGGCAGGTACCTCCAGATTTATCCCCTCCTAAGACAGCTGTCTTCAAGACATGGAATGGGTTTGTGTCTGAAGGTGTGTTCCAGTTGAGCTCTACACAGCTATATTCACTTTTACTGCAACCCCCTGCCACAGCCACCATCACAATTCTTGGTGTCAGTGAGCTCAGATCAAATGCAACTCAGTGACTGACAGTCAGCACAGAGAATGATGCCTGCACTAAGTGGATGCTTCTTTCCTTACAGCAATTGCTGAACAACATGGCAACCAATCATAGCCTTCGAGGGCCAGCTGGAAAGGCATTTTACCCAGGTAACATATGTTGCATTACTGGAAGAATTACTCAGTTGCATTGCTTCTTTTACAAAATGCTGACTTTTAAAAGATGTCTCTCTGAGTGCTACCTGTCCTGGTTCATTGTGGGGCTGAGTTCTCCAGCTTCGTAAGTGTGGCTGCACAGCAGTCCTCTGAGTCACTGGTCTATTGCTTTATCATTCAAAATAAATGACAACCCAATTAATTTTTCAAATTTTTGTGTCACAGCTTTTGCCAAGACATGCTCATTGCTGTCACTTGGCAGAGGACATTACGATGCTGTTTGGCATGTGCTTGGTAGGTGTGGAGCTACTCAGTTCCTTCAGGTTCCCAATAAGAACCAATAACATCGAGGGATTCCCTTGAGAAATGCAGTAGTGGGTTGCCTGGGCTTAGGGCTTGATGAGTGATAGCAATTTTGTCCATAAATTGTAAGCTCAGACGAGTTTTACAAACAGGATGGAAATCAGGCTTTTAAATGGGTGTCTAAGATCCCAGTAGAAGGTAACTGGCTTCTTGCACAGTAGATAATTTCAGGGATTTCAGTCACCACAGTTCAGGTATTAAGGGAGTGCAATCAATTATACAAACTGCTGTAAAATCTAATATTGCCCCAAAAAATCATGAAAAATGCTAACATTTCTCAGCTGTTGACATGGTTTTACAGACTGGTAATTAAGCGATAGGGAAAAGAACTAGAAATTAAAATCAAGTCTGGAAATACTGTATGGAGGAATTCATAATGGGTGCTATTTTGATTAATGTTATTGGATGCAATGTTATCCAGTGTAATATATGATGATTAAATGCTTTGAGAGAAAAGATCACAAGCAGACTAATTGTGACAATGACACTAATTTGGAAGATATTAGTTAATTTCATTAAAACAATATAAAAGATACTTAGAAGAATTTAGCAAAAAAACCCCAAAACACCAAACTAAAATTTATAGAAGTACATGAAGAAAAATATATTCTGAAACAATTATTTTATGGGATGGAAACATTTTAGGACCTAGAAATATCCAGGTTGGATAGGGCCCTTAGCAACCTGACTGCGTAGCAGGGTTGAAACTAGATGATCTTTAGAGGACCCTTACAACTCAAACCATTCCATGATGTTTCTATGAATGTGGAATAATAGAAGTGCTTTTTACACATATATTTGGCAGAAAAGGGGAAATTCATCACTTCACACCCATAAAGATCCCATTGTAAGGTATGACTTTGCTGACTTAAGCGCATTAATGTCTCAGTTAATGACAACATTTTGGGATAAGAAAAAATGCTAACAAATTGGAGGTTATGGCAGCAAAGTGTTGACAGGACAGGAGTAAATCGATGTAGCTGGGCTACATTAACTCTTGCTTCTTGAATTTTGAAGACAGTGAAAGTCAGCTAAAGCTGTTTTCTCCAGACCACATACAGCTGGGTTTTGAGTATCTCCAAGGATGAAGACTCTACAACCTCCCTGGGCAGCCTTTGCCTGCGCTTGGTCACTCTAACAGTGAAAAAGTGCTTCTTAATTTTCAAAAAACACCTCCTATGTTTCAGTTTGTGCCCATTGCCTCTGATCCTGTTCCTGGGCACCACTGAGCAGAGCCTGGCTCTGTCCTCTTTGCATCCTTCTTTTGGGTATTGTACATGCTGGAAAGATCTTACTCCTGTGTCTTCGCTGCTCCGAGGCCAGACAGTCTCAGTTCTCTCAGCTTCTTATATGTTCAGCGCTCCACAACTTAATCATCTGATCCTTCACTGAACTTTCTCCAGCGTGCCCATACTGGGGAGCTCAGAGCTGGATAACCCATCCCACACATATGTGGTCCCACCAGTGCAGAGGGGAAGAATCACCTTTCTTAGTGTCAATGGTTATGGAATGGAATCCCTTAAAAATGATGCAATTTAGAACTTTATAATTTAAAGCACACAAAGAAAGCAGGGAAAGAAATCAATTAGGGAAATGTAAATGGCTAAACAGTAAGGAAAGACATGACAATAATTTAGAACCCTTGTAAATTAAACAGAAAAGAAAGATACCTGGATGGTGGTGGCAGTATTTGCTCTGAGAAATTATGGCAACTGTGCTAACTTAAGCCACTTGGAGTTGTATTAAGCACAACCAGATCTAAGCACTGGGAATAAATGTTGGCAGTAGCAGAGGGAAAAACAATGTTAGAAAATGCAATATGCCTCTTCCATTTTTAACTTCTAGGAACATGTGTTGCTTCCTTTCTGAATGCTAGCAGATGTCAGCACCCTGCAGACTGGTTTCTCAGCGGAGGAGAAATCAGAGTGGATATACTCTAAACGCAAATTGAGTAATTTACATTTAGACACTCATCCTGGAGGGGAGATTGTCATAAATAACATGCAGGCGATCCCTTCTTTCAAGACACTCAGCCAAACACCAATGCCCTGTTCCCAGGGAGCAACTTCAATCAAAGGTATCGGCCGAAAGCAAACTCTGTGGCCTCTCACACAGCGATGGCCTCATCAGAAAGGTGTATTAAAATGTCAGCAGGAAAGAGATGCCAATCTCTGCCTTTCCTAGCACACAGTGACATTTTGAAAGCAGTGCCACCTGGTGACACCTGCCAAACAACACTCGGCTGCTCAGCAGAGCATACACTGCCCCAGAAATACTGCAGAGGAGGATGCGGAATTGAATGTAACCAAAAAGAAGAATCAAAAAGTAGTTTATTTATTTATTCCCTTCTATAATTCCTTGTCAAGTTTCCACATGCAAAAAACTTTTCTCTTTTCCTGCATAGTGGTGAGAGCAGTCGATGGGTCTAATCACTGGCATCAGTTCCTGCCTGCTGGCACTGTAATTTATCTCAGCAGAGCACAGCCCTCCCCTGTGATAAGCTGCCATGCTACCACAAGTTATGAATCCTCTTGCTAACAGTGAGGCTGACCCATAGCCAACAGTACCGGGCTTGGTACAAAGCAGGTTTTGAAGCACAGTGAAGCTGATGCCAGAGTGATCACAGTCTTTAAATGCTGCAAACACTCAAATATCTGGAGCAGCGTCTCTTCCTCACAAGGCCAACACAACAGTTTTCTGATGCTGGCCACCATGAGAGAGAGCCTGCTGCACCAGGAATGGGACCCAGAAAAATATGAACATCGGGGCTTAGTTACAAAAGGTGAGTCAGGTTTCTTCTGATTCAGATACTACTGTAGCAGAGGAAATCCCACCCTCATTCGCTGTATTCTTCCCTCTCTCTAAAACACCACTTTTTTTTTTCAGTTTCAGCTCCACGTCAAACTATAAACTGTAAGTATAAGGGAGCCAAGAACCTGCAGGCTGAGAGGCAAGCCAAAGCAATACCTTCTCCATAAGCATCTCAAAATGTGGCAGGGCTGCTACACAAAGCAAAAACCTATTGCTTTAAACTGTGATATCCTTCAGCTGCTGTAAATGTAGTCTTTTATCTGTCCTCTGGATCTATTTTTACCTGCCTACTCCCAAATATCAACATTCAGCCAGCAAAGAGAAATCTGTTGCTGCTGAAGGTCTGTGCAACTCTAATTCCCCTTAGGTCTTCCTGTGCATGCCATCCTCTGTGTCCACCGAATGATTGACATTAATTACTTCAATCACAGCATGGACACTAGCTCTGTAGAAAAGGAAGAGGATTAAAGCAGGAGCAAACAGAGGACATTTTCTGTGGGAGGATGCAACACCTCCTGACTCAATAGCAACTTCTGCTGATGCAGAGTGTGCTGCTAAAACTGATGCCCATTCTATGACCTCTCTGGACACTTGTACGCATGCAGCCATCAAGGTGTTTAAGTCCAAAGAACGGTTGTGTCATGCCATCCAAGTAGGGATATATTATCATTCTAGGTTTTATAAAGAGATCAAATAATCTCAAATCACACAAGAAACCCATGGGAAAGAGAAAAACTGCATCCAGCTTCCCTGTTTCTCTAGCCACTCCTGATCCATCAATGTGTCTTTCCAAAACCGTCAACTACTTACAGACAAAAAAGTCACTTTAACTTCACAGTATTCTGATTAAAGAGGAGATGGTAGATGAGCGAGTACTGGATATTCACACCCAACATATTTTCCTTGAACCATTCATGGGCTGTCATGAAGTCAAAAAGGCCAGGACTACCCCACCTCTCTGCTTATAACATCCAATATGTTTCTAAATTAAATTTGAAACACAGGAGAAAATGTAACTTTCCTAACCTATTCCTCCCTGCCTTTTAAAGACAAAACTGTAGAAAAGAAGCTTGCTAAATGCTTCATGTTGGAGGGTTGCTTTCCTTCCTCTTCTCACTTGCATATCAAAAGACTTGATCATAAAAAGATTAGGAGCAGTCTCTAAAACACAGAACACCCAGTACACAAGCAAATAATAAAAACATCAGAAAAGGAAAATCAGTTGTCAAATTTCCCTCAGACTTCTGGGTATTTTTTTGAGAAACAAATATTCATTGAATTGGATCTGGGAGGTAGTTTGACATATGTAATCATCTGTTTGCTGAAGATGAGGGCAAGCCAACAGAAGCCAAAGCATCATTATGAGAGGTTCAAAGCTCTTTAGCCATTTTCTGGTCTCTCTTTAAAATGGGGATTTTTATTCCTACTTAAAGAGCTATAAAAACAAAGAGAGAGCTCGTGTCAATTCATGCTCTGGATCTAAATATTTTAAAAGGCAAGCAATAACACTCAAAATATCTAGATGCATATATTCCACCATGAGTCATTATATTTTAATATTTCGGTGTCTGGCAAATCACCAAGTGCATCACTATCTACCCTGTGAGATAATTAAGTTTAAAAGTCATAACAAATGTAAAATAACACATAATGAAACAATCTAAAAGCTATGCATTCATATTTTCCTTGGAATATTTTCTGATTACCCTCTTGCAAATTGTCAGCTACCCAGTGATAGTAAAATTGTTTGAATAATTTTAAAAGAAAAATCAAACACATTAACTTTTAATAATATTTTATGAGACTCATAATTCTTTGGGATGTAATAACCTCTTATCCTACTGCAATTAGTCACTGGGATCCATCATGCTGGTCCCCCGGTACTCAAGACAATCTAAATTTTGAGTAATACTGGAAAAGGTAATAGAGATCCAAAATTAATACCTTCCTTTGTGCTTGTAATGTTTTCCTTAATGGAAGCGGATTTTTTTAAAAATTAAAATTTATCAAGGAGCAAATTTTGAAAATCCAGAAGATGACATAATTTGTAGGAGATAACACTGTGATGGGACTCTGGTGCAAGGATTTAATTATTATCTTGAATTACCTCTGTCCTAATGATAGTTGTCTGAAACGACACTAGATGCTGAAACTCCCTACTGTCAAGGCCAGCAGCAAGAGGCAGGAAGACTAAATCCCTCAACTTGATGGAGTGCAGGGAAATCTCACATTACCATTAGCCAGCCCACAGCTCACCAAGCCCACCATCCCAGGCTGTGGGAGGCACTCCATGTCTCCCAGAAAATCCCCATATTCCTCTTGCATTCTCGTCATTGGAACTGTTGGCAGTCCTGTTTATCAATTTAATGCCTGGGCTAATTTAATCCCAAAATAATGTTTGTTTACATCAATCTATTCTCCATGGTAAAACAGCTCATGCTTGAGCGTTTCAAACGTTACCCTATTAATGGGAGACAAGATGGCAAGAGTAGATGTCCTATTGAAAATTAGCACGCTCTCCAATTGCCTGTGTTAGTCCTGCCTGTCGGTAAGTGGTGATTAACACCCCGCTGGCTGCAGCTGTACTTCTCCATATAGCTTCTCTGAGTAGGAGGATGCACAGAGAGTACCTCATTACTATGTCTTTAAAGCTGTAAAGCAAGGAATAATGCAAAATAAATCCTTTAAACTAAAGGTCATAGACTAGAATATGTTGGCACGAACACCTGCTCACACTTTTTAAAGAAAAAAAATCACAGAGAAAGGGATTTATCTACTTTTATTTCATTCCCTTTCATTGCAGGTATGCAGAGGCTACACAACTGGATGTTAATAATTCTCAGCCACAGCAGTATATTTTTATAGGATGCCAGAAGAAAAGCTTAGGAGCTTCGCTAACAGGCTGCCTTGCTGGCTGAGACAGCAGAGTTGGCATTAGCTATTTCTTCTCCTTGCCCCAAGCTTTTTGTTCACTGCAGATGGCAGGAGAACAGACCAGTCATCCTGTTCCCTCCACTCTTCCAACACCGTTCTTACTTCCAGTTCAAGCCCACTTTGTGTGCACATTCAATCTGTAAAGTGACAGGTAAAACCTGGCTGTATTGCTAAGCTACAAATTCCAGTAACTGCAGACTTATATGAGAGAAAATAACTGCCTGACAATGTAGAGAAATCTGCAGGGTGACCTCCTCAATAGCTTTGATTCCTTGTGGATAATGCTTTTGATCAAGGAGGAAGTTGGTGGTTACCCTCAGTCTTCATCTTTTGCTGTCACTCACACAAGCTCAGAGGCCGTGCAGTCACACAGACAGGGGCAGACAACACTCCTGTGTGCAAAATCTAACAGCACCCTGGTGAAGTCCCATCAACTCCCTTTCCAGGTGGAGATAAACCCTTTGCCTTGCCAGACACAGCCCTGGGCACTGCAGGGTGCTGCAGGAGTCCAGCCCAAGCATGTGGAGAGGTCAAGCTGAGAGCAGGCATTCAGTTCTTTTCCAGAAGGACCCAGCACCCCTTGGAAAATCTAGTCCCACATATGAGCAGTGAATGTATCTAAAAATATAACAACAATTGAACGAGGCAGATTCTTCTTGCCCTACTGCCTGCTGTGGGCATGCTGAAATGGATGCAGCTTCCACCACCACTCCACCTGTCACAGGGGTGAAAGTCAGTCTTGGGCAGATGCTGACGAAGAAAAATAAAAATAAAAAGAAGAAAGAAAATAAGACTCTTGCTGGTGAAAAAGGTACAGGCTGATCTGGAAGTACTTGAATGGGAAAGGATTTTATGCAACGGAGCCGTTGCAAAGCAGAAGAGTGATCCCATCTTCCACTGCTTCAGGAACTTAGCACAGCACCCCTTCAGATCACAAAAGCAGACTTCTATGTGTTTTCAAGCAATAATTTTCCCTCATATAAATCTGCAGTTACTAGTTTTGTAGCTTAGCAATACAGACATTTTTACTTGTCATTTTATGGATTAAAAGAGAACACAAATAGACAGAGATGCAAACTCAATTGTCCTCAGAAAACACCACCTCTCACTGCACAGAATTATCCTCCCAGGCGCAGGGTTCACCCACATCCAGACTGGCCAAGCAGACTGAAGGGAACCCTTTCAGGAGAAGAATTGGGAAAGCATTCACTTTGTGTTTCAGTGACTGAAAGAAACAGTATGATGGAGACCAAGCAAGAGCTCTGAGAGCTCTGCAGAGCTGTGAGATTATGTCTTAAATCCTGGCTGAATTAGTGCAACATTTAGAAGTTGAGGACAGATTTTCTCTGGTTCCCCACCGTCTTGTTGCTCAACCAAAAAGATGTCAATGATACTAGTCCTGACAGTCGCTGTGATCAACCAACATCTACTTTCTACTTTAAAATACTTTACAGTATTATTATAATTTCAGAAACTACCATGTTTGTATAAAATTCACAAAGCGCTGCTGAACATAGAACCTGTGCCTTCTGTTTGTTCCTGAGCTGGCTTGTTCAGAAAGCAGGCACAGGGAGTCCTACTGGGACTTGAGATTATCCTTTGTAAGCTCTCGGTTTGAATACTTTCACTGAGATGAAAGTATTTCCTTTCCCCATCAAAGGAAAAAACATCCTGCTGGACCCTGAAAGACCAGCTTCTTCCATCTCCCAAAGTTCCATTGGTGCTGCCTGAAGAACAGCCAGCAAAAGCCAAATTCAAGTAAGACTCGGGTATGGGCTGAAAGAAAATAGGCAGTGCTTTCAAGAATTCAAAATTCTTGTGGAATTTGGAAGCTGCATGGGGGACACCATCCCTCAATTCAGTAGGTTTACTGGCAGACCCTGGAACCCTCAAGAGCTGCAGAAGCCAAGGGGCCTGAGTATCACTGGAGAATGGTAGAAAACTCTCTACTGCCCACCCAGCATCTCGGTGCTCCCTGTGTGTGCTCCCTCTTACAAAGGAGCTCTGCCTTCCCCTCATGTGAAACCTGGGAAAGACATAAGATGGAAAAGATCGAGGACATGAAGGAACCAACCACATAGGCAAACAACCTGTCCTGGCGATCCACTGGGTGTGCAGCATAATTCAGCTTTCTGAACTGACATTTAATATTTGCATTTCCCTCTAATACACGTGGGATTATGCATGGATACCTGGTAAGTCACCTTGCACTATGTATTCACCACTGCCCATCAGGATAATTAAATTGTCACCTGACGGGGGGAAGATCATGGGTGCAGGGAACAAACTTGAGGTAAGAGCCAACCCAGATTATTGAACATTTTATTTATCTTTTTAGTTATTTTAACAGAGATAAGAATAGTCATGATAGATGTGCCAAACTGCAAATTTTAGCACAGCTTTCCCTCAACATGTCATTTACAGATAGAAGCACAGAAAAAAAGTCATAATTAGAAGAATTCATCACATCTACAGAATTATAAGAAATAGAATATTTCTTCTTTTGAATACTTGAGAGACACTCAGTCTAGTTATGTCAGAAGGCTTTAGATTAGACTGATAATGCAAATATGCCAAACTTGCCCACCTGTATAGATGCAGTACAACTAAGATTAATAAACATGTCCCCAAGAAAAGCTGATGTACTAGAGTCTGCAACTTGCAACTTGAATTGTCAAGGAATCCTTGGGAAAAAAGCCCTTAAGGAAAAAAAAGTGAGATATAAGGATAAGTGTACTGTCTTTGATCCCATGAAGAATTATTACACCTTATTGCATTGAAAGCATGGTTTGCTATGAGCCACCAAAAGTCATTATGGAGATTACACCTTGCCTGAAGATGAGACAAAGAACTTAAATTATACCTGAACCATGGCATAATTGTGGCTTTTCTCAATAATGAGAAAAATGTTCAATTAATCATATTTTAAATTTTTTTTTAAGAATATGAGGGAGTTTTTTAAGGACTGTGATTGCATTTTTAAATTAAAAAAGGGAAAAGGGTACAATTTTTTGAGTGCTTCCATAATTTCACTTAGACCCCAAAATAATTAATGTCAACGTAGTAAGTTACTTGGGAGTACCAATATAGACTGTCAAAACCAGTTTAACCTTTTTTAAGCCTTCCTGACAGTTTCATAGTCATTAGCTATAACACAACACTACGCTTCTGGGAGCTCCACACTTAATTACCTTTCATGGGTATGAAAAGTTTTATTTAAGAATTCATACTAAATGCATTCTCTCGTGAAAGAGTATGTCTCAAAGCTACATTAATGCAAGATATGCACTAATAAATGCATCTGTGCGATTTGTGGTAGCTTTTTGATGCATTAGAATGAAGACAAAAAAAATTATGAAAAAAAATCTGACATTTTTCTCAAAAAGAGGTGCCTCCAGAATACATGAATGGCCAGTATTCTCAATATGCATAGCACTCAACTAAAAGATTTTCAGAAACAGCCTCATTCTGTGTCATGGCAAGAAACAACACAAAACATATTGGTTATCGAAAGTCTGGAATGAATTTTTACTGCATAGAAAGAAGCAATAAATTTCAGCATGTGAGTTACCCAGCTGCCTTAACAAGAAAAAGTGCAAATGATCACATTTTTTAAATTCTGCAGTATGGATTCTTCATTAAGCCATTCTGCACAATGTTTGTTTATTCATGCCATATGAAGCACAGAACTTCCCATGCAGAAGGAAAGCACCATTCAGAAATAATTATGGCTCACAAAGTTTAAAATGTTCTTTAAACCAGATTTTATATAAACATACTAACATTTGGAATAGATGCTTATAATCTGTTTGAAAAATTTTGTGCCTGGGACTGATTCCCATTCTTACTAGGGATTATCTTCAGGAACACACCTGCTGGTGTGATATAGAGGGTCAGCCTGATCAGTCCAGGAGATCGATACAGCTGTAATCCTAATGTTTGTTTTGAAGCACGCCCTCCTATTTGAGAACAAATACAAACAGAAAACATAACTTCCGAGCAATTCATTTTATAGAAGGGTCAAACCACACTCCTACTACTCTCTAAATTTCAGAAGCTTTACTCTGTCACAACAGCACATTCATGAGTCCTACCAGAGATGTAAAAAAACAAAGAGAAGCTGTGTACAAGTTCAGCACTGGCTGCTGGGCCACTGCAGCAAGCAGGTTTTTGGAGAAAAGCCTGATGGGAGAGGGAAGAACTCAGTAGCAGCTTGGTGCCGTGTAATTTATCACCGCACAGCCACAGGCTACAGCATATGGTGCTCTCAGTGAAGAGCCCGAAGGCAGCTTGGTAGGGCTCTATGAAGATCAATGATACACCAAAGAATACCATTAAAAGACACATTCATCTTCCCCTAATCAATAACAGCCTTAAAATGATCTCCGTGACACACTATTCTTACAAGCATTGCTGCTGGGCTTCTTCACCTCACTTGTCATCCTCTGGCTCAAGTCTCATTACTGCCAACTACTCCATACGCTCCCCTTAGTGGAGAAATTTGGCTTCCCTTGAAACTTAACAGACAGAATGAGGAAATATAAAAGTGACATCAAGTTCAATGAAGATACTGAAATGCATTCAGTCTCTTCAATAGCCTCTGATACAAATGGTGCATGTGGCAGGCGATTTTTTGTGTCTTTTATCAGATCAAAGAGTCTTCTCTTACACACTCTTCAGAGATTTTAGCAAGCCATTACCAAGGGGATTCAGGATTAATGAAAAGCATCTCAGATCTGAATCAAAAGCAATTAAAGAGAAAGACACAGCTGACTAAAAATGCAAAGCATAATTTATCTTTATGTGCAGGCAAAGCATTGTGTGAATTTGTGTTCTCGCCATCAACAGGAATTCTTGCCCTTCTGGGATGGGCTTTATCCTCTGCATAGAAAACCAAGGGTCAGCCCCTGATGCAAAGATGTACTGAAGCAGCATCTTGAGGGTGCCAGAGTCCCATAAGTTTCTTGACCAGGTTGGCCAGTGTCCGAACTCCTGCACGAATAGGAACTGCTAGTGGCCTGTGTCTTTACAGTTCAGCTGCCCACAGGGTACCTCCTATTGAGCACCCTACAACATCCTGGACCACAACAGGACAGGTTTCTCTGTGGTCAGGGGAGCACAAAGAAGGCAAATACTTTTGTTGATTTTTGGAAAAGTAGATAGGCAGTTTATTTTTCCACACAGAGACATCACTGAATCAGAGAATGCCTGTGGGTCCTCAACCCTCCCATCAGCAAATGGTCTTTCTAGGCAATTCAGTAGTCACTCCCTGAAAAAACAAATACCATGGTTTTGCTTTGGCTGAGAAAAAACAGATGCTGCTGTTGCCAGGGGCAAGGGCACTAACACATGAGTTACCACACCCTAGAGAAATCCCTTTTATTTTTGTTGATCAAGATACTGAGTCAAGATATCTTGAACATTAATGTCAGAGTGACATTGCTCATGTGCATCATAATCAGCTTGGTCAGCATGGTTGAGGGGAGTTTACCTTCCCAATCTTGAAGGCAGGAACTCAGAAGCCATTTAGCAAAGGCCTCCCACTGTCAACGTCCAGCAGTAACTCTGAGAAACTTCCAGCACCTGTGACACACACTTGTCCCTAGGTTCACCACATCCCATTTACTGCTCTTTAGCACCGTGTGGAGCATGCATAGGAAGTCCTTTGCTTTACTACCTAGCTGGAGTTTAGTTCTGCCTCATTAGAAACATCACTGTAGCTGGATGAATGAGATTTCATTAGGTTCTTGACAGATACTCATTTGGTAGAGGTCATAGTCACAACACTATACGAGTGTTTTTCCTGGACCTAAAACATAGTTCTGCCCAGCAATAAAGTTCAGATTTGACCCCAGTGTGCTGGGAAATCCAAAACACATGCATATATTTGAAGTTAGAATTACACTTGAGGAAAGTACTAGTACGGACTGAGCTGAGAGGCTACACCCCCAGAGCATCCAGAATTAGTAGCATTGCAACTGAGGTTTTTTGAGGTTTTTGATGATTCTCCCATCTGATGCTGAAACTTGTAACTGTGAAAAGGTTTATATATACTTAAGAAACAATTACAGCTAGTGATGCAAAAATAATTCCCACACCAGAAATACTTCAGAAATTAGGAGAAAATATAACTCGATTTTGATTATAATTAGGTTTCCTGTGGTTAGTTAAATGTTTTCTCATTTACCCTTTCATTCTAGCAGTGTAATCAGTCACCTGGTTCTTTATGAACTCTGCACCGTGGTGTACGTGCAAAACTGGCTGGAGACAGTCTCAGGACCAGCTTCTGCAAATGTGATGCCCCAGGCAGGAAATAGGCATGGGGCACATACATATTAGGAAAAATAATAATAATAGTAATTAAGGAACAAAGCTTAGCTCCACTTTATTGCTTAAAACTAATGTAGTTATTATACTGAGCAACAGGACTTTTAATTTCTAATTACTGTATTTATTTTCCTAAACAGATTCCAAAGTTTTTGCAAAAACCTGGATAATTGTTTCACATGAGCAATTAAATATGAAGCCTAAATAAACAATATTCACTGGACAGTTATGTTAAAGTATGAAATTATTTAGGAAAACAAAAAAATTAATAAATACTATGCATTTCTAGCCTTTGGGAAAGGAACCACTTTTGAAGGCTCTTCTTAAAAGTGGGAGGATTTTTCCTGTCTTGTAAAATTCTGACTTGAGCTAGTTTAGAGAGCTGCTTGCAAACTGAATCCATATTTGTAGTGAACATGAAAACTCTAAAGAATATTTATTTACTGCTTAAAACCAACTGCTTTTGGGCATAAGACTCCTTGGTGAGATTTTATTTTCTTTTAAAGGGAAAGGAAAAGTTGGCGGGAAGTTGAAATAGGGCATAATAAAAAAAAATTAACTTTTCCAAATCTTTCTGTATTTGGTTCCATTCCATTGCAGTTTCTCTGCTTTGCAGGATGACTCAATAAAAGATATTTCCACTTTTAAAGGAACACAGAAATAGAGTAGTTTTAGCAAGTACCCCATTTACTACAAGAAGGTAAATTAAGATGGGTCTTTGTGATAAGGTGCTTTGCATAGGCTTCCAATGAAGCTCACCAGCAACTCATTAGTGCTGCTCTAATTCCAAGACCACTGTCTGCATTCCCATTTAAACACTGTATTTCACCTGTACTGAAAATAAAGTTTAATATATACTTTGGGTTTTGCTGTGATTTTTTTTTCTACTGGAAGCTGCACAGAGAAGGTAGGGAGCATCTACCCCCCATTGCTGCCATAGATTCCATTTTGCAGTTCAGTTCTCAGTACTTTTTCCTGTGCTGTTCTTAATTTCAAGCATCCAAATAGCATTTTAACCTGAAGAGTTTCCTAGATTAGGACATCAATTTATCATTTTGGTTTATCACTTTGAGACTGGAAACAAATGAAACATTTTTTTTAACCTTTAACTGTTAGTTGGCATGAGAGTAGCATCATAAAATCATGCCAACTATCCCCTAGGTAATTGTATGTATTTGTGCTTCCACATGTGTTCATTTCAATGTATTATCAGTATTAACCAGCTGTTCCCTTTACTGACTACAGGGACTACAAGCAATACTCTAAATGTTGATGTTGTCACATCTAATTGCCCAAAATAAACCCGACAATATTCCAGGGAAAACCACTGCAGGTATCACTACATATGCTCACTGAGGGATGTCTAATGAAAAGTCAAAACAGAGCATAAAATGCCAGAAAACACCAGTGCTCCCTTCTACGTTTTAAATACCATGGACTTTATCAAATCTAGTGACTGCAAAATTTTAAGCTTATAAATATTCCTCGCTTTTGGCTGCATAAGAAGTTGTGGCTCTGTGGAAGCACAGCTGAGCAACTTGACTGGTACTTGCAATTATTTTTCATGAGGGAAAAAAACAATTCAAGCTCTGCAATATCTTCCAGAAAGGGAAAATTTTATTTGGGAGGCTTACGTGACAAAGCCACTCATCCCCTAGAAATCCAGACATGTTTTACAACGAACAGTTTTGTAAAAAAAGAGGCAATTTCAGAGCCAGAAATCCATGAGCACAAACAGTCACAGACAATTTATAATTCTGTACCATAAATAGCTGGTCCATAATTCATTGACGAAGAGTTAATGAGAATATTTTGTAACTAATACCCATAAGAAAGATAAGGGATGGTATTATGTAGTTTATACTTTCCTACAATACTTTTCAAGGACAGCAGGGAAAGGCTCCTGACAGCAAAAAGCAACAAGAAATATTGCACTGACCTACCGATTTCCTACAATCCCATCAAAGTAATCCATGTGTAGAGACATTAAAGAACAATTTGTCCCAACTGACAGTTTCCAAATAACTAGATGCCTTTTAATTGCTGGCATCATTAACCTTAATAGTATGATTGTATAGCTCCAAATAATAATAATAGTAATATAATTTTCTCTCACTTCCAAATTGTTCAGCAAAAGCATGATGCACAGAGGAAATTCTAAGAAGGAAGAGAAAAAAAAAGAAGTTTCTAACAGATAAGAACAGGAATTTTATCAGTTCTATCTGTCAGCTCACAAGCTTTAAGGAATATCTTCACGTAAAGTTCCTCAGACAAGTAATAAATATTAATAATTGCCAACTGCCTATAGGTTTTAAGTGACCTTTTCAAACAACATGTCAGCTCTCCCCATTCTAGGACACACCGTGGAGCACTGTATAAAACCAGAGTTGTCCTGAATGATTCATTCCGGTGGAAACAGAGGCTTCAGCAACACTCCCTGCTATAGTAATGTCTGCTGAAGACTTGCTGACATACTCTTCCATTGACAAGTTTTAACTATGCATACAAAAAAAGGAGGGATATTCTCTCTCCCTAAACAGACCAAAAGGCCTTTCTTATCTAGTGTGGAGTTCCTGAGGTACTCAGGGTTGGATACTGGTCGCCACAAGTTGTCCCTTCATTCAAGAAGGAGGGAAAGACATCTCTAAAAGGCAATTCAGATTTAATGATCTCAATGACCCCCTGGAAGTAATAGCTGGGTTAGCCTGTACCTAGCTGGTGGTGAGATGCATTTGGATTAAAGTTATCTGCCATGTTTTAAACAGAATAGCACATATGAGGTGAAAAGAAAATTCCTTTTGTCAGATAAATCTGATGCAATAATTGTAAATAACTTGTACTATAAATAATTGTAAATAATTTTATGATAGATAACCTAACTATTCTACTGGTTTTGGCATATTAATGTTCATGTAAAGGGAAGGACACAATAGATCACTTCATTCTGCATTAGGGACCATAATGTAGCAAATACCTGATTCAGTGTGTAAACCTCTGCATAAGGAGCACTGGCCTTCAAGGGGATGCAGCTGCTCAGTGTTTCAATACATGCATAAGTGCTGCATTAAATGTAAACCCCATGTTATGCAGCTCTCTCTGTCAGTGAAAAACAGAGAACTAAATTATATAACCTGAATATTAACCTTTGAGAGAAAACATCACTAGAAAGCAAGGAATGAGGAAGAGCAGCCTCCTGGATAATGCATGAAGCATGTCCACATCTCTCTCTTCCTATTTTGGGCATTGCTACACTCTTCCAGTTGTTCTTTGCCAGCATTTTCATCATCTTTTGACTCTTTCCTCACACATAAAACAGGGATAATAATTCTCAGCTTCTTTAGGTAAAGCTTTGAGACCTATTGATAAAACTTAATCACTACAATGAGGTTTTCTACAGTAATTATAATTGTCCTGAAAGACATTAAAGTGTACAAAGAGGATAGTCCTTCTGTTTTGAACTGTAAAGTAAGCTTGGCAAAAATAATTATTTAATGAAAGTGCCATTTCCTAAATGTTAAAAATTCAACAAAGCAGGAAGCTTACAAAATTTCTGATTCTCATATCTTCAGTTCTGCTTGAAGTACACTGATTTTTCAGAGAGGAGACACATCCAACATCAGTGAACACTTTCTTTTGAATCTATGTTCTGGATGAGCAGTACTATACTGTTTTCCGAAAATGTATTTCCAGGGAAGAGCCCAGTGTTTGAAACCCTCATCAATTCCTATAATAGCCTTCTACTGTTGTTTTTGAGTTTGGTCTGACCCATGCTGGGGTTTCTCTGTCTATCCCCTTCTGCTGCACTACAGCAAGCAATAGCAATCTCCACAAACCTTTCTCCCCTGAGGTGGAATATAATGTGATCAGTAAAACCTAGATAGGCACTGGTCTACCTCCTGATAGGCTATTTTATTTCTTGGGACAAAGTCACTAAGCTTCAAAGTCAGCCACAGACATACTTAACACCCTAAATAGAAAAGTCTGAGGACAGGTGTGCATACAACCTCTAGTATTTTTTAAATTTAACACTTCTGTTGAATATTGCATTTTCCTCCCCACTCTATGCTCAGAGTTGATGCTTACGTAGGAATATCATATTGTGGGACAGATCTATCAAAAATCAAGAGGACTTGATTCTTGCCATGGCATGCACACATATGTACTTTGACTTGAAGTAAAACAAAACAAAGCTAAAACTTAACAGATGTTTCCATAAAGGCTCAGCTCTAGCAAAGCTATCTGCAGTGCACTATGAACATTCTCGTTAAAAGGGACATTTAAACACTGTGGCTCTCTAGAGCTGCTGTGTTGAGATCTATGTGGCAGGAGTGTTGTGCATGATACTCCCAACAGAACAGTTGAAAGCTTGAGATATCCCATAGACAACCAGTAGCAATCTTGTAATCAATCATCTCCAAATTTTATCCAATCCACTCTCATAAACTGTTATTTAATATGACTTTGTTTGGAGAGGCTCCTAGGAGAAATTCTGCTTCCAAACAGGGAAAGGAAAAAAGAGCTGTTGTTAATCTTTCATGCTAAGAAAACAAGATTCAACTAATAAAATACAATTAGCAAATCAGTTCAGTGTAGTGAAATACAGCTAAGCCTGCTGCCTAAAATCTTTCTGCATTTTGTTAATGTCAATTTTTGTATTTCTCTTGTATTTTTGTAAATTCCAAATTATTCTCTTTTTAGTTGCATGGTTTAAGTTATTCTATTAGGATGTGGGCATTGGGATAAAATGTTCCTGTGTAAAAGGCTCTGGAAAGCTGGGGCAGATTGTGTTTTTGCTTTGCCACTAGAAACCTCTTTTGTCTTCATCTCCTCCGTAGACACCCATAAGGCTGTATACAAGAAGAAAATCATCAAAGAGAAACACTCAGATTGTCTTTTATCAAATTCTGATATAAGCAGAGCACAGGCTTTTTGTACATAGAGGTGATATTTTCATCCACTAATACCTCAACCAAGTATTTTTGTCACCTATAAAATAATGTCTTATTTTTAGACTGCAGACTAGCAGCTACATATTGGGAGATGGCTGTCTATACTCTATTTGCTACGTGCTGCATAGCAAGAGTTGACATTTCTTGGGAACAAGCCACCAGACTCACAGAGCTTCATGTTACATTTGATATTCAGAGATGTTGTTCATTAGTTTGTGACAGCTGTTGCCAAGTTTTGCTTCAAAATGCACTGTAAGAGTGAAAGCACACTGAGATCAAAGGTAAGCTTTATAAAAAAAGACTGCTGTAGAGAAGTTAGAAGAGGGAAAAAGTTTGCTACTAATATTACACAAGACTTCAGGAACTGATAACTGAACTTCCCCTTAAACAAGCTCATTCCCCCTGAGATGAAGATGAATTGGAAAACTGATTTCTTGGGACCTCTGAACTGAAAAAAAGTCTTCATTCTGCATGTGATCACACAAAAGGAACTCTGTGGGGATAGTCATGATCAAAAATATCTGCTTTGTGCAAGTGAAGGTGATACCATATGTTGAAAACATATTTCTGACACATACAATGAACAATGAAAAATTCTGCTATTGATGTACTTTAAAAAGCTACTGAAGACTATGATTTTAAAAGGGAGGTGACAAAAAAGATTAAACATTGAGGAAAAAAATATATACACTTCCAGAAGATCTCAATTTGATAAAAGGTCAAGAACAGTTTCTCTCCAGACCACAGTAACAGATGATTTGTTCGGGGCAAGAGTAATCCCAAGAGCCGTGTCTTCTGCCTTTGGTCTTCTCTTAGCTCATTGAAGTTAGGAAGAGTTGTTCCACACACCCCTTCAGACAGGCCTAAATCATTGTGCCCATCTGCAAAGCTCCTGCAAGGAATCAGCTGCAGTTCATGAGACTGAGTCACTCATAGCAGCTCAATCGGTGTGTTACTGAGTGATACTTCTCTTGACTTTCACCATTATAATTAGAGTTTTCCAACTTCTTTTCTCCTTTGGCACATGACTTTTACCAGTTTATATATACATGCAAACACCTTTAAACACTTGTGAAGAAGTACAGTCAATGTTTTGATGCTTAGTGGGTCACAGCATCCTGCAAGGACAAGGTAGAATTTTTCTAGGCTCCCTCGCTTAAGCCAACCAGATGGCCATGTTATCCAACTGGCTGAATTGTTCCTACATGACACAGAAAGAGAGGACTGATAAAATGTAATGTGGAAAATGATGATGAAAGAGGAGTTAAAGGGAACAAAAAAGGGTTACTGCTTCAAGTTGTGCCCAAGAAGAAGACATTACACCCATTTGCCTGCAATCACTTACAGTATTAAACTGCACAGCTGCGATGTGGCTTGGTGGTCTCATTCTCTGTTGGCATTCTCTGGAACTTCAGGGAACATACACCACTCCCCCTCATCCAAGCTAGTGGGCCAGTAAATGGCAAACAGCTCCTAGTCCCTGAAGGGTACTATGGTCCTTTTGAAAGAAGTATCTGTTTATTCCTATGGAAATACCGGAATATAATTTCCCAAAAGATATATTAACTAATTATGTCCAGCTTACTGAATTCAGCTAAGAGCTCATTATATTCAGCTCACAAGTTCCTTCTCCCCCTCTCAACAAAATATACATACTTCCCCTGAGGTGTTTCATAAACAAGAGGCTGTTTGCAACAAAACCCACTGTCCCTTCAAACTGTCTCACCAAAATACCAATCAGCTCTCAAAATCAGTGAAGCTCCATCAAATGCAGTCAGCACAGAGAAATCTCAGTGGTCTTCAACAACACTATAAGAGTTTCTTTTTTGTTAGAGGCAGCAGGTCATTAACATGGTGAATTCTAGAGCTTAACAAGAATGAATTGCACTGAAAATTGTGGCTCAAGTAGCAGTCAGATTCCTTAAGAAAAATGCTAGTATGTCTAACAGCATGCATGAAAAGCTCTCTGTCCAATACACAAAAGATTCCTATGAAAGCATCTGCCAACCCCTGGAGATCAGATCATTAAGGGAAATAACGTTAGTGGACCTCCTCTTTTTAAATTCAGTTACATATTCACTCCAATCTTCTGTTACTATTTCCTGATAGGAAATATATCTAAGCCAAAAGGAAAGAATTCACTTTTATGGGACAGTACGATCTTATTTGGTTTAAAAGCTTCTGATCTATAAAAGACATGATAACAAAACACACAATATGTTTCCTGTTTGTTTAATGCACTATTTCCCCAGGAATTCTGGTACTGTCATAAATATAACTTCTTGCTTTTATTGCTTTAGAGATATTTCCTTTTTTCAGTAATTCTAACAGAACTAAATTGTTAACATAATTTTTGCCTTCTTTCCACTAATGTTACCAATCAAACCTATGAGATAGTAAGCAGTGTCAATGCTGTTATGAACATCATTCCTCTCATAACTCAGCATGGATGGTACTTTTGTCTTTTGAAAGAGGCCAAGCATTAGACTGTTCAGGGAAGAAATATCTGGCACTTCTGCATATCAGACATAAACAGTCCCTCTCTTTTTATGGCCACTGCCAGCTTGACAGGTAGAGCAGAGGGCCAGACACCTCATCTGCACCTTCCCCCACTGTGGGGGACCACAGGTCACCAAGCTGCAGTGGGGGGGATGTGACTTGCTTGGGATGCACAGACAAGACAGTGTGCTTTTTAGAGCATTTGCACTCAATCCCTTTTTGAGGTCTACTGCTCATTGTGAAGCTCGCTCAGGAAAGGACACATCTCCACCTGGTGTCCTGTTAGATATGAATCTTCATCAGGAAATCATTGTGGTTCTGCATTATCTTGTCCACTGTCCTTCTGGAGGTAACTTTGCCTCAGGTGGTCCAAGACCTGGCCACCAGCGCCAACCTACACTTGAATTCCCCAACAGTACCTTGAACTTTGATCCTTCTGATGGCTCAATGAGAAAGGAATAAACCCTACTTTTTCCCTTGCAGTTGCGCACATCAGATTAAAGCCAGTGGATTGTCAAGCACTGGAACAGACTGCCCAGGGCAGTGGTTGAGTTATCATTGCTGGAAGTATTTAAAAGATGTGTAGCTGTGGTGCTTAGGGACATGGTTCAGTGGAGCTGGCTCTTCCTGTTTCTTCCCTCATCATTCCCTGCAACTGGAAGGACAGAAGAGAACCTGTGATCCTGATCTCTTACCCAGCTGTCCCAACACCCCGAGATCTCTCTTGATTGCCCTTGGGATTCTTGCTGCAATTTCATTGCTGCCCACCTGTAAAACCAGTAATGGACAATGATCTGAGGGCTGTACCAGGGTGAAAAGCTTTCTCTTCACATCTTTAACCCAAGTCCCAGGGAGGCAGCAGATTTCCCTAAGAAATGGGTACAGGCTGTATATTGGGCCTTATGTTTCCCTCAGGGGACAGTCTCCTGTGACTATGACCTGTCTTTTCTGCTTTATGGAAGCAGTTTTGATGCAGGGCATTGGCTGACTTACCCTCAGTGGCACAGCCATGCTGGATGAACCACTGTCCTCATCATTGTTTGGTTCCACTTGCACAACCTTGTACCTATGATTTTGGGTTACCTGGGCAGGTGAGGCAGACACAGGGGAGATGTGCCTGCTGTGCTGGGCAGGAACTTGTCACGTTTGTCCCCCATCCCTTGAGTTCAGCAGAGAGAGGATAAGGAATCCTCCATATCGAGCATTTTGTCTGCCTGTTGGGCCTGTCTCAGGAAAGGCAAGGTGCTATTCCAGTAGCCCATTTCTTTCTCACATTCCCTGATAATCCTCAGCCCCAGGGGTTTCTTCTGTAAGTGTGGAAGGGGCTTGGCCACCACTGCTCTGGCCCTGCCCAGGTCTTGTCAGCTGCTGTCATATGAGCCACGGGCTCCTGGTGGATCTCTCAGCTCCCACAGGATGTTCCCAGGTTCAGGAACCCACTAGAGAGCACTCTGCTGTGGATCCTGCCATAACTGGAGCCATTCACTTCAGCAGTGCTAGATAACACTTGGACTTGATGATCTTAAAGGGTTTTCCCAACCTAAATGATTCTATGATTCCAAGTTACAGCTTGGCAGAAGTACCTGGGTGGATGCTGCACTCCCACCACCCCAAAGGAGAAAAGGAAGGCTAAATGACAGCAGCATGTGAATGACAGAGCTTAACACCACTAAGGAACCACATCAAAGCCACTGGGAGGAAGCCTAGGTATCCTCAACAGAAATTTAGTAAGTAGCATCACAATGCCACTTTCTTTCTTTCTTTCATTTGGAGAGCAAAGGCAATAGAAGAAATATGAACAACCACGATGTATCTTTTTCAATCTGACCAGAGGTCACACTGCTTCTACATTTCCTTTTCCTAAATTCTAGACAAAGTAATATGTAATGTCTGAGACCTGCATGAGAGTTCTTGTCTACTTAGTTGAAAATCTGAAAAAAAAAATAATTGTTACTATACAGAGATGTCAATTTTTTACTGACCTTTTTCTAGGGAAAAAAAAAAATTCAATGCCTCTCCAAAATATTCAAACTGTTTTCCACCTTTCTATCATAGGCAAAAATCCTCAACTCCTGCATCAGTGTGCTCAAACCTATGCACACTTGAGCTTACTCCTACAGCCATCCAGTGTCTTATCTAAGAGGTTTTCTTCTTAATAGTAGATAAAGTCCTTACAATAGGGATAATTTCCTAACACTTTACTTACTTCTGACTCCTAAACAATATTTGTAGCAGCAGTTCAGACACTTGTTTTCATTGATTGTGCTACAACTACAGATTTGTGCTTCTTTCTGTGAATTCCTCTGTTCCAAAAAACTCTGTAGGAATTAAGATCCTACTGTGGATGGGGCAAAGGGGGACTGGAGTATGTTCTTCCAAAAGAGTTTAATTGCCTGAAAGAGGTCAAAATGAGAAATGGCTTTTCCTCCAGCTCACGGGATCAAATACCACCACCAAAGTGGTGTGAACACAGAGCTTAAAATTCTCATTTAGTTCCCTACATGAAGTCTCCTTATCCTTGACTTGAGAAGAGCAAGATGAATTTCACTGATGGAGAATTTCAGGACAGTGCTTGATACATACTGACTTTATAATTAAAAATATACAACTGAAGGAAAGATGGTCATAAAATGCTGCCTAGGGCTATATCTAATACATGATGTTGTTTTAGTTTCCTCCTTACATTATATTTTTATCATCAACCCAGGGAGTTCATTAAATCTGTAAAGCTGTTGGAGGTTATCTGACAGCAGATTGTATTACTAGAGAGAACTATCGATCCAGGCTACTCAGTCTCATTACAGCACACTTCCATAAAGCTTGCAAGAGGCAGCAATCTGTTGCTTCTGCACTGACTACAGTTATTTCTCATGGATGGAATAATGAAATGTTTTCTGATGTATAATCATGACAGATTTTATCTGGAATGAGTAAAACAAGTAAAAGTCAGTCATAAAATATAGCATGGCTGGAATCAAGGGAAGTAAACTCCTCTGCTCTTCCATCAGATTGAAAAATAACTAGCATATTGTGCTGCTCCTTGTATACTACATTAAATCTCAATCAGTTGTTTTCCTACTGTGAAATTAAAATGGAATTATTTATCTGGAATATCAAAAAGGGCACTGCATCATGAACTCTAGTCTTGTTTTGATGCACTATCTTTCCCAATAACGACTAAAAAATGCCAAATGAACTCGCTTATCACTGAAAATGCAATATATGAAACCTTCAGCAGGACAGGAAATCACCACTTGAATTTTTAAAACAATTATTGAACAGGGTTTATGTCATAACGTAATGCTTGTCACTGGGATTCAGTAGCTTGAAATTCATGAGGAGGAACTCAACTTAGGCAAATTTGCAACCCAAAGGACTCAGAGTAACTCTTCCAGCAGGTTTTACATAATGAAATACCAAATTATATGTACTGGTTTATGTTACTATATTGACAGCTGGCAGAACTATATTCCACTAAAGCAGTGATTTGGCAATTTCAGTACTCTCAATTTAATCAACTTTTAATATTTGGGGCTGAGGTTTTCAAAGGCTAATAAATGCAATATTTTTTTTTCTCCTGGAAAGTCAGGGGAAAAAAAATCTCTTCTCTGTATTACCCAGCTGACCTGTAACAATTTACAATCACTTTATGGAACAGCCTGAACATGACCATGCTTTGGAATAGCAAAACACAGCTTAGCTGCTACCCTTGTGCCAGGAGCACATGCGCATTGAGGTGTTATCCAAATCTGGCCATACTATACCACTTCCATAAAACAGTTCATATATGTTGATCCATGCAGGACTAATTGCCTTGGGGAGGGAAGGGCAGTGGCAGAAAAAGGTCAAGAAAAGCCTGGGAGCACAGTCCCATACAGAATTTAAAATTTAGGGACCTCTCAGCAATGCTCTGCTGGCAGGAGAGAGAGCTGTGTGAGAAAATCACAGTTCTTCAGTCTGGCTGCTGCTCCACTCTCTTGCCAAGAGTTACCTGCTGCCTCACAAACTGCAAAGATCTGGTCCCTGCTGTGGATGTAAAGGAGTCTCCTGCACATGATATGTGTGAAATAGTTCACATTAAATGCTGTATCTTGGCACCTCATCCCACCTTCTCCCTACACACTACCCAGCACACTTAATATTCAAATTTAAAATGCTAAGATGGCACAGTACAACTGGTGAATGAAGAATTCTGTATGCAACAGCTCATCCCCCTCACACCAAAGTTTTGGTCATTACGCACTATCTCGCTATAATTACAAAATAAGCTTGTGTCAGGGCGAATATATATAATTGGCACCTGTCAGTCCAGAATCTGGATTATAAATCATATACATGAAAGAGGGAAATTAAAACAACATGAAACTGCTTTACTTCTGGCAATCCTTGACTTCCACATGCTTAATTTGACACAGCAACACTCTTCTGAAAACATGTTTTTTTTCATGTCTGTCTCTTTTACTATTACCATGTACATTGTGCTTTCATTGCATCCTCTAAATGTCTGTTCAGTATTGGAGTGCTGCTAAGAAATAAATGAAAAAAAGGAATTTAATCTGGAAAAGGATGGATTGTATGAAAGGAGAAAAAATGCAGCAGAAGATGCTCCATATGAGCTTGCGGCATCAGCAAGCAGGAAGGAACAGGAGTTGTGTATCTGGGCTAGGGCTTGAGCTCCAGTCACATCATTTCTTATGGTTACAACACACAAAACCTTCCCTCTGCTTTTACTGAGGGGAGTCTAAAATGCAGACCTTTCAAGCAGAGTTCCTCCATCCAGTTACTTTTCTTTATGAAATGCATAGAGGTTAATAATCTGAGACCTTTTCACCTCTATCAATTTTTTTACAGCAGATTCACTGAAGAAAAACAGGCATAGAGACATGGTACAATCACATAACTCAGAAAAGACTTTGCTAAAGTGCTGTTGAGAGCTGAACAGAACATAACCAGCAATCAATAACCCAAACACTACAATTTGACAAGCAAAAGACAAGAAAATCTGACATGAAAGACAGCTTGTTGAAGAGACTGCACATATATGATGCACAGCATGGTCAGTTCTATAATTAGAGAAGTGTAGGAACTGCCTTTAGAGAGGTATCCTTAGATATTACCAAATAATTTCACAAATGGCTTCTTGATACTTTTGCACAGGGTTCTTTTCAAGTTTAGATCACTATATCAAAGCCCTTTTTCAGAAAACTTGACCTCAAACTCAGTGGCTGCTTCCCATTGGACTTTAAAACTGGCTGAAGCACAAAAAAAATTCTATCAGATCTCCTACTGGGAATAAAGCAAAAGTGTGTTACACAGTAGAGTTCTTTAACACTTGACTGAGAGCTGGGAAAAGGTGGTATAGTGAAGGACTTCAGAAGTTAAAACTGTTTAGTTTTCAAAATAAGACCAATAAGAGATCTGATTACAGCAAAGCTCTACCTTTTCAGGGAGAAAACACCAATATTAAAGCCCTATTTAACCTAATGAGGAATGACTTAACAAGAACCAATGACTGGAAGCTGAAGCTAGATAAATTTAAATGAGAATTAATGCCTCTACTCCTAGTAGAAAGGGTGATTAACCTTTGAAACAAACTACCAGAGGAAGTGCCAGTTACTCCATTTATTGAAATTTCAAATGAAGACTGTATGACTTTCTGGAAAATATCCTTCAGTCAAACAGGTCAGTGGGCTCCACATGCAAAGGTTTTCCTTAAGAGTGAAATCTGCTTTACTTCTTGGATGACAGCACTACAGCTGTCACACACATACACTCAAATACACATACACATCAACACCTTCACCTTTGTAATACCTCAGCTCTTTCCAAAGTAAGAAAAGCTCCAGTGTGCTCTATAAAGAGACTAAAAAAGCCAAGGCTGAATTGCTCCTCTACCCTTCTCTCTCCACACTAAAAGTAAGGTAGGATATAGCTCCCATTTAGCATTTTCACTTGGAGGGGACATTACTGGACTCCCAACACAAAGAGCATATGTTCTTGGTGGATCATATCCTGCTCTTTAATTCCAGTCCCATTCAGCCACCCACCTTAATTATATCTCATACTGATAGTTAAGCTCCCATTACAACAGACGGAAAGCTACTCACTGGTGTCAGTCTCACAAACTGCCCTGTTGCCTCAACTCTATTGTCTCCAAATGGGCACTCTTCTCCACCTGAAGAGGCCGGGGGTGGTTTAGGGATAATGACACCAGGGTGATGGCAACTATGCATGAATGTGCAGCCTCCCTCCTCCAATCTGCCACAAGACCTAGAAGGACAGAGCAGCAGTTAATTAATCTGTTTTCAAAAATGTTTCATTAAATGATGTATGGGGGGTGGGGGGGGGGTTCACTCTTGAATTACCACTAAAATGAAATTGTACTAAATCTATGTGTGTTTCTTAACAGGATGATTAGCTCTGATATTCTGTATTAGAAGAGGGTGGTATCTTAATTTAGGTGCAAATTTTATTACTCTGTCATTATAGCCTAACTGAGAATAGTCTCCACATTTTGCTAGGTAATGCATATACAAACCAGATACATCACTCCATTGCAGTCATAGTCAGCTTTCCATCTGACCCATCCTGATCCTTTTACTTTGTTCTCTCATGCTCCAGAGCCCAGAAAAGCTCTTCCCCCTTCTTTCCTCTGCTCTTTTGTTGTATAATCATAGAAAGGTTTTGGTTAGAAGGGGCTTTGGAGATAATTTAGTCACAATCCCCCTGTCATGGACAGAGGCACCTTCCACTAGACCAGGTTGCTCAAGAGCCCCATCCAACCTGGACTTGAACATTTCCAGGACTGGGACATCCACAGCTTCTCTGAGCAACCTGTTCCAGTGCCTCACCACCCTATTCCACCCCAAAGTCATCCTGTCCTCAGCTAGAGAGGTTTGACCTGTGAAAGTTCATGTGGAGGAAAGAAAACTCTTAGAAGACGCATTGGTGTTTATTCTTGTTATCTGCTGTTTGCTTGGGTGGTTTTTACAGTAAACAGGCATAAAACTGGCAATGGAGATTTCCCCACCAACCACATCTCTTCTCTCCTACAAGATGCTGCACATAGCTCACAAAATTGTGGTGTGCCAGCTCAAGTGTATTTATTCCAAAGACATCCATTCACTGCTTGATTTTCTACTGCTGGCTGTGTTGCATTTAAAAAGCTCATCCCACCCATGAACTATCTCTGACTGCAGTGATATCCTCTGTATTTCAAAGGGGTGTATTGTCATTCCATAAATCATAAAGAATATTTTTATTTTACTCACTCTAAAATGTCAATTCCGCAGTTTTCTATGATCCCCAGAAAACGTTTCTCTTTGTTTTATGCTCGTCTTAGTGCAGGATGCTTTCTCCTATTTTGGCTAAGGTTTTTCAAATAAACTGTGGCAGGTGATTTTGCCAGGGTTAAAAAAACCACTTACCTGATCTGTCACAGGCAGTCTTAAAGACAGATCAGCTAAGTCTGTCTAAGTAGTACCTCCTACCCAAATATTTAAATAGCAAGTCCTTTAATATGCTGTAATAAAAACCTGCCTGATCCTGACAGCTCCAAATTTTGCAAAGCAGAGTGCAGCTGACAGAAAAAAAAAGTGTATTAGGCCAAAATGTTCTGTCATTGCAGCATCAAATGACTGCACTACAGTTTATACATGACCCTCATAACCCAGAAATAGAAATGCAAACTCTAATTTCCCTTGTGACACAGCTGACTCATTGTATCTCCAAAAAGCAAATCATAATGTATCTCCTACCAGATTTGAGTATGTTTTCAAGGTGTTGCATTTAGAAACTATTTACATATTTTTTGGTGCATTTATGACCACAGAGGTATTTCCTGCATGTAGAAAAGGGAATATTACTAGGAGGAATACCCAGATTCAGTATTTTAGTGTATTAATTTACAAAGCCTTCTTCAGCTTGGCTAAAACAGAGCACTGCTTGCCTTGTCAAAACTAATGTCTTTCAAATTTTGAGTTTTACCAAAGAGTCAGTGCCAAGTGCACCTCTCTTAAACCTCCAGAAACTATGACCAGTGAGGAAGGGACAGATCACCAAAACAGTTCCTTCCTCAGCCACACACCCAGCCAGAAGCAAACCCAGAAATATATTTCTCTGGGATCTCAACAACTCCTTCAAAGCTACAGCTTGAATAGGGTGTTCATTGAATATTCCCTAATAGGAGAACTCTGTTCAAAAATTCCAGAGTAAAAATTTCAAATTATTTTTGTGAAGCTGCAAGATTTCAAGAGGCTCCAAAAAGAAATGTGAGACTCTCCAGTCTCCTGAACACTTGGATCCATCTGGCTCATAGTCATACATGACCACCCCAGCATATGCATGGTCTTTCACTAAGCATGGTCTTAAATTACCTAAAAACCTAAATATCTCATCTACATTCACAAGATGGCTGAATGACCATTTCTGCATCTGCAGGAACAGCTCCTACTGATCACAGACAAGTGTCTTGTCTAGGTTCAACCTGTAACTACAATAGAGCACAGAGACTTCCTCAAAAAATTGCTCAGCCCAGCAACACTGATAGGGAAGGGTGTGCATATTTAGCACAGTAGGGTAGCAGCTTAATTTCTGTCCTCTCAAACCTTTTACCAAAATGATAAAAAAAAAAATCTCACCTGAAGGGTTGGTATTATCACCTCAATTCAGCAACAAGGGAACAAACCCCGGAGATGTCAAGGGATCTAATTAGGAGGCTTGTGGCTGAATCACTAAGACCCACTTTTTACTGAGCTTGTGTTACATGTTTTTATTCATTAAGCACTTTTCCTAGATATACTATCAGAAAATACAGAAAGGATATAAAAATATGCATTTTGTGCATCAGAGTATAATCCAGATCAGAAGCCAGGTTCTCAGATTCATAATCCTGCCATCACTGAAATAAACTGACGACAGAATTCACACACAAAAAAATATCACCGTTTTCATTATACCTCCTCACCTTCAAAGTGCACCCTTTATGATCAGGTGCATTAAAAAGGAGAGAATGCTCCTCTCCTTTTTAAGCACTAAAGCCCAGGAAAAAGCCCCATCAAGATTTAGAGGAACCACTGATAAATAAATTATAACTCGGCACTACAATTTTTAGGATGCATGGTTCTTTTATTAAAATCAGCCTTCGAGCACCGAAATGAGAAATCACAGGAAATTAGACCTATGTTACTGCTGCACTGCTATGGCTCTGAAAATACAGGGCTTTCTCTGATTTACAGCACTGGCACTGTCGATTCCACCAACTGACTACTTACAGGCTTTGCTGCTGGTTTGAAATAGTGCTGAACTTTGGCCAAAGCAGGAGTTTGATTATGGAAGCAATGTCTCCTCGTCCTCTTCATTATGCTGATAAAACAGCAGCTAGTGCTTCGCATTAGACCGAGCCTCGACTTTAATTACAGGATTTTTACTAAAGCTTGTCTTTTGGTGTCACTTCAGGAAATGTGGAGTCTGCATGTGTAATGTAAAAACAACTAATTGATTCTGTACCACTGTGCCTGAACCCTACTTGCAATAGATTATGGCTCCTGGTATTTAAAGCGTGGAGAAGTAATATAGTGATATCCACTTGCTATGTAAATAAATATTCAGTATGAAGAAAGGCCTTTTCCTGAATGGTAATGCAAGCATTGAATTAATTTCTTTTATTGTATTAGATAAAACTTTATATTAAATATACAAAAGTTTTATATGAAGAATATTTAGAAAAATGGCTATCTAAGGACAGTGACAGATTGCTCAAGTTTAAAAACTGAGTCAAATGCTGAATTTAATCAATAGGTGATTGTGATGGCAAAGTCAGATTCATGAACATTATTAGAAGCAGACCTGCTAGCCATAAAAAACCCAATTCCTAACTAGAAACAAGCAGTACGTCACATGAATGCTGATCTTTCCAACTTTATCAGAGATCACAAAGATACTAGAAACACAGCACTGCACTAAATTCTCTCATGGGCCACTGCATTCCTACAAAGTATTAATGAAGGTCACAGGCTACAGGATGTTACAAAGAGTTCAAAAATAAAGTGATTTCTGTTTTCTTTTCACGCATCAGCCATTTTTAGGAATTAGTTTTCATTTCCCTCATCAGGCTCCCAATGGGTAATCTTGCCTACTTAGGACATCTGCAGTCATACTCACCAATAGCCAAAGAAGTGGTTAGAAACTTGCCTTCAGGGTTACAAGTTATCTGACAATTTTGGATGCCTAATGACACAATTTTGGATGCAATGAATTGTGCCCAAAAAATGCGTATTGCTGTCCATGGACCACAACAAGAGCCCAGACAAATAACTTGTGCAGACATCTCTGATCATAGAATCACAAAACACTCTGAGCTGGAAGGGACCCACAAGGATCATCGAGTCAAACTCTTACATGAATGGCCCATGCAGGGATCAAACCCACAACCTTGGCATTATTACTGGGGTGCTCTGACCTACTGAGCTGATCTCGAGGTCACAAAAATACCACCCTCAGAATCACTCAGCAACTCAAGCCCAGAAACCTGGATGCACAATTCTCCTGCAAAGAGGACCAACATTTTCAGGTATATGCACAGAACTTCTTTCCCAGTCAATACTGCTTCCAATGTAACATGGGCAATGAGTGACCTGCCACAGCAAAATACACTTCACAACCAGGAGGAGCCTCCACGTGACAGAGATAGTGTCTTTCTCCTCTGGTTAGAGGGTATAAATGCCGTACAGCAAACAGTAACTTGAGCTCCTTTACCCTCAGGTTGAACAGTATAATCTCCTTACTGCTTTACAAGTAGTTCCACCTATCAAACCTAGGGTAGCTCTGTTTGCACTGTCACAGTTCTAAATTCACCGATGGATTTATTCAGCTGACATTCCCCACTCCATGGGGATCACTATCACCTCAGCCAACATTTCTAGTATGAAAAGCCAATCTGTTCCAGAGAATTACTGATCTAAGCACACTTTCTACAAATTAACAGTTCTGTTTTCAAAAGTGACCAGCCATACAGATAACAAATGCCCTGATATCAATACAACACTCAGCACCAGACTGTAAATAAGTGAGGTCTAATTCAATCCTTCCTTTCCTAAGTGTCACCCATGTCTGCCCAGATACCACTGTGAGTAAAGCTGCAATTGTCCAAGAAGCCTTATGCAAAATTATTTGTTTGCAGAGAGGGACTAATAAGTGGCCATTAAAAAACTAAGCAAAGTGAAACAAATTTTTGGGGAAAAAAAAGGTAAAAAATAATTATAAGGTGAAAAGCAGCACTTTACTTCCCCTCACCCCCACAGCTTGTCCCATGCTTCAGTGGGCTCAGTGGAGGCTGCTGCATCACCAGCATGCAGCATTCTGGATCATCACTTGAATGGGAGCCAGTCAGCCATGGCAAGGATAGACTCATGGGCACTAAGCAGAAAAAAAGTCAATTTTGAGGTAATTACATGTTGAATGCCCTTCTTAACCTGCAGCTGTTGGGGGCATTCAGCACATATGGTTAAGGTTGATGAAATTTTTGAAGTCACTGAAATTTATAAGGTTACCTTGGCAGGTCACCCAGCTTGAATTTTTTTCTTGTAGTGTATGAAACAGCAAAGAGTGAGAGCACACTGTTCACTGATTGTAGAAGGGGAACGCAGTCATGCTGCATCAGGAGCTGCTCAAGGACCAAAACTGAACCAAAACTCCCCAGTGCTCCAGGGAAAATGACTGAGGGAGAAGACAGACAGGAATAATTATCAATTGCTTTCTATAAAGCACCTTATTACTGTCTTGGCTCTCTCCACCCCTTTCCCCCAGCCTCAAACGAGAGGGAAACATTAATAAAGAAAGATGCTACTTCCCTTCCTGGCTGCTGCATGCCTTTGGATGTGGGCACCTCCTACAGTGAGTAGGGAAACTTCTTATAGCGCTCAGACTAATTTTTAGCTCAGTGAGGAATTTTGACAGTATTTTTTGAAGGAAAAATCCTCAAGAAAGATCACTTTTCATTTTTTTTCCCCAAAAAAACACATTCAAAGGAAGGGATTGGCTCACAGAGCCATGGTCACTTGCCTTCTGTCTAATCTTCCCTTAGATTTTTGTCACATATTTTATGACACCAAGTGTGTGTGCGGCTTCAACTACAGCTGAAGTAAGTAGCCTTAGAAAGACATTATTACTTAGAATAGACTGAAGTAAGTTGGAGCTCTTGTTTCTACTCAGCCCCTCTTTGTGCCATTCCCCACCATCACAGAACTGAACCCCTGTCTTTATGAGGAGCCAGGCATTGAGGAGTTGTCAAGAGTAAATAAGGCTTTTTGGCCTTGGATGCTGCCAAGAGATTTTCCCCCTTACTTACCAATTCTTCTTCTGCAATTCTCTGTTAATAGAGGGGCCTCAGCCACAGCCTCCAATTAAAGTAGCCATGACCCTGCTCTTAAAATTTCACCCTCAAAAGAGAAAATATATTCTACAAATTTTCTTGCTTTTTATTTTGAGTCTGTCTTTAAAGCTGTGTCTGTCATGTGCCTACAAACAGGTCTTACAAACAGGCCTGTACAACATTATATAAGGCAGTAAGATATTAGCTGAACAGTACACAAAGTGCGAAGTCATCGAATTTGGAGGATCTGAAATGATCTTTCCCAACAAAAGGATGTGGCTTCTTTTAATTCATCACTCTGTAGGAAGGCTCCATTGTTGAGCCCTGTACAACAGAAGTTAAGTGTTATTACAGAGTATTTCCATGCAAATCACTGTGGAATTGCATTGGCATTTTCAGAGAACTAATCACGATAAATGTGCTGCAAGCTTCTTTACAGTTTTTTAATGAGTAAAAAATGTACATCTGGGTGATTCATACAAGAGGCAAGCTTTGGACATTCGAAGTTTGTATTAAAAGATATTGTAACAATAGGACACCCTTACTGAGTCCTTCCTTCATGACCTGATACAAGAAGATATATAGACCTATAAATAGACCTGCTCTTTTCAAATCTTAGATGTTTTGTATAAAAATTAGTTGCAAATCCTTGATTAAGTGGAGTCATGGAGTACAAAGGTGTAAAGTGAAAAACAGCAATCTGCACTTAGAAGATCTGGTCAAAGTACCTAAAATTTTCTCTGGAAGCCAGGATTATTGCAGGAGTTCAAGGCAAAAAGACAATATGCATATGCATGGCCCTGATATTGAGGTGTATTTAGGGAAGACTCACACACATTCATCTTTACATGCAGCTGGTCCCAGCAAAGAGTTATATGGCATTGCAGACACTTAAAACAGCCACATACTGGCCAGGTGCCTGGTAAAATTGATCAAAAATGTCTATAACTGTGAAGTACATTTAAACTGATATGTATGCATACTGTAATCTCAATTATCTATGTATTTTGGTATAACATAGAACTTGAAAGAATTAAGTGATGCTTTAAACATGGCAAGTGAAAAATTACCCATGTAATTTCCCCTTTTGGAAAACCAGACTAATTTTCAGTGCTAATCAGTCTTGCAACAGAGGAAGAACAAAAGCCAGCCATAATGGGCAAAGGCACTCAAGTGTCTCAGCCATCTGAAGGGAGGTAGAAAGATCTTCAACCTTAGGAACAGAGATTGAGTTACGAATTCAGCACATGGAAAACTTTCAACTATGACAAATGTAGGTCATCTCTATGGGATAATGAGCTGACCCCATAAGTATTAGCCAGAAAGTGAATGGGAATCACCTTATCTTAATCCTTTCTATGTAAAGATTACTACAAGCCACTCACCCTATACCCTGACTATCAAGAAAGCAGGCTAATGTAAGTAATTTTGAAAAGGAAGCCAGACTTCAGATGCATAAACTGGCTGATGGAGGTTAACCACTCTGGTGATTCTGCTGCAGATTGCTTTATTACAGGTCTGTATTCTTAAGAAAGAAGGTGTCAGCAAGTCACTGTCGGGACAGAAGTCACACAGAGGTCTCAAGAGAGTTGTCCAGGTAAAGTCCATTTAAAGCCCTTTCTTCCACAATAGCTACAAGAGCTGTGTACTAGAGTAATTTAGATTACTACCCAAGAGTAATGATGGTGTTCACCAGCCATGTGCCTCAACACCACATCCTAGTGCACTCTGTGAGGTCCAAATCAGACTGCACAATACAAATAGTGTATCTGGGGCTACTGGAAATATTTAGAGAGTAGATTACCACTGAGGTGTTGCTATTACTCCATATAACTAGGAGTACCTAAAAATTCAACGAACTATAGAGTCAAGTATAATTCAGGTGAATCAAAAGGGTTTTCTGGCTCAAATGCTACAAATAGTTATGAGGGACCTGCTCCAGCCTCTAAAGCCAGTAAAAGTGTCATGACTGGAAGAGCTAGTAGACATGCTTGATGCTATCACCCCTCCAAAAGGATTTGAGATTTACATTGTCATGTCTTACTGCTGGAAGAATCTCAGATGAAAAAGGAAGAAGATGCCTCATAAGTGAGCGGGGCAACAGGATTGGAAGAAATTAGCCAAGGATTTTGTCTGAGAGGAGTCACATCAGAAATATCAAAGACAGAATTGATAGAAACTGGAAAGTCAGAATTTCATTCAGACAAACTGCAGCCTAGAGACTTACGGAGCAGGGAAGCTTCATGGCTCAAACTTCTGTGACTTCTGTAGTGCCATCACTCAGTGTTGGCCCAAATGCTGTGCCCATGGAAGAGTCCGACTACAGTGAGTATTGATTTCTGCCAAAGAAACAGTTAACACCAAAGCACACGTAGTTTAAGTTCTCCTTCTCTTTACAGAAGCTAATTGCAATCACAGGCTTCTTCCTTTCCCAAAGCACTAGCAATAGGTAATGGAAACATTTGTCATAATTATCCTTTCTGAAGAAGCGCAAATCATATAAAATCACCACAACACTGGCTGTCTTGAAAAGGCATCAAGATGATCTATTTATAAATGTTGATATATAGCTAGAGAGTAAGATGAAGTATTGCCCACACTCACAATATAGTCCTATTCACTAATCACACTGGGACACCAACAGCACCTTCTGATTTGAAGAACTGGGCAGAAGGAAACCAAAGGAAAGAATCAGGCTGAAGACCCCTTCCTGCACTGATGTCATGTAGGAACATTATATTTGTGTCCTGTATGAGGCACGTCAGCAGACCCATATGTTGTTACTATTCCTTTAACCATCCTTTAAGTGTTCAAACTTCACTGCTAGTGTGGGAAGTGTGTGACAGATACACAGTTAGTATTTCCAATAATGATACAAATGAATGACATCCTATTCAAATAGTTTAGACAACAGTGATAAAAATAAAAAAGCGCACTAGAAAAGAAAGGGGAATGTGTGTGTCAAATAAACTACCTGTAGCTTGAAAGATGGAGGGATAATTTAAAGTGTACTATTAGAGTAGCAGAATTGAAATAAATGTCAGGTAAGTTTGAGGCTAACATGCTCATTATTCCTTTGATCACCATGCTTCACAGTATTTAGCATGTGATGGAGAGCTTTCATTTATTTACGATAAGAAAAGTGGAGTACAAATTATTAATAGCTCATCTCATTCACTAAGTGTTAAAAAGTAGCAGGAGGTAGTGCAATGGCTGCTTAGAAAGCTCTCATTTAGTAAGTTTTAAAGGAAGTTCCACATATAGCCCAAGCTAATAAAATATTTTTGAAAAATAGTACAGGTTAGTGATGCCACTTTAGGGTAAGAAACCTTGCAGTGATGCAGAAAGAACTAAGGCAGCATCCCAGCTAGTGCTCTGCTATTTCAATGGCTGTCAATAGCATCCCAGATTTCCAACCCAACACATATGAGTTCTCAGCCTTGATTCCCAAGACAAACCACCCAGAAGAATGATCAATCTGCTTTTGCTGAACCAGAGTAGGAATCTTCAAGTAGCCCAAAAACTAGCAAAACTAGTAAAGATGTCAGGCTGGCAGAAAGAAGGAAGCAACCGGGAAACAAAAACCAAACAAAACCAATCCAACCAAAAAACATCCCAAAACCAAAGCCATGGTATCTATGTCTGTAAGACACATATCCTATGAGTTCCCTGGGAAGCCTAAACACTGGAGTAAAACCACACAGGTATTTTCTCTACCACTGCCCAGAGGGGAAAATTCCACAACTGTAAGTCTCAAGAATCAGGCCAGCACTATCCATCTGTGTGCCATCCTGAAGAGCTGATTAGAAAGCCTGTTAGGTTAGGAATTGGATGCAAGTTCTGGTGGAGTTACCTCAGCCAGTCATTCACTGCACCTCCCATACTTAAACCATTCCTGACAGATGTTTGTCCAACCAATTCCTCAAGACCTCAACAAGCTCCATCACTTTCTTCATTATCTCTACTGTTGAGAAGCTTTTTTAATATAACCTGGAGCTGGCACAATGAAGAGAGACTAAGCTTGTTGAAAGCCTCCACAGGTACACTTAGATACCTGGGTTTTCTTGTATTTTTAGAAGCACACCTACTGCTAAGCTTGTGTAAACTAAAATGAGCAATAAGTAACCATGACTTGTATTTTAAGACTCTCTAAATAACAACTCGAACTGCCAAAGAACCTCAAGTCACACTTTAACTAACTATATAGAAAAATCACTTCATCCATGAACAATAGGCAGGCACCACTGAGATAAAAAGCACCATCTGCTTAGCAGAACTCCATGACATGGAACAAGTGTTTATGACAAAAAGTGAAATGCCAGGAGGAAAGCAAACTGGTTTTTGAAAGTTCTGTATCTATTACTCAATAGTTCTTCTCACAGTATGTAATTCTTGTAACACCTGCTCTCCTCAGAGTCTAACATCTCCTTTTGTTCCTCCTTTAGTTCTGCCTAACCAGGAGAGTTATGACAGTGTGTGGTGTCCCACCCCGACGCAGAAGGGAGTACCCAAGATTCATAGATGCCTGAGGTGGAAAAGGAATGACAGAAGTCAGAGGGTCCATGAAAACTTAAGAAGTTTTATTAGTAAATTATACAGTTAGCATGGAAAATGGTGTAAGTCAGACGCTTATCTTCATACAGAGGTGGACTTTGAATACGGGGTAGAGTGAAAGAGAAGACACAGAGAAAGAGAAGAAAGAAAGAAAATTAGAGAAAGAAAGGAAGGGAGAAAGGGAGGAAGGTCAATCACCAGTCCTGGCTCATGTTGATCCAGCTGATGGGCTGTCCAGGGTCCTGGGGACATGCACCTGGGATTTGTGGGGATACCTTTCTGTAGAATTTCCCCATTATATAAGTTTCCCCACCACATCTTGTTCTTTCTCACAGTCTGTTATTACCAACAATCCTTGGCTGGCTCCATGGCTATCCGGCTCTTGGTGTAGGAGATATCCACATTAGCCCCTTACTTTCCAGGCTTCTGCACAGTGAAAGCTCCAGCTTTAGCCAGCACATCATCAACAGAATTGCTAATTAAATTGCAAGGTCAGATTGAAATCTCTCTATTCCAATATAATGAAGTACATAACCTTTGGAACCTGACAAAACTGAGCTGAAAGCAATGGAAAAATAAACTACTTTATTTCTCAAATTTTATTTTTCTACTTCCCTTTTTTAGCGGATGAAGCTGATCTTGTGAAATTGGTGTGAGTTTTAGTATCAGTTTTAGAAGAATCAATGGCTTGGGTCATGAGGTCTGCAATTTTCAGCAGAACTTGGCAAAGACATGAAAACTAACACAAAATTTGTATCAGGGGCTCCAGTTTAGAGTTTCAGAAAGCTGAACTGAACCAGCTTTGGTTTGACCAAATATAAGTGGTAGCAATTAAATTAGGATAATACATTCAGCATGTACAGATGTTATTCTATATACATCTGGCAATTTCTCTTAGAAGGATGAAAACAAATTGTGTAAGACACTTTCATATAAATTAGCAGTGATACTGGAAAGATATACTGGTTCACACATACCTGTAACTGAAAGAGCCATACCAGTACAGAAATCTGTCCTTAGATTAGTAAGAAGATGTTTTTTCAATACTCCACACAAATAATGGTTTATAGTTTTCACAACAAAGCACAGTTCTAGCAGGAAAGATTGAGAAAAAGCCAATCAGCTATTCCACACGACAGTGGTTAACGCCACCATTGCAAAATCAAGCCCTTTCCCTGTCTAATTCAGAGTATGGACATAACCTAAATTTTCTCTATCCTTTTCCTGTTCATAGCTGTCATTCTAGGGCAGCTCACCACATCCTTCCTGCTGAAATTGTCTTACTTTATAAGACTGATTGAGAACATGTATATGCAGAAAGGAGATTGACCTTTAGGCAAATGGACTATTCATTTAGAGTTTGCAAGGGTCAAATTGCTACATCAAAGAATTTAAAATGCAGTGAAAGAGTCTGGCCAGTCTCCTACTGTGTGGAAGACCAAAGATAGGAAGACCTGACTAATGAATTCATACACTTACACAGTGATGACATTAGGTACCATGTTATTACACGTACCATGGATTGCTTCTCCTGTTTTGATCGAAACTGTTTGTTTCACTAAAGTATTAGTGGAACTGCTATTTTCACTTGAAAATAGTCATTTTTGATGAGCAAACATTTTCTTATAAACCATTTTCCAGCATATCCTCAGTCTTATTTTAGATGGATACCTGTCACATTCTGAACAGCCATTACACCCTCAGACATTCTCCCATCTAAATGCTAACTAGAGGTGATACTGCCTGCTTAGAAAAGTCACATGAAGTCATAGCCCACATTACTATAACAGCAATAAAAGGGCAAGAAAATGAGGAGCTGTGCTATTAAACATCAGGAAAATAATAAATGTTGTAGCGTTAGCAAATGGGCTAGGGAGTATTTTGGAGTGCAAGCATTTTTCTTCCCAGTCTAGAACAGAGCTTGTTAATGAGGAGCAAGGTGCCAGAAGCAGGCACATTGCGCTGATACACACTGGAATTGGTGGATCTTTCCAGCCTGCTTACTGCAGATTAGGCAAAGAGTGTAATGAACTCTCTGCAGTGCACTCAGGCTGAAAAAACTACCACCTACTAGAGGACAAGGCAGATTTCAAGGAGAGACTGGCACTTTACAAGGAGATATTGGGATTTTGCTATACCGATAACTTTTATAGGAACAATTGAAAGTGTGTATCAAGGTCTTTTATAGGCAGGCAATAAAAAAACAGAACTAGGTGAGAAAATCTTCCACCATAGCTGAAAAATATATCTGAAGCCAGGGGGAAAAAATAAAAACTTTAAAAAACAGAATGAAAAAGCGGCTATTTTCTTCTTGGGGATTTATATACCTTTTTAACAGTAAGAGAAGGAAGAAGCCCTTCAATTTTCATACTCTCCTTGTTCAGGTACATCCTTATGGTTCAGATTCATCCTCCTACAATAGACTGCTCCTAGTATCCAGCATCAGGCTGATCAAGTACTGTTTACACCCTGGCCTTGCTGTGCGTTACTCTGAGCTAACCCATTTATGTCACAGCTATCCATCTGCTGGCCTCAATTCCCCTTCAGCCCTACCTCAAAGCAGGAGATGGAACATAGACTAATCCCATATTAATCATGGCAGCTCTGGTAGGTGGGGTGTTTTTCACCTCCTCCCATTTTAAAACATGGAATGATACAGATTAGAAATAACGAGTTCTTGAAGGATGGGCAGGTGTAACTTCTCTGATAGCTTGCTCTCAGGCTTTCCCAGTGGGAACCACACCTTGAGCAGACAGATTATCTCCTGCAGAGGCCTTTCACTCCCTGTCTGAAGGAAAAGAATATGCAAGACACAAAATAAAGGCCAGTTTGTGTGCCACATATTTATCCATTCAAATAACATTGGGGAAAAAAACCCAAACCAACCAACAACCCAAAACCATTCAGCTGCAATGGTGCAAGCTTCTGTGCAGACAACCTCCAACCTTGATGAAGTCAGCAAAGGAGGAGAGGAGCAGTCACTTGCACTGAAAATAACCATCAGCTAGTACTCTCTCTACTGTTTTCTACAGTTATTTTCAACTAATTTACGCAGAAAACATAATCACCCATCTTGTCATGGCAGACAATAATTAACTACAACATTTACAGAATTATAGCAGTCACTCAAATATCTCAGTTTTGACAAGCAATGCAGCCAAGGTAAAGCCAACTTATGCAAGCCACTGTATTTCAAAAGCGAGCCAAAGGCTGAAATAACTCCAGGAAGATCCACAAATGAATACAACCCCCAGCACCAAGAGCAAAGGCTGCATCACTGACACTGACCTCAGCTGAATGCACTCTATTATTAAAGAAAAACAAGTCTCTGTGTTTCTTAATTTCCCTTCAAGAAAAGGAACATGGGACAGTGAGATTGACACAGGCAGTTTAGTATACTTTGGGCAGTACTAGGGTGCTGCAATTCAGATGCCATAACTTTGAAACACTGGAACTTCAGCAGAGGAAAAGACAATTCAGTTTGTACAGTGCTTTATTTTTAATTTGCTATCATGAAATGATTAGTTGATTCTAGAGTGAAATTTTTATGATTATAGTTTCTGGCTTCTCAGTCTTAACTCCCTTTCAATACATATATGCTCCTCTGTTTTCCTGTTAGCTACATCAGTTTTCAAGGAAATTACATTGTTATTCCATATCTTTGGTTTCTTTCTAACATGACATTTTTCTTTGTTTCTTCCTCAATAGATTTGATGAACAGTGGCTTTATAATCCCCCTCTCAATGACTGATCACATTAATGGAACTCCCCACTCCTAAGGTCATTCGTACACCCAGGTCATGTCCTTTTTCCAACTCTAGCTTTGTCATTGTTGTGAACTTGCTTATTGGGTACAAATAACCAAAAGATTTTTTTTGCTTTCTCTGGGGGTAGGGCTATACAAATAGATAGTATGAGGCAGTGCGTTTCAAGACCACAGAGCTTAGAATATGTCACTCTAAAATTTGAGAGCCATCTTGCCTTATGGCATCTTTGGACCCCTTCACCTCAACCCCTTTACTTACTTTGGCTGAAAGAAGCTTCACTTCCTATTAGCTTTGATCCACTTCATAACAAATCAGAATTAATGCAGGCTAAGGAAGCCAGAAAAAATCAGAAATGAATTTCCAGCATCCCAACATATTGCCTTGAGGGACCTTATTTGGCTTGGTCTCCAAGACTGCTACAAGCTGCTAAGACTTCTGTGGACAAAATGTTGTGACCGTAACTAAAAGGAAACAACTGAAAGAACTCAAATACCCTGATGTGGTTTAGGTTTAAATAAGGACATAGACATTAGGAAAGGATTTGATTTGTGGTAAACATGAAAAGAAATAAAACTAAGTGTGTGTGTGTTGCTATTTCACGACCCACTGTGCAAACATTGCTGTAGGCACGGTGGGTTTTATTGCTCATTAGTAAATAATCAAGTTAAAAATAAGATGGTTGGGAAACTGCTGATTGATGAGGAATAAAATAACATGACATAAACATCTGTCTCCCAGTCTAATATGTGTTAGTAGAGGAAGACATTGCTAAGACACTTGAATGCTCAATGCACTGAGATAGTGATTATATTGGGAACAGTATAATGCAACTACAGCTGCCATTCCCTTTCCCACCAGGGGAACGTTACCAAAATGCGGGTCTGGATTGTTTAATTCCAGAGTGTCTTTAACCTCCAAAGACTTCCACAGGGCACAAACTTTCTTTCGACATAAAACTCTGCTCCCAAGCTCCAATGCTCTTAGACTCTTGCTTGCAGCAGGAATCCCTCCTTTACTGGAAAAACTTTCCCAGCTACACACAGTGACAGCTGACATGCCCTCTCACCTCAGGCATGTCCAAATCTACTTTGTCATAAACACAGATAGATCTGTACAACAAAGAGCTTTTAAAGCTTAAGCATTTAAGAAAAATATCCCATACAGATATCCCTACTTCATGAAAAGAACTTTCCTGGCAGAGAAGGAGCAACACAGACTCTTCCACTAATGCATCTCCTTTAGTGGTTTCCTCTGTTAGGTTTCACAGCTACAGAACTAAAAACACTACAAAGTTTACTACTGAATGCAACAATTTGTTCAATTTCTATCATCTATCTACTGAACTCAATTTCTGTCCTTCAAAGAGGAGAGAATTCCAATTTCTCCCAGTTGCCACCCATGTCCTGCCCCTTTGGTGTACCTTCACATTGAAAAGAAAGGCTGCATTTGCAATGACCATCACTCTTTATAATTAAACCCATAGTGATAACAAATACACACAAATACAAAAGAACCTCTTTTCCCAATTAAACATTCCAATAGCGAGCAAGTATTATAATAGCGAGCACTGTCAAACAGCCTGTCCTCCAAGGTCAAATGGTATTTTGGGTTTTCCATACTTGGAGAAATAAATATGAATCAAACTATGAAGCTGAATAAATACATCCTGTAAGAGATGCAATTAATTTTCAAGATGTCAGCATTTTCCTCAGATTATAATATATTTAATCAGATTTTAATAGGCTGACTTTGGCCTATTTCAGAGTTATGAGCAAAAAAATACAGATTTTGTATTTAAAGAATCTACCTGCTTTCCCTGGCCACACCACTCAAAATTAAACTCTTTATTTGTGAAAAAGTTAGCAAAAAAATGCTAGTTATTATAAAAAAAACATTAAAACTTAGCTCAAAAAGAACCACTTTGATTTTGGTTTTATATTTTAGCTAAAGAATCAGTAAGGAAATGAAACAGAAACAGTATTTCAGAATACAGAGTATAACACCGTATCACACAATACTCCACCTGAGAAACAAATGCACACCCAGTATATTGAAAGAATATAAATTAAGACTGCTGACAGATAATAAGTAAAAGCAGTATGAAACAAGGATAAATAAATAAAGGAAAGTCCAGAATGGTACTGATGTCTGGGATTTATGTAACATTCCCATTAACAATTTAAAAACAATAAATAATACACTACGTTTTAAACTGACATATTAAATGGGGAGTAGGAAACAGCTAGATCAGGAAGACTGAAAAGAATGGTCAGAAAACACTACCTAGGCAGAACACAAGAGATGAACATGTATGACAAATATGCATCACTGGTATACCAAAAGAGACAGAGGCCACAAAACCAGGAATGAAAATAGAGACAGGCAGAGAACAGCAAGCTAAGATTAATTTGCTGTGCAACACAGCTGTAGTGAAGGCACAGCAAGACTGCCAGTTTGCACAGACTGAGCAAACACTGTGAGGTCTGCAGCCAAGCCCATGTCTGATAGACCACCTCCACAGATGGCTGCACCTTCCCCACGTCTGCCTGCCCTGTGTGAGCACCAGCACCAACACGGGCTGCAGTGTTCATCACACACAGTACGGGAGAGGTGCACTCACGGCCACAAGCACTGCATCTCATTCCTGGTGGCTGCTTTAGGTGTGGGGGCTGTGCCCAGGGGGGCTGAAAGGACAATTTGCCCTCAGGAGGCTTTGTACCACATTTCTAGTGGAGGTGTTCAGCCAAGGAGAGGAAGTTACACCTAATCTAAAATAATCCTCCCAAAAGATATATATTGAAGAGAGGATGAGCAATATGGAATGTAATCAGAGATGATGAAAACACCTTCAATTACGTATTTTAAATGACTTAGGAATATTTACTGGGAAATAATGTTGCATAAAGAGAGGAATTGAAGAGATGACTTGAAAAGTTTCTTCTTCAATAGTCAATAGGCAAAACATTTCTCAAGCTGACTGAGCCCTTTGCTGCAGCCAAGAACATCTGGAGGAAATCTGCAAATCCCCTGTAACTATGCTGTAGAAAATCAAACTAGAAGATCCCAATAATTACAAATGATAAAATACTCAGACAGATAAAATGTAGAGTGTTTTTTATCAAATAAAAGACTTGCTAGCTATACTTTCTCTGTAGAAGCTGAGAGTTAAGATGTGAATACTTTGGGAAGCTGAACCTCTTGTCACTTGGGAGAAAAAACACAAAAGGTTTTCAAGAGCCAAGGGAAATTCCTCCTACTCCAACTGAAACTGCAGGAAATCTTCCCTCAGTTTTCCCATTTGTTGGTTTCCTAAACTTTTGACTTTTTTTAATATATATGAAGAAGCTTTGTCTACATTTGCCAGAAGTGTAGTATTTTGTGGAGCCAAAAGACTTAGAAGATCTTGGCCACACAAGATAGTCTTGCAATGGTCACATCCTTATGTTCTAATGGCTCTTTCCTTCCATGATTCACTGTTTTCACATTTTATATTGCTGAATTTTGTTGTTATAGTTGATGTCCCACTTTCTATATAGCATGAATTACTGATCCTTTTTTCCTGTTCCACACTTTACCATGCAAACAAAAGAAATACATTTCTATCTATTTTAAGATAATTTTCTCAAGGTCAGTTTCCCAACTTCTTGAGTTGCCCGTCAGCCCAGAATGCACTTATGCACAATGTCTAACTTTGGGCATGATAATCATCTCACTGTATCATAATTTCCATAATGAAGTCAAAGTAAAAACTCTCTCACCAGCTGCCTCAAAATTAAGAGACGTGGAAGGTCTCAAATCAACTGCCCAGGTATATAAATTGATTCCCACTCTCTTTAAAAGTCTGTATTTACTAAAGCAAAACTACTGAAATCTTAGGAACCCTACTGTCAGCATCCTTCCCTTTTGAGATTGCCAATTCCCCCAGTGAATAAAGTCAAACCACCAGAAACTGTGAAGAGTTCTACTATTAGTGGCTGTGCATATGCTCTGTATTAATAGAATCAGTTGCCCCAAGGAATTAGCCATCTATATTCATGAACTAAACGAAATCATATTCATTGAGCAGTTGATGACAGCACAATTGAAGAACAGGTCAGTTCTTGTTTTCAGGACTAAACCTTTCCTTTCTGTTGCAGATGAAGGATATTCTCAATGGGTTCAATAGTGTTCCACCCAGACCCTTTTGTCTGTTCACCAGTGCTTCAGTCTTCTTCTCCATAACTAGGATTTTAACTAGTCGCTAGAATGAAGTATGGCTCAAGGTGACACACGAGAGGCCAAAGAAAACTGATTTAGGGAGCACTAGTCATTAGTAAGGCAAAAGGCAAATAGCAGGTAGGTTTTAAAGGTATATTAGATGCCTTCCATATCTTAAATGGTATCTTAAAGCCAGCCTGCTGTATTGTGATTGTGTTATCAACAAGGGGTTCAGCATCTCCCCAGCTAAAAGTTTCAATGTCCATTCATAGATCTATTTGAATTCAGTGAGGTGTTCAATATACAATGAAGGAGCAAAATAAAAAGTAACATGTACAGAACTGACCTGAAAATAATAAAGAAAGGAAACAGCACTATATGGTCAGGTGCCAAGTACAGTCTTCCACTAACTCTCTTTTTAAGGTGTTTACTTTCATTTTTATCTTTGCACTACATCTTTTCCCCCTTTTCAATGACTCTACTGGGACACACATGAAAAAGCTTCTACAATGAAAGGGGTTCAAGAGTTACCTTCCCTTTACTCTGAATGTTCATGATATAACCTCGAAACCAATCGGAGAGACCAAACAAAGGCAGAACAAGAAGGGGTATATAATTTCCAGCAAGCAGAGATCCAGTCAGCAGATGTCACAGCCCTGTAAGCAGCCTTGACAGAGGCACTTCATCTGAATGTATTCATCAATACATGCACCAATTGGTCCAAAAGATTCCCTTGGTTTGGATAAACACTAGCACTTGGCCTTTCTTTGGCTCTTCTGGTGTATCTCTTGGGAGCAGGATCCCATCCTATGACTACTGTGCAAAAAATGAACCCATACCTTATTTTCAGGACCTTTTCTACCCTCCTTTTCCCTCCATCCAATAATTTTGATGAACACACTTTCCTTCTTGAATGTGAACACCTTTGTCTCTCTTGACTGAAGGTATAACACCTGTAGTATCCTATAAAGTTCACTGTACACACAGACCTGGTGCAGGAACTGAAACATACATCACTCTCTCCACTTCCATGACCGTTTGGGAGCATTTTACTGACAGATGTGAGCTCCTTCTGTATCTCCAAGTCATGGTGGGGATTGCTCCACCTTCTGGCCAGGACAGCACTCTCCTCCTTACCCTTTCTACACAACCCTGCCCAGGGAAGACCTGCTCCCGTTTCATTCTCTCTTGCTCAGGTTTTCTGAACATTCTCTGCAAATCTCAAGCACTCATATTCCCAGACACGAGTTCTCTTGTTCTGCAACTAGATACTTACACTGCTCCCAACCCTCTTTTTTGTGTATCCTAACATGCTTGCTGCTTATTCATCATAAACATCTTCATCCTTAAGATCTCCTCAGCATTCCTTATCTAACAGTACATGTGGAACAAGTGGCAGGGAATTCACACAGACCAAGGCATTCTGTGAAAAAGCCATTTCCAGAACACCAGACTTTTGCACAGCTGGTATCTCAATGGTCATGGTTGTAAATACACAGAGGGTGCGAGATGGTACAAAATAATATCTGTGGCATTACTTCCAGAAATACCAAAGCCTTCTCTGTTCCACCAGCCCACGGAAACATTGTGTTCTATTTTCACATCACACTTTTTTCTACTTCTCTGGAGACAACAGAGCCCCTTTTTTTTTCTTTCAAGGTCTCAGCCCAGCATGATATACATGCTTATACAGATATTAAACATTTGTTGGGTAGTTTTGCATAACATTAGAAAACAAGAAAATAAAGCAACTAGACTTACCCCAAGGAAATTATATTAGAATAATTTTCAACCTTGGCAGTAAAGTTTTAAACAAAATAAAATGCATGGAAGTCCTCCAGCAATGACTGTGCCTGCCAGGTAGGTAGGGAATATACTTTTTCACTCTGGATCTGACACACTTCATTCTCATTTGCAGTTTCCCTTTTGATATTTAGATAACTTTACAACATTATTCATTATTAAGCCTGGATTCAATCAGTAACCTTCAGATGGGAAGTTACATATCCCATTTGTTACTCAGTTCTCCAGATAAGTGCTTCTGCCTCAAACTCATGCATCAGCTTTGATGACAGAGAAACAGTGTTTGTTGAAGTGTTGCTAATGCATTCCTGAGTCTGGCTAATTACACACAATCAACTGATTCTCAAACATCAGGATGCCGAATATTGCCTTAAATCACTACCACTTGGTGGGAAACTTTCTATTGCCTGAAGAGGTGAAAACTGTTGAGTTAGTAATGAAAATCAGATCCAATATTTTGAGACCAATCTCTTGAAGGCAGCTACCTAGAAATTAAGACCTTTAACACTCCTCATGTTGCACAGAAAATAACCTCAGCAAGTGTTTTTTCTTTCCTGCAAAACTGAATAAATACAAACCCTCAAAAACAACCCCCACAAAATGCTTATATGTGATCTTAAGAGTATTGTTAAAACTCTAATCTGACTAAATTTGTATGACAATGCATTGCCTGGAGAACAACTGTCCTGCTTCTTTATCCAAGGAACATGATTCCATGCAAAATTCCACACGTACTATGGAAAAGAATCAGCCTTCTGCAGATAATCCACCAGGACTGTAATCTAAAATCAACTGCTACCTTCACTCTGGACAAACTAATCTCACTTTTATCTAGAGTTCTCTGATACTTCAATTAGCAAAAATATTGCTGGTCAAGGCTGAAACACCAGTATAACTAACAGAGGAATCTGGTTGTGGAAGCGTGTTTCTGTGTTTGTAAATCCCTGTAGCTGTGCAATAGCTGCAGAAATAGCAAGATGACAAGGCCAAGGAATAGAGCAGCTAATAAAATAGACCAAGATGAAACTATTGATACAATAAATCCTACAACAGACTGTAGAGTGAACTCAGCTTTGTTTCCCAGGCTAAAAGTAAAATTTAATTAGGTGCTACAAATCTAGGTAACTAGCACTTGACCTCTATCTGTCAATATGATCTAATGCTCAAAAACATGGAAAGGACACATGTACATGGAGTGAGGCATGCCAGGGTTTGATCACCCTCCTTCCAGGCACGTGCCTATCTGTGCCCTGTCACCCAAGCCACATCAGTGCCATCCCCTGCTTTGCCACCAGGCTCTTGGTTGTGCTCCTCATCAAGGTGTTTATACATCTATAGTGGGACTTCTGAGTAGGTCAGCTACCTATGCCTGAGTCATGTCTTCAAAATACCCACACCTCTGTATTTTATGCTGTTAACACAAAATAAGCTGTTTGATACTTGGCATTGTACCCCAGAATTTTTTCAGGTGAGTAACCTGGCCAGTGTTCTTCAGAGTTAGGACTGTTCACTCATTTGTACTCAACCTTCAATAAGACAATATTTTTAAACACTTCATTTCATAGCCAGAAAAAGGAGGGAGAACAAAGAGCCCCTAAACCCAAACAAGGCAATTCCCCATCAGTTTGGACAGCCTCAGACTAAAATCAAGATTGCACCATATATGTGTTTATAAAGAACAACATTTGTATAAGACTCATGGAGAGGATGAAGGAGGATTTTTCAATGGTTCAAATTAAACCTGAAAAAGGTCAGAATTCAAGATACAGCCCGAACTGCAGCACACGAGTTCCTTAGTTTAAGGCATTGCTTTGCACTGTGGATCTCCTGTGTGTATAACTCTCCCAACACCTGTTAAACAGAAGTCAGGCACCAAGATCACAAGTGATGATGCAGATCCAGGGAAACACAGTACCACCAGGAACAAATGCTTTACAGTTACAATGCAAATGCACATCAGCATCCATGCGTTTGCAGGACTTCCAAGTATTTTTCCTGACTCTCCTGAAGTCAAACAAAAATACAGCAGTGGCTACCATTCCTATATGAAGCAGAGATGCCCCCTTGGAAAACAGACATCTACGTATTGACAAGCTGTCATCTCTGGTGAAGTCAGGAGTAAAGTGCTCTTAAATTAACCTTGGAAGATAAAACTTTTAATGGTAGCTTTGCATTGCTGTAACTGGAAATGGATCTGCAGCTTTGTATTTTAAAGGCCAAATCCTTCTACTCCTTTGTTCCTTTTTTTTTGTTTTCCCTTCCCTTTTCCTTTCCCTTTTCTCCAAATTAACATTTGAAACACTTGAAAATGCTAATTGAGTTTCACTTCATTCAGACAGGAAATAATGACCTCAAGCTAATAAGACAAGTTAATAGTCCCCTGCAGGTAAATTAACACAAGACCAAATGCTTGAAGACCTTGAGGATCACAACTGTTACAACTTAAGTATTCATTCAAAGCAACTCTGAGCGTCTAACAAAGCAGGTCACAGATCATCAATAAGAGCTATTGAAAAAAAACCTCTTGAAAGAAACAAGAGAACTGCAGAACACATGAAGGTAACTTCTTTTCACCGTCTACTGTAACACAGTCAACTGAAAGATGCTTTAAAGTTAATAAATATAAAAACATAACCTGAATGCTCAATGTGTATGGAAAGCTGTGCTCAATGAAGATATTAACTCATTCTAAAAATCAAACAGATATGATTCAGTAAGCCATCAATCAGAGACAGATACCTTTCCATTGCAATAACATCATATTTTCTTTTTGTAATCACTTTATAGGGTGCAAAATATTAATTTGATTACAATATATCCATGAAGACGAAATGTTTACAGAAATCATAATGCTGATTTAAGTCACAAAACAAACATTTCACAGCCCATAAACTGAAAAGTGCTATAAAAGTGCCCAAAGCATAATAGCCACTCCACAAATCACCTTCATGTCAGAATAGACAAAAATGTATAACCTGAAAACACTCATAGCAAAATATAATCTCTCTTTAAAATTCAGCTCTTGACAAATAAATGGGTAATTCTTACAAACTACTCGAGTTTAAATTCATATCCCTCTATTAAAATAGCACGGATGTATTTTAAAATATGTTGCTGGGTCATGTAGAAATTAATAAATCAATCAACACTGGTTAAAAAAAATAAACAATTACCAGAAATCCAGAATCTGTGTGTTCAATATAGTTTCAAAAATATCACTGTATCTCATAATCCTTTAGGATGCTAAATTATCTTAGTGTCTACAAAGGAGAAAAGCTGTTATTTACAATTTTCTATTTTTAATTTGAAGCTTTTCCCTTAATTACTTTTTGTTTCAGCACAACTAGCAGGTGTCAAGAGCGTATTTTCTTTGCTTGCACGAGTTCATCTACAGTTAAGACACCAACTCTGAATTGAAAAACCTGAAAAGCTCATTTTCCTCCCCCAACACATGAATATCAATTACGTGGTAAGAAGGGGGACCTGGTAAATAGCAAATCTTGAAGGACATGCACAGATATTCATGGGTGCCCAACAGTACAGGTAGGCAGCAGAGAGAACTTTTTGACAGAACAGTGGAGACACTGAAGGACTGCTGCAAGCATAACCCTGAGACTTTATCTGCTGCGACACACTGCTGAAGTCTTTGCATTGATAGCTGATTAGACATCCAGAAAACCCAGCCCAACAGTGACTAGAAACAGTCACAAGAGATTTAATAAATCTGTTGCTTTGAACTGAAAACCTGACATTGACAGAACTACAGTAATGAAGATAAAATAAATGCAATCAATATAAAGCTGATGTAAAATTCTAGCTTTTCTTTTAAAGCACTCATTTCCATTCAAACAGGAAGGACACAAATCACGAGAGAAATTATAAGAGAACATGAAATATATCAAACAATATTTTCTGTGTAATAAAAATTAAAGAGAATAATTTGATTGGAACTTGCTAATGATTAAATCACTTGAATTAATGTTTTGCATAAACAGAATGCTGGGTTTGCAAAGCGAGGCCTCAAAAATGAATGTGAAGATTGTTTTAATTAGAAAAAAACTATGTACCAGTGTGCTTCCTGTTCTTTGCTCTTTCTTCTGGAAACAAAAGCAAAATAAGATTTAAAAAAAACACTTAAAACATACTGTTTATTTTATCACTAATGTCATCACATTAGGCTGTCATTAGAGACTTTAAATATTCTGTTTAAGCCAGTTCACCCTTCTCATTTCTGTGCAATTCTCTGAATGGCTCACTTCGCATTTCCAATGATTTAGGGTTTTATCCTTTCTGAACATTACAAAAAGCATGCTCCAAAGAATTTTCTGTACAGTTTTGTCTGTAGCGGTTACACGCATCACAGCAGTACTTTCCCAAACAACACTGATAATATCTGGTGGTTTCTGAACAAAGCTTTTCAATCAAAAGGCTGCATCATCCAGGTTCAGGATGGTCCCTGAGGAACCTGAAGTGGCCTCCAGAGTGACTTCATGCAACTACACACAGGTCACAGTTACAATGACTGGCCCAAAGCAAAGAGAAAAAGGTGCTTGGGAAAAGAATTTATACTTATCCCAACATTTTGCTGCCAGTGCCCTAATCTCACACAAAAAACAGAGCACTGGCAAACAGACAAATGCATCCCACACCATTAGAGCAGTGCTGGTGCCAGTCCATGCATCATTCCAACTCCAAATAGTTTAGTTGCTTTCTCCATAGTGACATCCTCATTTTCAATAAAAAGTGATTCCCTAAAGTCCTGTGCAGCATCTCATGGATCTGTCACCTTCAAACTAAAGAAGAGTTCAGACTTTCACAAGAAGTGGACACCAGTTTTTAGAACCAACAGGGGATAACGTTTAACCTGAACAAAGAACAATTAGGTAGCTGGACCACAGCTAGAATAACACAGATCAACCTAACTAGTTGTTTCTTCTACTAAACTAGATGTATATTCTGATTATCTTTCAGTTAGTTTAATAAAGTTAACACTTAGAGTAGATCGCACCTCACAATGGAGGCCTCCAATTAGTCTGAGAAACTTAAATCCTTGTGTTTCCCAGACTACTGTGCCATCACCTGAGTGCTACTCAATTCTACCTCACTCCCTAAAAATGAATGTCAAAGAGATCTGTGTAATATTTTCAGAATGTTATGCTACCGTGTAAAGCACTTTCTATAAGTGCCCTTGTACAGAGACAGAGCATATTAGAAAAATGCAGTTTCATAACTTTTACACAATTCAATTCCAGATGTGGCATTAATTTTTTCATCCTGAGGTATCACAGTTGGAGTTGCTCTGATTTGCTGATTTATACCAAAGAAACACAGGCGCTGCAGTGCCTTTTTTAGGCAGAGAGAAGAGAGAATGGCACAGCATTTCCATATGAAGTTCTAAGGAATTACGCATGACTCAACCCAAATTTAATACAGGTTCATATTGTCCTTGTTTAGATGCACATATGTAATAGCCAAATGTAATAACATCATAGATCTGCTCACAGAATTTCAATGCTCAGTGGGCTTAGTCAAGTTGAAAAACTCATAAATCTGTGGGAAAATATGAGACATTGTTACAACTAAGATCTTACATGACAATGACTGAAACAAGGTAGTGAAAAAGGCAGTTATTTTAGTATTTCCTTATGTAGTTTGTTAGTTCATCTTTCACAGTTATAAATATTCATGGAGAGCAGAAATAAAAAAAAATGTTAAAAGGAGTTTTCGTTTACCCCCCCAAAAAAATGCCTTCTTACTGTGAACTCTCACTTTCTTCCTCCTACCAGTAGGTTTGGCTACTCACTTTTTAAACTGGCTTTTAAAAAAAAAATTTAAGCCTTCTCCTTACTTTCTTCTCAGTCTGGGGAAGAGCTCAGCATGGAAATTACCAGCTCTTTTGCTTCCTTCTTTAACAGCAAGTGTTCTGTTGTTATGTACATGCATTACTAAATATGACTACTTTGACGTGAATTTATGAAGACTGACTTCTGTTTTTAGTGCCTATGTATCTACCTACATTCTGTCCTTCTGCTCATCTGTTGCCTAGTCAAAACTGTCTGAACTTAAGCCAGTTTGTACATTGCTTTATAGTGCATGCCTGACTGAGAACTTAAACTAATATTCTAAGGCACTATTCCCTGAAGAGCTGAATAAAAATATTCTTAAAAGAAACAGCGTTGGTTAAAAACTTATCCTACTGCCATGCAGACAAAAAAGTCCAGGGACCAGACACACACTGTGCTTTTTCCCATAGGTCTACAAACACACTTTACCCAGTAGGTGTGATGGTACCAACTAGAAGTTGTCAGCAGAGTTTGAGAAAATTTGTGGTTCTTGGTAACCTTGGTAATCTGAAAGTAAACCATCAGATTATAATCTTCACTGGAGCAAGGACCGCAAATAGAAACCAGGTGGCACTGGGAGACATTTGGGAAGAGAAGACATGGGACATTCCAGATCCTTTATGCATCATTCTGCATCACTGCCTCACCATTTTTCTCATGTCTCTCTGGTGTCTACCTCCAGCATGAAAGGACAGGACTTAGAGAATGCAAATATTCTTCATTTAGCTTGTTTTAAAATTGGCCAACTGAAGACCAAGTAGACAGCACTCATTTTTTTATATTTTTTACATACAGTTGGTATGTTTGCCTTTTGTTGCTCACTAGTATGAGGCTGTAACCCCTGATGATCATCAGCACTTCCTTGAAGACTTGAAATTTCTGCACACACTGGAAATACATGTAATTCATAGTTTTTCATCAGTTTCTACATTAACTGTCTTCCAGCTTTTGAAAAGCAAGTAACAATATTCTTTTAAGGAACAGAACAGATGAATCCAACTCTTTATGTTATGGCAATCATTATGTGCATAACTTAGTTGTGTAGACTACATCAGGGGAGTAGGGAGCATCCTCTCAGACCAGCACACTTATGTTTCTTCCCAGAGCAAGCAAGTCCCTCTAGAAGTACAGTTGTATCTTCTTGATTCTGTTAACACACAAGAAACTTGGGCATTTTGAGAGGGAGGCTGAGCCTATTCAATTTGTGCAATTGTTGTGAGAAAAACAACCTGGAAGTGGAACCTTCCACCAGTCAGATCCAAGAATAGATTTTGCTTTTATCAGTAATGGTGCAGTTTACATCCATATTCTGAGGAACCCTGAGCTGGGAAAATCAGTTCAGCATTTTTTTTTGTGATTTTGCTATCCTGTCCTTTTCCCAATGTAGCAGAATTTATGCATAAAGACTATGTTTTAATACAAAAATTTCCTCAATTCATTGAGCATCTCTTCTTAAGTTTTCCAAGTATCACTAACAACAAAATTATAAATCTCTGCTTCATAAAGTGTAATAGCTGCTTCATTAACTCTGAGTAATTACAGTAATTTGAACAAAACTGAATTACACCCATCCAACTAAGCAAACCAGCAGGATCCAGAAAGTTCCCAACTTCAATTAGCTGTTATTTCCTGTGCCTGGAAGTACTGTGACCATACTGACATGGTATTTGAGGGTCGCTGTTCAGTTCTCCAGACCAGTAACCACACTCTAAAAAGCATCATAGAATATGGAAGTCTGTTAGAAGAGACTAAAAGACTCTTGTCTGTTGTTGGACACCTCATCCTGTTTGCTGGTTTGTCTGAATTAAAATTGGAGATTTGGAACGACAACCTGCCATTTTCTCTAAGCTTAAATTAATAAAAACAATTGTGTAGAAGGCAAAACTTTCAGGACAGAAACATTCTCTACTGTAACCCAGGGGAATGCAAGCAAAATGCAAAAATGCTGTTTTCTCTCATTAGCATGAAACCTTAACTAATCAGGGCCTCTGATCATCACATTTTTTTCATTTATTTTAAATGAATAAAACATACCTTATGCAAAAAAGCATAACTCTGTGTCTGGCATCTTCAGTGCATCTGCCTTTAACTGTCAATAAAGCCCAAAATTTAAAAAAACCCACATGAAGTACTGAAGGAATGCCTATAAATTTAATCAACTATGATCCGTTGCTCACCACCTTTCCAACAGCTAGGGAAAAAGGAATTGAGCTGTAAAATTTGTTCTGGGCAGGAACTTGGCATCTGCTATCAAGTCAGAGTCCAGAAAAAATTAGCATCATGAATTTCAAATACATTCACTTATCTCATGTAACTCAAAGCGCATAGATTTGATTCAAATCATAAGGGACTAAACCCTGCCAGACAGTCAGACCCATGCATGGGACAGGAAGGATTCTGGCAAAGACAGAAAAGGGCAGAAAAGTCCCAAAAGATTTTGCCCTGGCAGGGTGAACTGTTTGACGTCTGTTTTCCAGTGCTAGTAGTAGTTGTAAATACCAGTTAATCCATTCCTGTGTCTCTCCCATTAAAGACTATTTAATAAAAAGTATTTGAGTGCTGCATTCATTGACTGCATCCTTTTTGACTAGACAGTGTTTTGGACACCATGAATTGTGGAAAGAAGGCCTTTTGAAGGAAGACCTTTTGACAGTTCTGTAAAAATGCTGTTTTCATTTTTAATTAGGACTCACCAGCAAACAGCAATCCTGTTCTCTCATAGGCAACTCCCACCTTTAGAAGATATGCTTGAAGTTAAAACATAGCTCTCCCTACTCTCCAATGAAAAGCATAAACAATGCTAGTAACAAGAATCAGAAATGCAGAAGGAACACCCTGTAGCACACACAACCCCAAGGATGATCACACTCTTGAAAGAGTAGGGCTGGAAGGGCTAGATTCCTCATATTTGATAGACCAATCTCTTCATAAATAAGTAGCAAAATGCGGAGAAATACTGGAATTGCTCATTAATAATTTATCCAAAACTACAGAAAAGTTTACTTTTGTTTAAGAAGAGAATATCTGCTAAGGTAACAAAGCATGTTTCATAACATTATAGGATCAAAACATTCACAGAATTTACAGTAACAAGGAGCAGGTGAAATACCTTCTCATCAGTATTCTGCAGCACTGTGTTATCTGAAATGCTCTTTTCAAAACACTTCTATCAGTCATCAGAGATTACACTCTTTAGGGGAGAACAGAATTAATGTGGCATTTGCCTTACTTCTCTTCAAGCTAACTCATGCTAGAGCAGTTCTGATGCTTTCTGTGCTAACTTGTACACCTGCCATTGGCTTGGTATCAGAAGGAAACACTACTCACTTCTACACAGTGAAAAACATTCTGGCCTCCACATTTTCAAGGAGCAGTCAGAAGCATTTCATCAAACCTGTGAAAGGCTGGGATTTCCCAGGTTTTCACATGACACAAGGCAGATCTAAAAGAGTGATCTTTTAGATCTAAAAGGTTTTCACATGACACAAGGCAGATCCTCAGAAAAGGATGAAAAAGCGGATGAAGTGCTTAGCCTATGGTTTTACTCATTATATTATATACTGTTTTGGTAACTGAGTTTGTAGAATAGCATCCTCACCTGTTTTCAGTGTTGTCATCTTCTCCATAATATGCGTATAACTGCAATTATTTTGGCAGAATAATTAATAATTGAAATTTCCTGATATCTCATTTTCCCTGTACAGCACCATTTGAGGAACATGAGAGCAGTTTGAAGACAGTCTCCTTATCTCTGTGATCTTTCCACTGCCTTTTTTGACCTGGGGAAGAGGTTACTCAGTCTTTTGGAAGAACAATTTGTGAAATGAGTCAAGGATGAAGGCAGGACTTGGAGAAGGCAATTTCATCCATAGCAGACATGTAATGTTTTACTTATTATTGAACAGCCCCTCCAAATAAATCTGTACATCCAAAACAGTTCTTTCTATTCATATATGTTTTAGGTGCAGTGATTTCAAAGATAGTTCAGTATGTGGTGCATACTTTGCAAAGCAAACACCAACACATAATTATCTCCCATAATTATTTAAAATAGTTCTCAAACAATTTCTTTTCTAAATTACATTACTGTGCAACTGGAACCATTACAAATGATCATATTGTTTAATTAGCCACTTTCTCCTAATTTCTTCTACAATTCAGATTTTTAATTAACATTTCATAGCTCTTAAACTGAGTGTAATTACTAACAGCTCACATTAAATCCAAACTAAAATTAATCTTTTAATAAACTGCTATTCTGAAAACTGAAAGGAAATTTAATGTTTAATAATTAAGCATTTCTTTGGCTAAAATCTTTACCTATTCCAGATTAAGAGCTATTTCAACGGTCAACACAAAAATGAAATAAAATGTCCAAGCACACAGCAGTCTCTGTTTCAAAAACTAAAATAACAATATAGAAAAAAAGTGTATGGTACATCATATATAAAAAAAATGCATGTTCTCATTTTCAGCTTCTTAAAGAGATGGAAGGCAGAGTTTTGACTTGGTTGAAGATAAAGGCCAGGAAGAAGACCTAAAAAGACTAAATTCATGGTGGGGAGCTACCATTTTGGAAGAAAGCAAGGGACTGGTTTGTACAGTCAGTGGTAACGTTTAGGGAACAATCCAAGATTTGGGAGGTATAACAGGAGACTGTTCCTAAAGATGAAGGAAGACATTAGAGAAACAAATATTGTAGATGTGATAGATATTCATGGGAAATCATTGGGAAAATTAGGTGAAAGTAAACCAGTAAGGTTGAGAGTAAAGCAAAAGAGCCTGCTGTTTTAAGGAAAGGAAAAAGTGTAAAGGGCAATTGCCTTGAAAAGTGGAATTCAACCTACCCAGGGAATAGGTTGAAAAGGTCTCCTGGGAGCGGAACAGAAAGGATAGAAGTGTTCTGGAGAGCTAAAAGAATCTTATTAAATACAACAGCAAAGATCTATGCTATTGCAGAGGAAGGGTACAGAGCACAGCGATAAAACAATATGACTGCGTTTAGAGCCCTTCAGCGACCTCAGAATAAAAAACCCTATACAGAAAGCTTAAATAAGGACACCTATTTATGGATAAGAACAGAGGAACAGCACCAGCATGTAGGAGTAACACTGCAAAGGTTATGACACGGGACAAGTTGTAGTTTGTAAGGGACATTAGAGGCAACAAAAAAGGTTAATAGAAAGAATAGACAGTGAAACATTATTTTTGTAATGGGAATAGAGACCACATAATGGATGAAGCAGGGAAGTCTTAAGTATTCAACAGCTACCTTCTTTCAGCCATTTGTTCTCCCCCACCCCAAATTAATTAACCCTGCTTTAACAGCTGAGCAGGATTGTGAAGGAACAAGTTGGGAATTACTGAGTAATAGTTTTCTGAGTCAGGCCAACATCCAAACTGCCCCCTACAGTCCTTTAGGAAGTTGGTGAAGATGACTCTGAACGTTATCCACCTCAAAATTTTGTCAACGACGTCAATTTGTTTAAAGGCAAAAAAGATTTGGACTGAAATTCCTTCTTTAACTAGTTCAGAGCAGGAATTTCTGCCAAAGTCTCCTTTCTTTCTCCCTTCAAAGTCTGCCAAACGTTCCTGTAGCAGAGTATTACATGAGAGCCTAAAATAGTGTCCTTAGTATTTTGTTGGAGCTGTTCCCCTTTGCATGGTGAGATTTACCAGCATATGAAACAGACAGCAAGAAGAAAAATACTCTAATTTAGATGACGGGGTCCTAGTTCTTGTCTCTTATCCAAAGTGAAAACATGGTGGTAGGAAAGGCAGAGGATGAGATCTAGTGCTTAGGTGTATTTCAGATTTGGAAAATTTCTGCTTGTGCCCTTGAGATAGAGAGAGGAACTGAATAAAGTTCCCCCACATCAAAGGTGAATGCCCTAATCACCAAATTAGTTATGGGATTACCAAATATAAGACTTCCAATTAAGCCTTGGATTTTTTTCCAGCCACAATTGTTTGATGCATTCAAATGCTTCTGAGACTTTAAATCACACTGTTCAGCAAATTTGCAGTTTCTCAGTAAATATAAACATATTCACAGAGCCCTAATGAATATTGCCTGAAGGCGAACAGAGAAGGAAAGAAAAGTTATAATGAGTTAAGCCAGGATACAATTTTCTGACCAAGTGTTCAGCTGGCAGCTATGGCCTTCATCCCTGCCACTCCACTTCCCTCTGGCTTCTTCCAGTGGACCCACTCTGCCGGTGCTGCCAGCTTGGAAAGCACTTTGCTTCCTGCATGTCATGACAGAGATGCAGAGCAGCAGCAGCTACTTCACTGTAATACCTTTACGTTGCATAAATATGGAAAATTACAGTGTATTCCATCAGACATGCTTCTAAGCTCCATATGTTATTCAGTCTTCATTATAGAAGGCATATGCAGAGCTCTAACTGGCAACAAAGGGTGAGAACAGTGTACTAGCTATGTCTTGAAAATATTTCTTATTCATGCACCCCTTATTATCTCACTTTTATCAGGCTTCCATCTGAGTCAGCAATTTTGCCCAAGCTGTAGTTTGAGGAGTAATGCAATAGACAGATGGCAGTGGTACCATCCACATCATCTTCATATTCAGTGCTCACTGAGAAGGAGAGGAATTAAGCCACATTTAATCCTCAGAAAAGGTCTGGGGAAAGCAGGACAGCTGTTCATCAGATTTGGACTTCACCACCACTCCTCCCAACTGCAAACCACCAGTGGATTGGAAGGGATTGCAGCCAACCATCCCAGAACTGCCAGTCCGTCTGTCCATTTTTGGTGTCTAAAAAATATGTTATCAAAGCCATCTCCACATCCTTTCCTTAAGGAGACTAGGAACTGATAGATTTTGGAGGATTTCCTCCACCTTTCTCATAGTTTTGCATAAGGAAACCATGTTGCCAAGCTATCATTTTAAACTGCTAAATTTATGTGTCAGGAATATTTTATTTTCTCTTTATGTTTTAAGTCAATCATCATAAATGTTTCTGCTGTTTGCAAGTGAAACTTAAACTACCAAATATCTTATTTTTCACTGGAGGACAAATCCATGTTTGCAGTAAGAGAAATAAGGTTCCATGAGCAACAGCCTAAAGTTTTAAATCCTTGCTTGTCATCTGGGGTAAATGTACAACTGAGCTTCTCTGAAGAGCAGCTTCAGTATCCTTCAGGCTCTGAGAGGCTTTTTCCCAAAAGGGAAATGTTGGCTTAAGAAAGCACAAGTTTAACTATTTCCTTCCAGTTAGAGCATGATGATATGCCCCATTCCACATGGTCACCTTTGACACTCAGCAACCCCATGAAGACTCCTCCAAAAATGAAAGTATTTGCATTACTGACACAGGAATAAGCAATAGGAACACAAATAGGAACCAAGCCAAACCTGGCTAAATAGCTCAACCCCATACTGAATGCATGTGCCGCATTACTTGACTCGTAGCTCAATGTCACAGAGCATGTGATAGAAAAAGGAATTCAAACAGGAAGAGTGAAAATCTGCTTCTAAATGGAAAAAAAAATAATATTCATGTAGAAATAGATATATTTGAGGAATTCCTAAAGCAATTTCAATATAGTCCGATCGTATTGGTTCAGCATAAGCAGCAGCACATTACAGGCAGCCTGTGATTAATATCACCTACAGAAAATGAAAGACTTGCAGAGAGTTGTAATAGTGGTTAATACAATAGAGACAGCAATTTGTTTTAATGAGAGGTACTCTCAGCTTTCACCTAGTTCAAGAGGCCAAAAAACCATCTCAGGATCTGTACTGCCAAGCTTTCAAGTTTCATTTTAGGTGCCTATAAAAGCATTCCTCAGAGCAGTGGGAAAGAAGCAAGTGTCCCTGAAGGCTTCCAAAAGGAAAACCTCTCTGACCAACTTTCAGCCTTTTTGTCATTAGACAGGTTTACCTAACGTATTTTAAAAGATTCATCTCTAATCCCAGTAGTTAATGCTGTATTATTAAACACTTCACTTTAATTATGAAATAAGTATTTGTCAATCTTCCTTGCTTTCATTCTAGATGTGATCTCCCTTCCAGGCCTCTGTTGCCAAAAATTAATGGCTTGATTTCAGAGGTTGGTAGATGTTAGATTACTGGAGAGTTTCTGCACAGGCAATGACCTACTACTAATAATAGAAGACAAATATTGGAATAATACCCAGGAAAAAAAAAATCTTGATATGCTTGAGAAAAAATAGTAAGTTCAGTATGTATGATTTTTCTCTCATTGTAAGTATCTGCAGAATACCTTGATCAATAAACCCTTACTAAAGCTGAGAGAAACAGAACAAGCAAGCATTCCTGCCTGGCCTCGGTTATTGTAACCAAAATAAAGCAAGTTACAAGAAAAATGTATTTTTAATTTCATCTTGACAGAGAAAGAAAATGAGGTTCAACCAGAAAGCTGTGTGAGAGTTATTATTAGTTATATAAATCTTGGAAGCTTGTTGCAATCCAGGCTGCAATCGCTAATGACTATAGAGCAGAAATCACAGTAAAAATTTAGCAACTAAATGGCTTATCTACCTGAAGCAATAATGAGCTGCTCTACACTCATCCTAATAACTTCAACTTCTACCTGTCTGACCTGTTTTAGTTCCTTGTTCCCATCACCATGAGATTTCATTTGATCTGCCTCCATGGTTTATTTCTTTTATTCACAAAAGCTCATTCATCTTCACCATACAGTGCTTCTCTCTTAAAAGCCTATGTTCCTCCACTCTCCCTTTCCAGGCATCACCAGCCCTCCTCCTGATCCTCCTCTAGTTGCCCTCTGGAATTCAAGATCTTTTCATGCCTCTCCTCTGACAAAGCTGCTTTCAGTTGTCACCCTCATTTCCTTTACCTAGCCCATGCTGCTGGTCCCTGGGCCTGGATCATTCCAGTATTTGTTTCCCCTGCACCTGTTTTTACTCTACAAGGCACCTTTAGTAAATACTGAAGAGTATCCCCAGTGACATTCACCATTACTGATTCATCTATACTTCCTTTAGCTCAGGCACCTTCTACTTCCTTTTAATACCTTCATTTCAACTCCAAGAAATCTCACATTGAGTCACTGAGACTTTTCTGACATCCAGGATTTGTTCCTCAAAACCCCAAAGCATTTCCTGTCACTGCTTCTCTCTCCACATATAATATTGATGATTTCTTTGAAAAATACCAAATGAAAACTTATTTTGGCCATTCTCTTTCTTTCAGTCCTACTTCCCATGGAGAGAAATGAACCAACCTGGCTCTGCCATATCCTCCATCTCTCTCTCCTATAAAACCTGCCCTTCCCACCTGTCTCATCAGCTGGGATTCATTTCACCTCACTGTTGACACATCTGCACTGTAAATGTCTATAATGCAGCCAGTTACCCTTAGCTGATCTTTTTTTCCTTTTCATCAACAGGGAAATACATCCTCTTACAGCACAATTCACCTTCCCCCAAGTCACCTTTTAAAAGAGGACAAATCAGCTGTGCCCCCAGATTCTCTGTTTTTATGCATCACATATAACAGGAATCTCAACAACGAAGTCAGAGAGCTTGATAAAATTAAACAACAAAACAAAGCCCCAGCTTGCATCCACACCTGTCTTATAGTTGTCCATGCAGGATCAACATGACTAAGAAGCCTGCCATGCCTCCTTTCTTGTTTCTTCTGATCACCACCACAGTGCAGATCTTGGTCCAGCAACTGGTACATCAGACTTAACTCCTATTTTTTAAAAACCCTTTCTTTTAGTCTGGAGATCACTTAGCCCTGGACATGTTTCCAAGGTAATGCAAAACTGCTCTTCTGCATGGTTCTGCAATGCCTGCAACCCCCCAAAGCCAGGCCAATGGTCCTCTGCTTTGTGCAAAGGTCATTTATCACATCACCATTTGGAGCATTAATTGACATGCAGCACTGTATTAGTAAGTGTAGCAATACGGTATTTTTCTATTCCTTGTTCTCCTGAATAAATTTATTCTCTCATGGTAAATTTAAATCACTAATTCTTAGGGGCAGAGATAATATTTCTCTTCTGCATTTACCTGTCTTGCAATGGGATACTGTATCATGACTCTGCCTTTGAGGTATTATAAATACAAGTAAATAAGAAACACACACAATAACACAATTACATTGGTTTTGCTTACAGCTATGCAATATTTCTTTGGCATTAAGCAAAAGAAAAATTAGACCTAGCAAATGCTTCTGTGAGACTCCCACAAATTATAATATTTCCTTTATTAGAAATGCCACATAACAAATAAGAGTAATAGAAAAACATTAGCAGATTTACGAAAGGACCTTTTTGGTTGGTTGGAATTTTATCTAGTTTATTGCTAATTTGTAGGGCTCAGAATACTTCTGTACATTTACTTTCTGGTCTTTTCCTGATTTGGTTTTAGTTTCTTCAATTTGCTGAAGCTCACACACTTGATGGACCTGACAGCTCTAGAAAAATAAGGCAAACCTACAGTCAAAGTTATTTTCACAAATTCATCCAGCTCTAGGAAAAACATTATAACAATGTCCTACTTATTTTGATATTCTGCAACTGTAAACCTTTCCAGGTTTTCAAAAATAAGGGTTTAAGAGCAATTCTTTTCATTTGTAAGAGGTTATTTAGTTATTTCCATCTGTCAGTAAAAATCACAAACTGCCTTTTTGGATGACAGGCAAAAGACTACACAAGGTCACCCCTGTAACCTGAAGTTTTTAAAGATCTCTTAAGCTATTTTACAGTTCTGCTTATAATCAATCCTACAGTAATATGATTTTTATTGCCCCCAAAATAAAATAATTATCTTAATGTTGAAGAAGCATGAAGATACAAATGAAGCACACAATCTTTCAATACCTAGACTATCCATTACCATATTTAACCACATAGCTACTAGGTTGCATATATACATATACTTGTAAACAGGGCAGGGTTCATTTGCAGACCTTTAATTTGATGATTTCTTTCTTTTCTTTAAATGATGTTGATTGAAATCAATGTTTTAATGTTGCACAGCTATGTCTTTTTTTTACTGTAAGTGATTAAAGCAACCAGTGACAGCATTTTTTCTCAGCACTATAGAACAACACAAAGTAACACTTTCCAGTTCTTCATTTATTCATGCTGCATAAAATATAGTTGGAAATTCACTTAAATTCCAGTAATGCACCTCATATGCAGACAACAGCCAGATGCTGTCAAGGGAGTAAAACTTTAACACACCTTGTCCACCACATAGCAGAATCCTTTGTTGGTTATGGGATATAAGGCTTTTCATGCTAAGGCAAGTTCACTGTGAATTGGCCCTTGCTCTGTGAGCTGGGGCTAAGCTGCTGAGTTAGCCACTGGCATAACCCTCTGTGTACACTGCACCAGCTTGACCAAACTTCTTGGTTTGTCAATAGGAAAGCAAGACAAAACATATGCATTCAGAAGTCAGAATGATTCTAAATGTGTGTTTATGATATTCTCTCTGTCACATTCAACAAGGGGAGTTTTAGTTTCCTGAGATGTGTAATATTCTTCTTGCATTTCCTCTTCCAAGTAGTTACTGCACTCCTTTAAATGACTTCTAACACTGAAAAAACTCAGGAAATATAGTGCAAGTCATCCAACCTACATTTCACAAACTTAAAATGGAATAAAAATGTTGCTAAAGCTGCATAAATGACAACTTAATCCCACATCAGGTAGAGGTAAACATAGCAAGAAACCAAATTAAATGCCATCTCTTTTTCTGTTTTTCTCCTTGGACTGCCACACACCAAACATTTCATATGATCTATGAGGTTTCTAGGATAATAAAGCAAAAAGATACATTTGTATAATTCTTTTTGTATTTACAGCAAGACAAATTGTCTTGTTTTGAAACACCAGGGCTGATTGGAGTTGTACAACCGGGCATAAAATTGTCATTCCAGCAGTCTGTGTTTGCATATAGTCAAATATCACACTGACAGTACAAGAGGAATTCATTGTACTTTGAAAGAATTGTGTCTGTGCATTGTTGTCTGAACTAAACCCCTGAAACCTTGCTTTACACTTTTAATTTTCTAATTTTACTCTGTTTCTAATGTGTACAGATTGATTCAAAATGTGAATGCAAACCTGGAAAAATACCAGAAAGTTATTTTTACCTATGCTGTGCTGGCTCTACTGAGATGTTTTGGTATTTACATAAAACATGTTTTCTGTTTGCAATTTTTCTTCAGTTTATTCTGTGAAAAACTGAAGTGATAGCAGCCAATGTTTTCAATGGTGGTGCCTGAAACTATCCTTCCATATTTAAGCTTACAGCCTCCATAAAACCAGACATATTTTAAAAGACATTAGGAACCATTGTGTTTTCAACAAATTGAGCATGATCTGAAAATCTTGCATCTTAGAGACTTAGTAAGACCAGATGCTTACACATGGCAGAGTTTATGCAGTTGACTCCCATTCCCACTGAACCGAGCGCCCAGCATCTGCATGGAGAAATCTCTGGTGTGCTCATAGCTGCTCCCCACACCCTGAGCTCTGGGGCACTGCATCCATGCCCAAGAGCAAGCAGCAGCCCCTTCTGCCACTTTGTGGAGGTGTGAGCAGCAGCCAGGACTCAGCATCTGAGTGGGGCCAGTTTCCTTCACAACCAGCACAAGCAGAGAGGTGGGGGAGGATCAAAGGGTCTGCAGAGCTCAATGCCAGGAGGCCGCAAATGCAGAAAGTGAAATGTGAGCATGGATAAGCTCCTAGCATGCACCCACCGACTTTTGATTCATGCACTTGCTAGTCCAAAAGGGGGCAACTTTCAACTTGAGTGGATTTTTCTTTCATTGATTTGTTCAATGCCTTTTTGAACCTCTAAAAACTTAAAGCATCCATTCTTTGTCACCCGAGGGAAAAAAATTCTACAGTTCAAAGGAACATTGCATGCAGAAGTATTTCTCTGACAGAGTTCTGCTCATTTTTGTCATCTATCTCCAGAATTACAACTATTGACAAGATTTGTGCATCCTATCCAAAGCAGACTCTAAAATAAAAAGACTCTCTGTTTCTAAAAATCTCCTCCTCCCTGAAGTGATCCATGAACAGCAGCTTATCATTCCTTCCCAATGCAGAGCAATGTAAATCTAATAGAAATAACTAGGGAAACTTCCCAGCTTTCTTGTGAAGGCACAGAATGTCCTTCAACATCTGTACTCCATAAGGAATGTGAGTACAAAAAGTTTTAGAAAGAGGGAGAGACAGTGTGCGCAATTCAAGTCACCGGATGGCAGCAGAGAAGATACACTTAACCTGAGATGCAAAGTTTCAAGAGTTAACTGCTTGATGTGGTTAGGAATGCCAATAGGCACAAGTGTTTTTCCCTACCTCTTTGTGGTGAAAATACTTGTTGGCTTTGTTAAAGTTCTGGCACTGGGAAAGATGAAAACCAGGTAAACTTTACTGCGTGGCTGTGAGTTTGGCATGCTTAGAATGAAAACTGAGCTGAAGAAGAGTATGGCATATTGTTCACAATAAAGCAGTGAAGTCATGAGACCGAAGATCCTCACCTACCAACATCATCCAACAAAACACAGTCAATACAGGATTTTGCATTTCTCTCAGCTGAACTTCATGAAGTTCCTGTTAGCTCAATTTTCCAACCTAGCAAGGTTCCAATGACAACCCAGCCCTCTGGTATATCAGCTCTCCTTCCATTTTATTTTGTCTCTAAACCTGCTAAGGGTGTATCCTCTCCTGTCATCCAGGTCACCAATGAAGATGTTAAACAGTACTGGTCCCATTATCCAGCCCTGGGGCACACCACAGGTTACTGGTCTCTAGTTGGACTTTGTGCAACTGATGACAGCAACCTTTTGAGTTTACCAGCTCAGTCAGTTTCCAGTACACCTCAGCATTCACTTATCTAGACAATTAAATCCCCATCACACTATCACATAACCATTCTCTAGTAAACTGAGTTGGACAGAAGAACCCAGAACATTTTGGTGCAAAGTGTGTCACTTTGTAAGCCAAATAATTCAGTCCAGCTTCGTTCCCTTTCAGCTGCAAGGTGCCTGCTGTGAAGAAAACAGTGGGATATCCAGTCCCATAGGCATTCTCTGTGGTGTTCAGATTTTCACTCTAGATGACACCATGTCACTGATGTTAGTCTTTCCTTAGATTTTCTCTCCTGAGATTAAAGATAAGGTCCTCAAGTGGGATGCAATATGTCCTCATATAGTACTGGGACTTTTATCAGTAGCATATAAAATTTTTGATTCCCTTAAGAAGTAGATTGTCCTGTGGCCATATCGATTTTCTGGGACATACCAGTCATTGTGATGTCTGTCAGACATCACGTTCTTCACAGCTCCTCCAAGAGCAACAGGGCTTACAGCAGGTCCTGAAGGAGAGTCTTCATGGTTCAGCTGCTTTGCAGGAAGCATGCCCATGATTGTGGTTTCTCCCTCTGTCCTACTCTATGCCCTATCCAAAACCCACATGTTTTTTGTAGAGCCTGACTGGGCCATTGGTCACTCCCATGCAAAACCTGAAGGGTATTTCACAGGTCTAGTCCAAGTCTGACACGTGCTGCTCAGAGCTCTGCTGAACTTGCGGGATCCACATGGTGGGACAGCATCCACAAACTGCACATCACTGGCCATGCATCACACATCCATCTCATGGTGAAAAGACTGCAGCAGTAGCATTTTAGAACTAGCCAGACAAATTCAGAGGCTGCATAAAAGTGGGATCTAGAAGTTTTTTATCTGTTTAGCATGTCTGTGCTCTAATTCTTTTCAGTAAAAATGGGATTTCAGTTAAGGAAAAAAAATCAATTGCAGCCCTACCTTTGAGCCTTGCTTCTGAGGGCTAAGTGACCCTTGAGCCTGGTAATCCATAAAGGGCCTGTTCCCCATTCTTTTCTTATTCATACCTTCTTCTCTCATTGCATACCTTCAATCCTCTTAAAATCTACTTTCCCCAGGCACTTAAGTCTGTGATTAATTTGGATATTTTACACTTTGCTGTGTGTGAAAGTCAGGTTTCCTTACAACCATAAATGAACTAGGCTAGAAATCAAGTCATCACTGTACACTCTGATTCACAGCACTTCTTTCATTTTCAAGTTTTTTTTAATGTACCTTAAGGATCTGTATTACAAGATGCCAGTCCCAATTAAAACAGGAAGAAGAGACATAGGGTTAACTTCACCTTGTGCAGTTATTTGCTACCTGACAAAATGAATATAAAACTACCACTATTCTCTTACAATACAATTTCAAAACCTTTGCACCCACAAGCTTCAATCACCACACTTGCCAGCTACAACGTTACTATTAAGTTTTTAAAATGAACCCATCATTACAATTTGCCTTTAATAAAGTCACATAAAATAAATAAAATCATGTTTAATGAAGATTCTTAATCAAAGTGATCTATTGCCTGGTCTATAAATTAATCAGTTGCAGATACTGAGACAACTACAAATATCTCTCTTCCTCATTATTCCAGTTCTAAAGAAATTACTGAAAAACTGCAAGTTCCCTTCTGCTTTGCCAAGGATCATTGAGAATTTCACAATATGTTTCAGAAAACCCCAGAGTAGCAAAGGATCCCAAAATGTTTGCAGAGGATAAAGTAGTCTGGCAATACACTGCTCCCTGCTGATCCAGCGTAAAAGCCACACAGGTGAGAAGCAACTGATAATTTGAGAAGAGTTTGGAAAGGGATGATTTTCAGAAGCCCATCCATTTTTTTAATCTGTCAGGTGAAATATATAAAATATAATAATATATGTTATATTATAATATACTATATAATAAAAGATATAATCTCTCCCTGAAACTCAAAGCTCAAAAATGCATGGGAAAAAGATTCGGGTATGAGATGAAGGCCCAGAGAAAAATGTACTAGGAGAAAGAAGTAAGGGGAAGAAGAATGTTCTGCTTAATAAAACCCGCAGATGTATATTTCCATCACATACAAAATCAATTTTCTGTATTTGATTAAAAAACAGGTTTGTGTGGCTCTCTCATCAGAAACCAGAAATTAATCATTTAACAGATGATTTCTACATAAGTGGGGGGCATTTTCTGGAGAGATTAAAGATGACATGGAGGAGGATGACAATACTGCTGCGTTTTCACAGGCTCAGTTCAGGAATCACTTCAGAAACTAGGAAGAGTTGGTCGTATCCTGAGTTTCCCTAGCAGAAATCAATGGCTTGTGCAACATAAACTCCTCACTGCAGTTAAAAGATCCTGTGTGTTCCTTCAGTAAGTGTCCTGATGTATCGACATAATAAAGTTACAGATCTGAAGGACTGCTTGTGCAGGAAGGCAAATGTGATGCTCATTGCAGAAATAATGTTTCATTTTTCCACATTTAGAAAGGGCTTATGCAATGTCTACATTAAGCCTATTGAGCCACTAATTCCAGCTTGGAGGTTCATTAAGAAGTAAAGCCTTTGCCCTCAGTCACGAAGGTAGATAGGAAACTGCAAGGAAAAGCAAGAAAATGGAACTCTAGGGTTTGGTTTGTTTGTTTGTTTTTTGGTTGGTTGGGTTTTGGGGGTTTTTTCGTGTTTGTTTTTTTGTTGTTTTTTTTTCTTTTTTTTTACCTCAGGGAAAAATAAAAGAAGCAAAAAAATTCAAAAGATCTTTTATATCAACTTCCTTCCGTAAAGAAAGATTCAGGAGAACTTCAGTAAAACAAATAAGTCCCACACACCTTCTGGAAAACCCTCTGCAGTTGTAAGTTACAATGATTTAAAAAAGGTGAAAAGAGGTTAGTGTAGACCTTGTTCCATCCTGCTGTACTGGATAGAAATTACCATAATTATTTATGACATATTCCAAGAGCACTTTAGGAAGAATTACTCAAAAATTAATTTTAATGTACCTTTAGATAGAAAAGATTCATGTTGTAAAGACAAATTAACATCCCAGGTTAATGATGTTCTTCTAATGCAAAACCCAAATGCATGTCTCTTTATGTCTTATTTTTTGGGAGGAGTGAGGATGGGGATGGGTTTGGCTTGGTTTTTTTCCCCCTTAAATACAGTCTTCCAATCTAAAGCTTTCATGTAAAACTTACACGGATGTTTATAATTGTGCTGGAAATAAAATAGCTAGAGCCATTTAGCTCAGTCTAGCATGTGGAAAGATGGTTGGGGGTAAAACAGCAGTCTTGGCTTTCCTGGGGCACTGACAGACACATCAAACACTAAGGGTCATGGAACTCTTCTTTTCATGTAATGTAGTGACACTAAAATCTGCACAAAAACCTAATTACGACTTATTAGGAAACTATAAGGTGATTTCTTTCAAAGTTTTTAATTATTATTTTTAAACTGTTTCTCTGAAAAGCACAATAATTCAGAACTGGTCCAACATAGAAGGCTGGTCATTGATCTGATTTAACATGAGCCAGTAGTGGCCAAAAGGAAGTAAATCTCGACACATTTCCTTTTTACATGCCAAATTGTCCAAACACATCCTATCTACTAAAAAAATTCAACCCAAAGTCATATACCCACTGATAATCATTCCTTCCTATACTTTTTGGCTTTCTATAACCACAGTTGCAGAAACAGGCATTGGAGGAGGTGTCTTTTTCCTTCAGTCCCACTCAGAGTTTCATAGCGTTGTCTATGAAAAACACGACTAACTTTTAACTAGACACAGTTCAGAAACAGAAGGTGAGTAGTAACACATGTGCTTGTGCTTCTTCAGTCAAGGAGACCAGACAGTCTGAGAGAATAATGCTTTGGACACCTTCTTCACATCCAACAAGGTTCTTCCATGGAAGAAAGAAGGTCTTCACTTTAAAAGACACATGCACTTTAGAGACAGTCACTGCGATGCCAGTCTCACCACACAGACCAAATTCTGTAACTGCTTCTAGCTCCTCAGCACAGATGCTATAGATTAAACAAAAATGTAGGCACTCTCAAAAGAAGAATGTAACCTCTTGGACTACTACACTAAGATGCACTAGTCAAGAATATGAAATCAGTAGGAAAATAAAAAGGAGTTTAAAGGAAAGCAACTGGATTTCTGTGTTTTAAGAAACAAACAATTCATAATACAACCATCCTTTCATTGACTGTATACTACGTAGATAAGTCCTTAAAAGAATAAAAATACAGGAAAGTCACAGAAGTAGATTAATTTTTTAGATTTCATAAAAAAATGAGTATGATTATTTTTCATGTTGTTCCAAATAGGCATTTATGTTTCTCATTAACAGAATAAATTAAGTTACACATTTCAATAACTGTAAAGAAGTTAATTGGTTTTCATAAGTTTTCATAAGTTTTTTATGCAAAATTTCATCATGATCTAATACCATTTATTTGTAACTAATGATTCAGGAAACCTCTGTTGCCGGATTTTTTCAACAAATCTGCTTTGAGCATGCTGACAAGTACAGTCCTATTCTTTTAATCTCTGCAGCATCATTCCCAGAAATTTGTATTGAACACCTTAATATTTTTCCACTGATACACGCTAAGGAGTACTTAAACCACTTAAATGACACATGGAGGTCAGCATGCCACTCTTGCTACAAACATCCTACTTTCCTCCATTTCTCTGAGAGGCCATCAGGTTCACCAGCACTTGTCATTTTCTGTTCCTTAAAGCACAAATAGCTTTCTACACAGGAGACTTTCAACAAAGCAAAGTAAATACACAAAACCAACCAAGCAAGCAGTCCCATCGTGTAACAGCCTATCTGCTGGGCTTGGAGGGAATTTGCACTCTGATTCTTTTTCTTCACTTTTAGGAGTGGGAAAGCAGGAACCAGGTGCAAGGAAGCAAGAAGGAAAATAGCTGCTCATATCTAAACCCACAGACCTTGAGGAAACATCACAGGAAACTCCTATCTTTTGTCTCAAAACTTACCACATGGGAAAATTCCCTCAGATTCCCTTTTTTCGGGCAAATAGAGAATCTCAGCCCTCACTTCTACACACACACATACCCCTATGCATATTTGCTTCTAGTTCTCATTAAGATCAAAGCTGTGTGGCTACAGCAAAACAAGAAATGTATATTCATTACTGACCAAGCAGAGGTAATTTTTGCTCAAGGGTAAGTGACAGACACATCATCTCATGACGATAAGCAGGTTTGCATCGATCAGAGATGGATTATTGGGTGGGAAGGCAGATGCCTTGAGTGCTATCACTCCTAAATATAAGACCCCTTACAGTCCCTAATTTTTTCCTTCAGATTAATTTTTTTTTCTCAGACTTAAAACTGATTGGGATGGTCCTTCTTATTATACAATAATTATTGGGATGGTACTTCTTATTATACAAGAGAAAGATGGTGCAGGGATATAACACCATAGGTTTTCAGAGGCCTCCCTTAATCCCCACACTCTTCTTCAAACACAATGGACCTGTTCCTTGTGTCCTTTCCTTGTTCCCTTCCAGGCAAGCAGTGAAAGTATAATAAACTGCAAGCTTGCAAAGTGGCGAGCAGAAGCAGTTATAGTCTTAAAAAGAATAAAATAATAATAATAAAAACCACAGAGTAATATACTTAAGCTTGCAGTTGCCCGCTAAGACAGCCATGTGGGAAATCAACTCCTGCATTTTCCCAGCAAACAGACTCACCCCACACTTTAGCACCTCCCTAATAAGTCTATTTATGAAAAATAAAAACTAAAATCCAAAAAACTGCAACAAAGAGACCCAGAGATACAGCTTGAGAAGTTCTCAGAAGAGAGGTAATTACTCACGAACAAACTGAAAAACATCCTTGATGGTAAACTTTTAATCAGCACATTTAAAAAAACCTCAAGCCTCTATTTGGAAGTACATGTTAAGATTCACTTTCTCAGAGGAGAACCTACTGTAGATAAGCCATCTCATAAAATGCATTTGAATCACTCTTCTATTTCATCATTTTGTTTTCAGGAGTTGAGGTACATGAACATGTTTGAATGACCCAATATCCTGCTATTTTGGCAAGAACTTTGCTTTACTGCCCACCTGCTGAAAAGCCAGGCTGTCAAGATTATGCAGCATTTCAACACCAAGCCTGGTGTTTCTCATTTAAATAATTTACCACTACTGTCCTCCAGTACATGTCCTCCACGTGCTCCTCTTGCTTTTTCTGAGACTCGTGTGGCAAACGGTTCAAAAGGCACAACATATGCTTGGTGTAGAGAAGGAAAGTGACAGGCTGGATGGGGCTTTGAGCAGCCTGGTCTAAGGGAAGGGGTCCCTGTCAATGGCAGGGTGTTGGGAACCAGATGACCCATAAGGTTCCTTGTAGCCCAAACCATTATATGAAACCACTGCTGAAATCCTGGACACAGCCCCCCAGAGCCAAGACTCATGGGTTGAGGAGAGCCATGTGTGAATACTAAGTTGTGTGGGTTTGGATGACTTGATGTACTTTGTGGTATCTTTTCTCTGTTATTTCTCAAACCCTTTCTGCCTGTTCTCTATTTTCATACTATACCAACCAGGTGTGGATGTTTCCACAGGAGGATGGCTTTCCAGAGATGAATCTAACAGCTCTGGAGCCACAACTAGTACCAGGACTTCCCAGGTGCTCAGGCACTAGGAGAAACTAGAGCTCTGGTAAAACAGAAGCACAGAAACTGAGCTGCAAGTTCATGCTCTTTTTCTTTTCTTTTCTTTTTCTAACTGAGTGTTTTCATTCTTTTGAAATCCTTCTTCCAAGTTTTCTTTAGAGAAAGATTTCCAATTTTACACCCAGAAAAAGAAAATTGAAAATGACCAGATGTGCTACGTGAAACCTGACTGTTATAAAAAAAAACCTGTAAGCAAATGCATTATATGATATTTTGGCTAAATTTGTATGCATTCTGTACAAACTACCTAAAAGAGCTTTCTGTTTCTCACAGTCCTGTGTTCATTGATCTGGATTTCTCTGAAACATTAAGATTTCCAAACCAATTCACAACCAACCAAACAAAGCAAACTAAAGGAAAGACATTTGTTCAGGCTTGTACTGTACTTTCTATGTTAGCTTGTCATCTACAAAAAAAACCTGAAAATGCTATCAAGAGTATCTACACAAGCAATGTGTTGAAATGTAAAAGAGTTGGAAGAGTACAGAATTATCTAACCCCAGGACATGGGATATTTATTTTGCCCATCTCTGTGAGTTTATTTCTGTGTTAACACTGTATTAACAAAACCTCTGCGGCTACACTGACCTGCAGATCGAAATAGAGAATTGGTATCATTTAGCTACACCAAGCATTTACATTAATTTTTTATTATGCATGCAAATCCACACTTTCCCATTTACTAGATACAGAGTAAACTTTAACTGAAGTCAATAATATACATTAATAGCTTGCAGCTGTATGTTTACTAAGATATTCTCAAGTACTCAACGTATAACATAAATAGCATGATCATTTCACAAACCATTTCATCCCAATGTGAGGATGTGTGTGTCTCCCTGCTATTATAAGAGCAAGTCTACAATACCAATATCTAACATAACACTGAGAGGACATTCTTTGGGAATTCTCTGTTTTCTAAGTCTTGTCAGTTCTCATATGCTGGAAGGAATTGTGGGACTAACTGGATCATATTCTTCTGTGAAGAATACCACCCAATGGAAGAAAAGGTGATGTTACTTTGGTTTTTTACCTTTTTCATTCTTTGATGGAAAGGCAAGGCTCTCCTGTTAAGCAACCTTTGCCAGAGACTAATTCACTGGAAAATTGCTTCTCTAGTCCTAGCTCTTTTTCCCCCTTGAATTACATCTGATTGTCTCCAGTGGCAGATTAATATACAAATATGACAGACATAGCCAAGAATTACTTTGCCTTTTCTGATTTCAAATTACATATATTAATCATTGTTCTGATTATTATTTTCAATATTTGAAGCATATTTTTCCAACACTATACTATCCCAAATCATTATTAGAAATGTAAAATTTGTCAATGCACATTTTCTTCCAGCTTAGTTATGTTTCTCTAAGACCTTTACGCAGCCAATCACTGAGATAAGAAAGAGCTCCACGTAAAGAACACAACAGCTGAGAGGAAAAAAGTCCTTTCAATTACACTAGGAACAAATGGTCAATTTCTTCGGATGGCCAGAGATGTGCAGGTATCAAATAACAAAAAACTCTTTCCCAAATAATAACCAAATTATCAGCTATCTCCAACACCTCAAGATCTTTCCTACTCTTTTGTGCATCAGCATGCTACAGATCTTGCTACAAATGAGGCAATAGAATTTTGTGGGAGTCTTTGATTGAGAAACAAACAACACAACACTGAAACCAGCAGTGTTACTACCAGACACATCCCCAAACCAAACTGACTTGGAAATAGATGAGCTTTGCCTAGTGGGATGCTAAACATTTGCATTCCCCATTAAATCTGGGGGTTGGACTAAATGATCTCCAGAGGTTCATTGCAACCCTAACTATTCTGTGGTTCTGTGTGATTTGTACGCATTTTTGTGTCACATAAGTGGCATAACTGAGAGAAGAAACTTTTTTATGGTGGTAAAGTCTATTATTTTCTCAAACAACTTACAACTGAAGTGACTACAAGACTGTGTGTTAAAATGCACTTCAGACAAAATAACCAGCACATATAGCTTACCTCTTAAATTACAAGGAAGCATCTAAATATGAGCAGCTTAATAGAAGTCACGTTAAGAAATTCACTTCAGTGACAGCGCTTGAATTATCATTGAAAAAAACTAAAAATAAAAAAGTTCTTTTAGTGCAACTGATGTGCTGTCTCTTTCAATGAAATTTTCATTTGCCAGTCATTATCATTTCGGTGGAAGACTAAATTATTTGCTGCTTGTCAGTGAGGGGCAGAGTGTAGATGAAATGTAAGAAGTTGACAAGTTAGATGATAGAAATGAATAAAATTTATGTTCTTATGAACCTAATGGCAAGTAATTATCTCTGAACCGGCAGTACAAATGTGCTTTTTCATCATGAATATCTGACGTGCATTAGAAATTTCCAGAAGACATATTATTTATACAGTAAAGCAACAGAGTGGAAAACTTGTTAAATATATGGCTTCTGCACCCAGCATTTAATAGAAAAGTTTAATTGAGTGGTGAACCTTCTAGAAATTTTTTATGCCATGTTAAAAGACAGGTGCTAAAAAAATACGCCCTAAGTCAACATTTTTTTTTTTTTTTCTTTTTTTAACATACCAGAATCCTAGATATGGCTGCATTGTATGTTCTAGTCACAACATGCAGCATTAACAAAGCTGGCTATAAGAGGATGAGTGTGTGTATGTGTGTCTCTATGTAATACAACAGACAATATCACAAAATATAGCACCTCATAACAACAGTATTAAACTGTAACTCGGCAGCCAAAAAGTTGCATATATCAGAATTATGGTGGACTGTGCTACTGTTGTTCTTTTTCATGTGCTTGTGCACACTTCCACTCTCAGCACAGAAGTCTTGATTCATACTTTTTTTAATCTAAGATAAGGGCTGTGCCTCATTTGGATGCACAGCATTCTAGTCAGCATTTTGTGTATGACCCTGTACCTCGATTAGCAAACAATATTCAGATCCTGCTAGAAAGACAGAATGTTTAATTTCCTTGTAGATGGTACGACATTATTCATCCCTTAAGTACTTAAGTGGCTCACTAATAATTTATCCTCACAATATCCCTGAAAGATGAACAGCTGGTATTATCCAAACTTAGAGATGAGAAAACAAAACACAGGAAAATCAAGGTCAAACATGCCCATTATAGGGAGATGTCTATTTTGAGTATCTAGACCACACCATACGCAGCACAACAAGGCTACAGCTGCAAACATTCACAAGCAGCTTGGAGGAGCCACCAGAGGAAACCTCAGTGAGCTCTTCCTGCTCTGAGCTGAACCATGCTCAGGAACCTGCAGTGACAGCCCACACCCAGCTCCTCCAAGACATTGTCATGGAGCAGCAGACCCAACGCTGCAGCAAGGGGAGACCCATGTCCTTCTGGAATGGCAGCTGGAGGTTGGGCAAGGTGCACTACAGTGACTCAATGACACTAAATGTCAGCATGTCGGCAATTGCACAGCGTCCATAGGGATCTTGGAGCACGGTTTTCTTTTTTTTTTTTTTTAAAAAAAAAAGAAAAAAAGAAATTGGGAGAATATTTTGCCATTAAAAGTTTCATGTAGCAGTTCTGTATAAAAGAAAATAGTTTTCACACCTAGAAGCATCAGGAATTCTTAACATGCCTTGTGCATTAGTATTGAAAAATTAAATGCATGTGTTTTGGAAGTTTTAAGAAGCAAATCAGGCCTACTCACTATATATGGTTTCAAAGTACTTTTGCAGGAACTAAGTACTTTTAAGTTACGTAGGAGAACTACAAGTTCAACCTGTACAAAAATTATCTCAAAGAACATTTTATATACAAGTGGGTAGGATTTGCTAACTGATTTTTGGAGCTGATAAATCTAAAAGTGACTAAGCAAGTATGTCTGATACTTGGAAAGTGTTATTTCTGTATAATCATACTTCATAAAAGCCCTTGAGCACTGCCTTGTAACAGAACAATGCAGAACAGGACACAGTCCTCCACAGAACTGACAACTCCAAGTGGATATAAAAAGCTACATTGGGCAGACTGCCTTGTGCTCTTCAGCTACACTGTACTGAGTCCTTCCTTCCCAGGATGAAGGAGGTAGGTGTGATTTGAGAAAACAGCACTCTCAAAGGATGACAACTACTCTCTCAAGTGCCACCCCAACGTTCTCTTCCCCAAAAGAAGCACCCATGCTCTCTCATAAGGGATTGTCTCTAGGTTCTTCCATCCAGGGGCCTAAGAGAAAGGTATAGCACACTTGGATTTCCTCCTATTTTAATACAGCCCCCCATTGCAGGTAACATTAGTCTCAGGACACAGAAGCGTCCTTTTAAGTTGGCACCTCAGAGAGTACAAACATTGGAAGGAGCTTGTTAAGTGAAAATAAGCTTGGCTGAAGTTTTCAGTCAACAAAGAAGAAAATTCATTTTATTGCAGTATTTGTCTTCACTGCCTGTCCCATTATCAAAATTCGCTGAATGCTGCTTGAGAATATAAAGCTCTATAGTACAGCATCCCTGACAGCCTCAGTATTAAAAGGGAAGCATCTCAAAAAGCAGAACCCCCTCACAGCTTGCTTCCTGAGGCTGGTACTCCAGAATGAATTTTCCATTTCAGCAGATGAGAAACACAGTACTTTGAGCAAGTTTGTTTTCACTGCATTATTCCATGATTTACAGAAAAGACAACAAATTACAATATTTATGTCTTTAACCCATATAAGGCTACATGTTATTATCTGACATCCATCAAAGACCAAGTATCAAGAAATGTTGACTTCTCTTACATTACTTCTGTGTGACAGAGGGACAGTGTCACTGAATACCACAGGACAACAGCATCAGTGTACACTCACATCCTTCTGCTCATAGAAAAGTTAAATACAATATATTTCCTAACCAGAAACATCTAAGAAATCAGTCTGCACCTAACACACAACCTAAACTGCAAATTCTTTGCTGGGTTTGCTGTATGTGGATTTTTCCCCAGCAGCAGCAGGAGCTCTTTGCCTGGTTCTTGTGCAAAGCATCTGACACTGTCCCACATGACATCCTTGTCTCTAAATTGGAGAGACATGGACTTCCCAGATGGACCACTTGGGGAATAAGGAATTGGCTGGACGGTCACACTAAAGGAGATGAAGTCAATGGCTCAGTGTCCAAGTGGAGACCAATGGAGATTAGTGTTCCTCAGGAGTCAGTTTGGGACTGATACAGTTTAACATCATTTTTGGTGACCTGGACAGTGGGACTTGAGTGCAAGTTTGCAATGATACCAAGCTGTGTGGTGAGATCAACACGCTGGAGGGAAGAGATGCCATCCAGGGGGACATTGACAGGCTTAGGAGGTGTCTGTGTGAATCTCATGAAGGTCAACAAGGCCAAGGTCCTTCACACGGGTCAGGGCAATCCCGAGCACAAATGCAGACTGGGTGGCAAATGGACTGAGAGGAGCCCTGAGGAGAAGTACTTGAGGGGTTGGTGGATGAAAAACTGAACATGACCTGTCAATGTGTGCTCACAGCCCAGAAAGCCAACAACAAAGAAGTATGGCCTCATTTACTAAAAGAAAGTTGTTCTCATTCAGTTTGTTGGAGATTTACAGTCTTCTTGGCTCCTCCTGAACAGAGAGCAATTAGCAAAGAATTCAAGATGTGTATGATGGTTGACCAGGACAAAATAAACAAACAAACAAACAAAACCAAAACAAAACAAAAAAAACCAAAAACAAACCAAAAAACCAACAAAAAACACCCCCCCCCAAAAAAAAAAACCCAACCCAAATCAACAAACCAACCCCAAGAAAAAAATACTGCAAAGGCAGTAAGCTTACTCCATCAATTTCTAAAAAAAAAATTTAAAAATATAATAATTTAAACCACACATTTGTGGTCTTATGAGGAGGACTCCCCATATGGGAAAAATGTAAAAATACTGAAGTGACTATCTGAAGTCAGTTGCTGAGTTAACTATCTGAAGTGACAGCACCTGGGTTTTCGCCCATACACAGCAAAAAAATACAAAGAAAGTTAACTTTCTGAAGTTATAACACTTTTATGATTTAAAAATAATTTTGGGTGTTCTAATAATAAAATTTTCAGTTAAAAAGTAAAGATCTCACGCGTGCTAATAAGTGTAGGAATATGGACAAAAGGAATGTTTGAGCTGGGCATTAAAAAGGAATCCTCAATCTCTGAGAAGTGAAAGGTTCCCTCAAGGTTTCTATTACTGTTTCTCAGCAGGTCTACACATGCAATAACAATTTGGTACTTCCAAGCAAAAATACTAGAGGTTTAAGGTCAGTCTCTATTGTCCTAGTAGGAGAGAGAAGATAAAGCACTAAACAGCAGCTATCTTCAGTTATCTGGGATTACACAAACCTGAAGGATTCCTTTTTATTTCACACCCATGCTGGGCAAATCGGGTTAGCTCTTAAATCAGAAGACTCTATTACATTAGCTTTCTGCAGATACATCATCACAGCTGTCATTGCAATAGTTTTCTTCTATTTTCTTTAGAAACCATAGGAAACTGTACAATTTTAGAAATTTCCTCTATTACATACAGATACCTGTTTGTCTTCCCTCTATCTGATTTGAAGGACAATAGATAAAATCTCTTATTCAAGTGAAAATGTGATGCTTTCACCTTTTCCTTTATCTTCAAATTTCTATTTTTTCCCCTTAAACTCACTTTTTTAAAAATGTGCAGTAGGGTCACAACTGTTTCCCTTAAAAATTTTCAAAATTCACTAATTTTAGTCCATATTTTGAGCACCGTGCTTCCAACAACATCTATGTATTTTGGTACTTTCTGAGTCACTCTGTGAAGATTGACAGAGAGATGTCAATTTAACTCTATCATCTCTAACATCCTCATGACAGTGGACACAAAGTGCCCTCTGGAAAGGCTTTCTCCTTTCCTCACTTGGTAGTGAAAAGAAGGTGCATAAATGATGAGTTCAGTCCATCCACTTGCACTTCCCTATCCCGTATATCCTCCTCTGGCAGGATCAGTCCTGCCCATCATCATCACACCAGAATACAGACAAGGAGGGCTTGTACAAGAGCTTTTTTGACTTACCCTGCCAATGTCCAAGTCATTACTTGACTCTCAGTGAGCCACTGCCTCATGCCCATCCATCTCATTCACGTTCATCTACTAAACCGCCTACCTGACCCCAGCATAAGCCACATTTTCATTCTGCCTAACGACTCACCCTGCCATTTCTCTCTGAAGCACCTTATCCCTGGCTCACTCCTATGCAGGGAAGCAAAATGCAATCAAAGCCTTTAAATAGCATTCCTTCAAATTCTTCATGAAAATATATCCTCTGTGGTCTCGTGCAAAACAAAACAGCCTTGCACTAATGAGTTACTCAAGACTACTCAGTTACTGACCAGGACTACTGATTTATACATAGAGTTCTTCCCAAATCACCCTCCTAACAAGAAACTCCCTTGTCATCAGGCTTCCTGAAGCGACTAAGCTTTATTTACCTGTTGAATCCCACCATAATCCTAAAATGGAAGCTCTATGGTTGCTTTAAACTTTATTTGTAAATATAGTATACATGATTGTACAAACCTCTGGCTACTGTCATGTTGTCCTAGGTTGAAATATAGATGTATTTAAGTATTCTATTACCACCAGCTGTGGGCCGTTAGCTGTTATCACCTGCTAATGACCCACTCTGGATGACAGACAATGGGCCATCAGGGACCCACCGCATAACTCATGGACTTATCTCATCCCATTGTGGAATGCTCTGCCCAGGAGGGAGGAGCCAGGTGTTCCCACCTGGATATAACCTGGCCTTGGAACTGCCTGAGCTAGCCCTGTGTACTGGGGTCCCAGAGGACTAGAGCTACTACTGGCTCTTCAGCTGGAGACCAGACCTTCCACAGGATCACTGCTTCAACTGGACTACTTCAGTTGGACTGCTACCACCACCCTAACAGGGTGTCAGGTTGTATCTGACTTTGTCAGTGCTTTTTCCTTGTATTATTTCACTTATTTTTAATTTTAACCTTAACTTGTGATTTCCCACTGGTTTGTTTTCAAACCAATACACATGTACATTATTACAAAGAACTATTGTAGGCTACTGCTCCTGGGTTATAAAACTAATTTGTTTTTAAAGAAAAAATTACAGCATTTCTCAATCTTCCCAATAAACTCAAAGGATTTATCAGAGACTGAGATATTCTGTAAAAGGTGTTAGCAAACCATGCCTAGGGTAGCCACCCCCTTGACAATTTTCCTGCAACTTCAGTAATTCTTTTTAAAAAACTCCTTTTGGAGTTAAAATCATTTGCAGTGATCTCTCTTTTCTCATGAAACAAAGAGCTAAGTACCAATTTAGCTCACTAAAGCTTAATCATTAGGTTAAGGTGACTAATTTAGGACTACAACTACCTCCAAAGTGTCTTTTGCATCTCAGTAACTTAATCCTGAAGGGGCCTCTCTTCCTCTGTTGACTAGAAGGGAAGTATCAGCAATTGCATCACTAATGCAGGTATTTGCACAAGCTGTGTGAAAGCAGGCGAGGTGAGTATATGTCTCATGCCTGTGTAATCAAGCTTAAACCCAAAGTCTATGTGTTTGATAAATAAGAGACAATTAAAGTCTCAGCATTAATCATTTTTTAAAAATCCTTTCATTTTAAAGGCCAAGTAATAGCTTCAGATCCTACTCCATGATTACCAATTTACCACACTTTGGAGCAAAACAGTAAGTCACACTGCCTTTGCAAAAAATGCAAAGGACAATTTAAGACTGAGGATACCTGCTGGAGACATATTCCATCTCCATGTCGGCAGAGCACAACCCAGTTCAGCAGGTTAAGGCAGATGAAGAATGGCGGCTGTGAGAGTTCTTGTTTTGAGTGTGATGCTGAGCTCATTAAGACATGCCTGAAAAGCCCCAGTTTCTCAGCAGAATTCTAGCCTGGGCTTGTTACTTGTTTACATCAATCGAGCCCTTTGGCCTTTTCTTTTTTTCTTTGCGTTTTATTTTATCACACACAGAAAGTAGTCGCTGACCTTATTTGGACTACACTTTCCTCTCAATTGACTTTGAGGAAAAACTGTATCAGCATCAATAGGCAAATTTACTGGTATTCACCCAAGCATGACAAAAGGTAAGAGCTCGTGTTTCCCTGCCCCGGCATTCATCAAAGCCAGAGAGACACACACAAAAGAAAGGGCACACCCCAGTGACATGCAGCCAGCGATGGGAAACCTGCCACAGCATCAGCTCATTGCTTCTCAGTCCCAGCACGTGGCAGTCTGCTTGGTTTAACCCTTGAAAATCTGTTAGTTTGATGTAATCCATATTTAACATCCACAGTCACTTCAAGAAATTTTGTCCAGTTGGGCAGCCAGGTTGGTTATGCCCACCTTTTCTCTTTAACTGGAAAATAATTAATTTGATAAACGCTATCAATATTCAAACACTTGCTTGATTTCAGGGGGGAAAATACAAGTATTTTAGATTATTTCTGATTTTTAGTAAAAAACAGACTAAAAAGGAGAAATAGTAGAATAGAAGGAGAAAGTGCTGAGTCTGTTGGTCCAACAAAAGTGTTGCTATTTTGGGGATTCTGCTTATCTGGTTGAGGATTCAGAGAAGCTCCCTTTTTCATCTTTTCTTCTGCGCTGTCAGTGGTGATAAAGGAATGAAGTGGGAAAAAAAAAGGTTACCCTGCACTCTTGAGCACACCACTGACTTAACAGGAAGAAAAGGAAACATGGTCAAATAAAATTGGGTGTCCTGCTCAGAAGCAAAGCCTCTGATCTGTGCCACCCTGCAGAACCAGGGAACAGACCTACTCAAATAACTCTGCGGAGTGCAGGTCATTAAAAGGAACCATCTCGAAATAGGTGGAGAAAGAACAGGCAAAAGGCACAGAACAGTCAGAGCAGCCCAGGCAACAATAAAAAAATTGCCACTGCTGTGACTTGAAAAGATTCTGTCTCCCTCCTCTCCCCAAAATTAGTAATTTTGTAGAAGAAAAAAACTGGATAAAGGAGAGAACAAAACAGTGATCTAATATATGACAGGGAGTTAAAAGCTCAAGACAGGCAAGGCATGAACTAAAGGATTAAACTGAAGGATTGTGCTGGATTGGGCATTTCTGTGCCCGGTGAGGTAATTCAGCATTTGAATCTGCTGAAAAACTGGGGTTTTTTGGAGGGGCTATGGGGTTGAGCTGAGCTACTTTTCAGCCAGCTCAGGCCCCTAACTAAGATGTGTGGCCTCAAAAGGGTTCATGCCAGCATAGCACAGGGGAGTGAATGAGCAAAATCTGCTTTTTTTAATTGGTAGAGCTTGCTGAGACAGTACGTACTCTGTATGGAAAATGTTCTGTTTCTGCAGCTGACAATGGCAATTTCAAACAAGAAGCAGTGAGGATGTGGGTGCTTAATGGCAAAATCTTGGTTCTGAAGACTTCAAATTAAGCTGCTTCATAGCATGGCAATTTCAACTTCAGCTATTTAACACTGTTGCTAACACCTCAAAATTTTACATACTACAAAACCTGCAACTTTTTTGTTTCCTGCCACACATTCAAACCGATATACATCACGGGAATGCTCTGTAACACTTGAGCAATGACTTTCTGACATCTTATCTGTGTGTCCCTCTGCAGCAAGCCTGTAGAAGTCACACAGACTGATTTCATCCAGAGACCCTGCCACGAGCCCACTTGTATTCCTAAATAACAGTGTGTGTTCCTTGTGTGTTAACCACTCACTGCTGTGTGCTTTTATTTATTTTTGCTTCACATGCTTGACACACCTGGCCAGCTCTAATGATGCATGGGATGGTGGAGCAGGGAAGAGGCTGGTGGGATTCCTTGGCACTGGAAACTTGGGTGTTTGGGTGCTTCCCAATAGGCACTGTCCTGACAGGAGCCTTTCTAGGAAGTATGAGCACATGCTACAGCTTTCATCCACAGCTTTCTATGGCTGCCACTGTATCTCAAGACACGGACTGACACACTGGGACTTCATGAATTAGAGAACTTTGATGTGGTATTTCTGAAAAATCCTGAGATATGCCACTTGGTCCTGTTGACTTCCTTACTACCGTAATTTTCTGTCCTGGTTTGTGACAAAGCATCGCCTAGAAAATGCTGGTAAACATCATACTTTTATGCACTAAAATGCCATGCTTAACCCCATCCAGCAGAGCACCCAGCAGCAATGCCTTGAAAAGCAGTCAGTCCCGCTCCAAAAGCACAGCTGGAACAGCACAGTGCTGCATCCCTTGTGAGTAACCCTGTATGGGTCCTGCAGAGATCACCTGCAGTTTCCCTTGCTTTGTTTTTGTCCATTGATCCATCTGTTCTCTTAAACTGGCAAATCATTTATTTAATATTGACCACCAGTATCAGAATGCATGTCAGTGTTCAGATGGAGGGAACATAAAATGGTAAAAATTACAGTGAGACTAGAACATTTTTCTAGTTCTAACAGGACAGACCTAGATAGCTATTTGTGTCATTTACATCACTCTCTTCTCGGTTTCATAGCCATGAGAAGCAAAAGGAAAGGATGAGTCTTTGTTCCAAATTCGTGGACAGATCTAAAATTAAAAGCCTAAAGTGAGACTGCAGCACCTACCAGAGCTGACCATAAAAAGCATGCCTGGGGGATGGTGTGCCCAAAGCTCTGCTGCTCCCAGTTATTGCAGTATCCTGATCCCATTACCAGCCACAACTAGCTGAAAATGCACTTGAACCCACCCAAGGGATGAACCCAGCAAATTCTCTCTAGTTTATCACCTTACCTTTTGATAAAGGGCAATCTACTGGGACCATACCGCTGCCTGACACCCACAGCTCCCATCTCCCAGCCCATTTCCCAACAACGGCACAGGGATTTACCCCACTCAGGAAAACAGGCCACTGCGTAGCTCCAAATTTGCTTCACCGCATCAAAGGATTAACACATGCATGTGTCTTCCATATTTTATAAATGTTTTCGATATTTCAAAACCATATTGCTTGATCCTATCCTCTGGTGATACCCATAATCACAAAAATGTCACTCGTACACTTCAGTTATCTTTATCTGTCTGTCACTGAGCTTTTTTGGCATGTTTCCATAACACCATATAAGTTAATGTGTAGGACCAGGTGCTCACAGAAGCCTCAAGAAGCACTGTTTTATTCACTGACAGGAAATTGCACCTGATGTGTGAAAGGACAAGGTCCTATCTGTGTTCCAGGTGGTAACACCTAATCCTCTGCCTCAGGAGAGAAAAAGTAAAATAATACAGCATCCTATGCTGCCCTTCAATATGCAGAAGGCTGGTTGATTACATAACCCTCAGAACTTGTGAAGGTCTTCATTTGTCCATCTAAGTAAGCTTTTATTCTCAGAGCATTCCTCACCCATCTCCCTCCAACTGTGACACAACAAGCTACAACTTGCTGCTTTGGATGTTGGCAGCACACAAAGACCCTGGGACATTTCCTGCCCCACTTTTTGATCAGAGAAAAAGACTTTTTGTCTCTTTTGGACTTAGCAATGATCCCAGGTTGAACGCAAACCAGTAGAAGGAGCAAGACCATCTAAACTTACATCTGACACAGCATTACTCAAACCAAGGGTGTAATTCTGAGTGATGCTCACTATGGCACAGTGCAGTGCTGGTCAGCAGCTGGTTTGCAAATTGACCATAGGTCTGTAGATCAAATCAAACATTTTAATTATCTTGTATTTTGCATGAAATCATTATGTCTCCTATAATCACCACCTGTAAAATTACTGTAGGGATAGGGAACTTCATAACCATCTCTGAGGCAGCCAGGCATTTTATTCTGCCTCCTTGGTATCATTCATGTCTTACATTCCTATTAAGCAGCCAGCTCTGACACCTGTCTCTTTAACCCACTCCCACAGATAACCACATACATCTGCATGTAAATGATTAACACTCCCCTCTTGTGAAGCCACACATCTTTGCACTCCAGTGAGAATAACTGCTTCTACTATTGCAAATAATAAAACGTGTCATTCAATCCTTGTAATAAAAGCTTAAAATCCAGTGTGAGGTGATGTAGGTGTGAGTCAACATCAGCAATTTGGACTCAAAGGCAGTTTAACGCTATTCATAGGTTCAAAGATGAGTAAATTCTCTCTTCTGGCTCCTATACTCTACCATCATCCTAGTATTCAGACTTCTGCCAACAATAGCCTATTACACACCACTCGAACCCCACAGGAATCATTCCTCTTTGTCTACTGTCTCCTCTTAATTTTGGCATATGAATCACACTAGTTTTTGTTAACAAGGGAAAATGCAAAGCTGATGTGTAGAACAATGTAAATAACTCATATGTAACAGGTTTAAAAAAGTTTACTTCTTCGGCCATCCTTACTGTTGGGCATATGTAACTTCAGAAAGGAGCACAATATTCCAGAAGGCATTTACCAGTGTACTCTTATCCAAATGTAGTGTATCTGTACTTCCATCTTTTAACACAGTAAGACAAGTGTTCTGCCCTCTGCCACAGATTTCCAGCCCCGAATAACTGAGCTCCAGAGGGGCACGTTTCTCCTAAGTGTATCCTACTATGAGATTCTAACTTAAGCAAGGCAGAAACACAGAGGAAACATAATGTTTTCAATTGGGCTGGTATGATTTAGTTAGAAAACAGTTTTTCTCCCTATTTCGTCATTCTCGTAGGATAGTATGATTTGTTTCTAGTTTTAAAAATCTATTCATAGAATCACAATGAATGACCTTCCCTTCTTCCACTAGAATAATATGTTCTTAAACTAAGCTCATACTGTATTTTACGCTTCACAACTGCTGCTAGAAATGTTCTTGCTCTTTTCCCAGGATCAAGCAAGCCTTTGCTAGAGGGAATGCTTACAGGTGCAAAGAAACCAGATCTCCTACCCTCGAAGTGCTCCCAATTCTGGGTGCAAAAGTAGTGACATATGGTTCTTGTACCTTTGTGAAGCCATTTTTTTAAGAACTACGGTAATCAAATCGAACTGGTAAATTCACTGAAACAACAAAAGGAACGGACTTTCAGAAAGATAGGCAAGTATCCCTTTACAGGGAGGAAATGCCATGCCAAAGCATTTCAAGTGTTATCCAACTACTACTTACACAGACCTTTTTGTGAAAACACTCTCATTGCCCGCAGTTTATCAGCCTTGCCCAACCTACCCAAAAGGTGATCTAAGGGCTCATATGCCATTTCCATGGGAGATGGGACATTAAAATAAAATATATTCCAGCTCTTTGATTCCCATTGATTTTGTGGGTAATACAATAACCAGAATGAGATAGCTGAAACCAATAAAAACTGATTTATAGCATTAAAGGCATTCTTTATAGCACTTATTTATGGTACATTACATCTGAAATCCAATTTCACAGGCTGCTGTTTGAAACTTTCTGTTCAATCATAAATACACTACATAGAGCATAGCTCAGTGCCACAGAGTCAGATTATACAAATGCCTGTGTTCTCAGAAGGAACTGCACTTCTGCTGTAAATGAGTTTGACAGTAATTTTTCCCAACCAACTTCCAACCAAAAAGTTCCAGGCAGCACTCAATAAATTTAAAACATATGGTTACTCCTTTAGTCATAATAAACAACTGTTTATTAATATATTTCAGTTATTGAAAAGGCATTAACAGAAATCACAGAAAACAAACTTGGCATATGTTGCATGATAAACTACTAAGTACATTTAAGCATGCTAGCAGGGACACAGTTTGAAAGGCACACACAGAGCCACGTGTTCTACTCCCATTTATGGGGATGGGAACACTACAGTCCTGCTAGTTTAGTTTTCAAAGGGTGAAAAGAAGGAGCCTCCTCAGTGTAACGCAAAGCTGCTCACTTCAAAGGAACATACCACATTCAGGTCACTTACTATAACCATTGTCAAGAAAAGGGCAAAAAATCAGATCTGACTTTTACAGAGACACTGTCATTTGAATCTGGAGCAAGTTCTTATTTATGTGAAAAGACTTTCCCCTGAAAGTAAAATCACTGCAAACTATATGTGTCAGGCTTTACACAAATATAAGTTGAAAGATGTTTTCTCTCTGTCTCTGATACGAAGGCAGACTTTGTCTTTGTGTGATGTTTCCTTTTACGTTTATAAAAGATTATTTTTAAAGATGTAACTACCTTGGGGTGTTACAAAACAGAGTACCTGTAGTGTTACGGCTTAAAAAACTAATCGACAAAAAAAATCATAGTGTGCTATATGACGTTTTGCTCCTCTAGAGACCCTACTCCATAGAGAAATAGAGCAAGACAAAATTGTATCTCCAAACACACAGGAGTAATTTTGATCTTCGGCTCTTCAGCTGTAAAGTCACAGACTCCTGCAGGGGATAGAAAAGGTATCAATATTGTAGAAGCAGACAGTGGCTAGAAACAAAAAATGTCAACTTGGTATACATTTTGGGAGTAGGGAGGGGAGAACAGCAAAGGAGAACCCAAATCCCAGGTTACCAGTTGAGAGCAAACCTGACCTGACATGCGTACTTTATTCAAACCTCTACAGGAAGCAGAAGGGAGGGAAGGACACTTTCAGTGAGAAAACTGGAGACTGCAAAGCATTAATAATTTAATATCCAGACTTTCACCTCCAGAACACCAAATCCGATTCACGTCAGCAGTGACCCAAACTTAATGACTGGCCTGCATGTTGAAATGATCTGATAGACTTAATTGGTTTCTAGTGTATATGAAATAAAGCTGGCCCTTACCTTTGACATTCATAGCAAACTTTACAATGGTTGAAGGCAGCAGATGAGAAACACTCCCCCAGAATCATCTTCCCCCTCCAGTGCCTGCTGAACAGTCCCCAGGAGAGACACTCCCTCACACCATAAACAAAAGAATCCTACCTGATGTTAAAGCACTATAAAAGATATACTAATGAGAATTTTTTAGAGTGTGGTATTTTTCCAAAGAGTAATTACTGTATAAGATGGATATTTATTTAATTTTGTTTTGTTTTGGGTGGTTTTACCACTGAAAGGAAGGTTTGGCGACTAAAACCAAGTATTGAGTGAGACCACACAGTTGGCTGACATGGATATGGGCAACTATTTGACATCTTGTATTCCTCTATATTATAACCCAGATCCTACAGTTGTAGCATAGTGACCCCAAGGATAAAAAGGGGCAGAATGGAAAAGAACTGAAGATTCCATTATCCAAGTCCTGGTCACAGACAGAAAAACCTTCTCTTACTTGACATCATTTAAAAATGACTCATACTTGAGAAAATATGTAACTTTGTACCATCTTAAAAGGTTTCTGGACATTGAACACAGACTTTGGAGCCTTGCGGAAAAAACATTTATATACTATTCACTGAAACTAAAAAATATCATAACACCTATTCTGAGTTTTAATGAAATAAAATTAACAAGGTTTGACCACAAACTATTTTCATCCACATCAAGATTTCACTTCAAGACATATCAAATATGTATCTCCAATTTTAATGGCATCTGCAGACCAAAGCCCCTTCCATATTCTTCCTGCATAAAATGAGTGGTACTGCTACAGAAATTATTTTTTCAATTTTTCAGCAATCCAGTGTTTTGCTTACACTGCAGTTTAAATTGTAAAAGAATTTATGATGAGTCTGCTCAGAATATTAAATGCAGCATGCTAGTACTTTGAGACCTTTCCCATGGAAAAATGTCCCCAACCTCTCCATGAAACAAAAAAAAAAAACCCCTAAAAATTCTGTGATCTCTCTCAAGGACAGATTAATAGGGACAGTAAAAATCTGCAAACTAGAGAAAACATTTCAGTTAGTCGATCAAAATTTAAAAACACCTGAGGTCATTAGAAATACTTCACTCAGATCAATGTACAATAATGAACATATTATTCTATACAATGTATAAAGCCTAGAAAAGGACATAAATCACTCACACATCTCAATTCTTCATTAAAACATTTGAATGAGAAAAGAGTGGAATTTATATTGGATAGTTCACTGACAAGTTCTGCTTTATGTAGAAGTTCAGCTAAAGTGATGGAATGAATTTGAAAATTAATTAAAACAATCTTTATGTTATGTTATAGATTGCAAGCATGCAAACATGTTCAGTAAAGTACACTCTTTGAAAAAGAATATACAAGTGTCAGAGGGATCAAAAACCACAGCAATAATTGTAAAAGACATGCGAATATTATCTAAGCCAATAAATTACTAAAACTGTAGATTGTGTTGTATTTTTATGTTTTTCCTATATGACAAGATCAAATCCAAAGATAATACATTTAAGTCTAATTAAAGGAACTTCTAAAAAGATTAAATACGATACGTTCCCACAAGATAGGCTGTTATAAACACAAAAATACAATACAAAAATGCTATGGATTATGACAACACCTTGAAATTACCCAAATGTCCTTTTGTTATTTTCTGTTAAATTAAATGCATATCTCCTTAGATGTGCAGAAAGTGACAAATGTAATGTTGATGCAGCTGTAATGCTTCACATTGACACATGGCTTTTCTCTGGATACCTGAATACGAAATTAATAGCATAACAGACACCAAAGTAAACATCTCACAAAATCTAGATCTACCTGGTTAACCAAAGAAAAGCAACAAAGAATCACAAAATGCAGTCAGCTGCAGCAGAAATTCAAACTTCACTCTCCTGCCTATGGGGTAGACTGACAGGTAGAAAACAGAACACTAAACCTCCTCAGCAAATCCTTAGTCTCCAAAAAAAGGGCAATCAAAAAACACAAGTGTTTTCTCTGTTTATGCATTATGTCCACTATTACCTTGCTTCACAAAATTTACTAAAACCATGTGTCTTTTTGTCCACCACAATGTCTGAGAGTTGTCCCTACAGTAAACTATCCTCAAGCAAGGTGAACCCACACCTGGTAAAACCATCTGCCTTTAGGAACATGATGCATACCCCAGGAACACCTCCCTCCTGGAAAGACATGTGACTGCTAAAATGACTTTATCATCAAAACTAGATGCCTTTGAAATAGAACAAAAAGTGGAGAGATGGTCCAGGGCCAGCACAAGAACGGCATCAAAACCACTGGGAGGAACATTTTCATATCTCACATGTCAGCCCGGAGTTGCACAGTCTAAAAATCCTCTGGGCCCATGTCCTAGGTTGCAATATGGATTTATTTATTCTATTACCACCTCCACAAGCTGTGGGGCACTGGTTGTTACCTCCTGCCATGACTCACCCCTGATAACTGTTAATGGGTCATCAAGGGCACACTGCATGACTCATGGACTTATCCTATTGTGAGATGCTCTGCCCAGGAGGGAGGAGCCAAGCATTTCCACCTGGATATAAACTGGGCTCTTGGATGGCACAGGCAGCCCCTGTCTACTGGATTCCCAGAGGATAAGAGCTACCACTGGACCAGCAGCTGCAGACCAGACCTTCCACAGGATCACTGCTTCAACCTAACTACTTCACTTGGACTGCTACCACCACCATGACTAACAGGGTGTCAGGTTGTATCTGACTCTGTCAGTGTTTTTTCTTGTATTATTGCATTTGTTTTTAATCTTCCTAATAAATTATAATCCTCACTTGTGATCTCCCACTGGTTTGTTTTCAAACTAATACAGGCTGCAAGGAGGAAAGGGGCATGGACTCCCAAATGGCCCCACAGTGCCCTCCTGCTTTGCACTCTGAGGCAACTGGAGTTTGATAAGCCATTAGCTGTAAAAACCGAGCCCAAACCTTTTTGTTGTTGTTTGGTTCCAACTTTCAGGGAAATTTAAAACATTTATTTTCCCCAAGTTCTAAAAGACAACTAAAAGACCTTTGCTTATAATTTCCCACTGGCACATGAAGGAAAGTCTGAAAATCGCAGTACTAAAACTACATGACATTCAAAGTTTGAATTGACAGTACTTCTACCTACCATGAAAACATCCTTCTTGCATTGAAGTAAAAGTATAAGAAAAGAAGTAATGCAGTAAAAAGTGAATTTTAAATGGTATCCTAAATGCTCTAGAGCAAACATTTTATGATGCATATGATGCATTTTCCGAATTTTTCATTTTCATTAACATCCCAGTCCAATACTGTGCAATCTACTATAATTCAGGCATGGGAAAAATGTCAGTCTCAGCATATCAGAGCTAAGATTTATTAGGATAATGTTGAAGCACATAATAATTATAATTATTCAAGCAAACTAGATTTTGTATTTAATTTTCACTTATTTCCCATCTAAAGACTTTATTATTATTTTATTTACTAATTCATAAGATTTAAAAATTTGTAAGGCACTTTCAATTATTGATGTGACTTCAGTTTTCCAATGTGCTCAACAATTTTTTTGGCCTCATACTGTAAAGCCTAGAGGCTCTGAATTTATTCGTGTAACTCCTGTCCAGCTGTGCACACACAGAGAAAAGAAGGGAGACTCCTCAGATCAGCCACCACCATGCAGCATAGAATCATCACAGAACTACAGAATGGTTTGGGTTAAAGGGAGTTTAAAGATCATCTAGTTTCAACATTCCTGTCATTGTCAGGGACACATTCCACTAAAGCAGGCTGCTCAGAGCCCCATCCAGCCTGGCTTTGAACATTTCCAGGGATGGGGCATCCACCTATATGAGACATGTGAAGTTTAACCTTGATTTTACAGACTAATATTACTAATCTTGATAGTAACTGCCAGGGGGGCTATCCCCAACACCCTGAGGATGGGATAGACTGTATTTCCTTTTGTTTCCTGGAGTACAGGTAACCACAGAGGACCACACGCTATCATCAGAAATCTTGCGTATTTAGGGGGCTTCACCACTTCTGCAAAAGGTTATCAACTTTTAATGAGAGAATCTCTATGGCAGAGTGATTTTTCTTATTATTAACTGTGACAATTAAACAAAATATACTTGCTGTGTTAACTCTAAATCTTTCTGGGAACACGTGTCATACCATGAAAATTAGAAATTCTCACTTTTAACTGACTTTTCCTCAATTAATAAACAAAGAGCTTCTTATATTCTTATGAACACTGTTAATTAGGTCCATGAACTCATTGCAATTGGGAAAGTTACTGCATACCAAAAGTGCTTCATAATTATTCTAAGCTGATGAATAATTTTTATAGCCAGGTAGATCACAGCCAATTCACTTAACTTTCAGTTAGAAGGATTTTAAACGTTATTGTCAGCAGCAGTTGTACCAGATGGTAAACAAGATGCCCTACTCTTTTTAAAAAGTTCAAAACATACCTTTCACCAGTCATCTTCTCTACTGTAATCTAGTATTAAATATTTCTGAGAGTTTCTTTGACTGACAAAACAAGTAAAAACTACACAGAGAAAATACCACCAAATATGAATGGGATTGCAAATATCTTTGCATCAACACTTTTTTCATATTTTTAAGTCAATTTTAGATGTTTGTGTAGTCATTGAGCTCATGGGGACTTGAGAGGATTTAAAAAATAAAAAGTATGTGACTTGAAGTAATGACCTACAGAAATAGCATGGAGGTATGTAACCTTTGCAACAGAAGCTGGTACCTGAGAAACAAATCTTAGTAATCCATCAAAGCCTTCTGCTGAACAATGAAGCTCTGTGGAGCTGTCTTGCAGTTAGGGAAGTGAGATCACATTCCCATCGTTAACTCCACACTACTCACTATGATTTATCTGAGTTATGCTTCTTGAACTCTGACTGTAGGAGCAGCAATGTACAACTGGTCAGGTATAAGCTCACTTTGTGCCCTTCTGATGTGATGGGGTGGGTGTACAGCAACCTCTGGAATTTTCAAAGATGTTTGTATTGAAAAATCTCATCCTGTGTACAAACCCTTTGGTACTGATGATGTATTGCCAAGAAGCTTCATGGGTTCCCTCTCTATGCTCTGCAGTTTCTTGGCTGTAGAACTGAAGATGCAAGTAGGAGACCAGCCTTCTCTGATGATTTCCCTGCAGCCATAGGCTATAAAATGCTCCTCCTGAAGTTCTCGGAGTCCAGGGAGGAACTCATACTTGACTTTTTGCTCTTCCTAACAGAGGCCCAGCAGAATAACCCAGACAGAGATGACAGAAGATGACAGAAGTCTGAACAGCAAGGCAGGAGCATGCCAATTTGTTTAAATTGGACAAGAATACATTTTCAGGCAAGTCATTTCCCTAAATAAAATGAATGCTGAAACTGCCCGTTATGAAAGGGAAATGCTCTCACACAGAGCAAGAAATCTGGGAAGAAGCGTTTCAGCCCCTGAATTTTTAAATATTCTTTTCTCCAAAACAGGTAGAGAGAAAGAGAAAGAGCTTGAGTTCCTGCAAAACTAAACTCAGAAGGAGGTATTGAAGGATAAGATCCCATTTCAGAAAAGGTGCTAAAGTAGGATGATGCGACAGTTCAAATGGAATTGCATGATAGCAAACAGTGTGGCTTTAGGCAGAAGCACTTGGAGCCTGCAATTTATGCTATGAGGGAAGAGAACTGCAGGAAAACCTCATGAAATCGAGTGATTAGTCAATAAATTGGCAAGTGAAATTCAGTGTAAACAAGTGTGGTGCACATGGGGAAAACAGTAATCTGAACCATGCATTCAGCCAAGCAATGAGATCCTAATGGGCTGTTTCCATTCAGAAATGAGACTGTGAGATAGGAGGAATTTTTATGAAAACATAAACTCTGGACCGATCATTACTCCAGGGTTGGTGGGTCATCCAAACCAGATGTCTTTCTCTTCTAACAATGTATTCAAATATCTTTTCTGCAACATATTTCTGTTGCAAAAATCAGATTCTAAGACTTGGGCTGTAATTTGCTTTGTGCTTCTGCAATATAACCATAATCACACTGGAAAGATTAAAATGCTTTATTAAGCCTATTTAGGTAAATCCTACTATGCAGTTTATTATCTTCAAATAATATTATGGTAAATTATTCTTCAGCCATCCTCACACTTTAAAAATAACACCAGAACACTCAGCATCACTTCCCCTTTTTCTAAAAAACGCAAACTTACCCAGGACTTCCCTTTCACTGAAAGGGATTTCCCTACTGCCTTGAAATGCTTATTCTTTAAAAAAACACTCCCTGGAAACCCTTCACAAAACAAAGGAACACTGCTTATTCCAATCGGCAGAGCAGTAATGCAATTTACAGAACTATGAGACTCAAATACTGTCTGCTGTTGCAGCAAAGCCCAAAATTGAGGTTCAGCCTCAGAGCACACTGGCAACCACACATCAACTCCTTCTCCATTGCCCCTGTTTGGTCCAAAAAAGGAGAAATGGAAAGAAATGAAAAAATGTTTTGCACAAGCTTCATGTTACTGAGCCTGTCAACTCTGTTAATCTCAGCAAAGAGAAGGGTCAGAGCAGCCTAGGAGCTATTCAAAGTGTTCAAAATCAGATTGGACAGGGCCTTGAGCAACCTGATCTACTGGAAGATGTCCCTGAACATGGCGGGGGGGGCTGAACTAGATTAACTTTGAAGGTCCGGTCCAACCCAAATGATTCCGATATTCTATTTCTGTTGAAATTAGGACTTTGGCAGCAACAGCCCAGGAGGTCCATGGAAGCAGCCAGAGTAAGCAGAACACAGCACACCTGCCCCACTCACTCTCCCACTCTCAGCACAGGGGACTGCCCAAAAGAATGGGAGGTAGGACAGTGGTAGGACCCCCATTTACTCCTCCTTTGCCATTCCACAGCAACGTTAGGACCACTGTTGAAGACAAGAACAAGTATGAGAAAACCTGGAATTACAGCAAAGAGTAACAAGAAAGGTATAGCTCATTTGTCATATCATGTTTCATCTTTTCCTCTTCCCAAACAACTGTCCTCTCCCTGCACAGAAAGGAAGCCTTTTTCATTATAAGGTAGGTGTGTGCTATGAAAAATCTAATGAGTAGATGAAACAGCAATTCATTATTTAAATATTGCAGTGGGTTAATCCAGCAAATAAAAATGGAGCGTGAAGCAGATGGCCCTTTATAGTTCTCATGATTTCTTAAATATTCCTTCCCAGTGCACAGTCATTCTTGTATTTAACACGAAATGCACAGCTTTCACCATGAGCACATAATGCAACCATTCATACAACCTCATAAACGTTACATCTTATAGAGCAATTATTTTTTATGCCTTTTTTAAATGGAAAAGCTGTATCATGTCATGGCAAAGTATTCTCAGATGTCTTGAAATAATTTGAGGTAGCTGCCAATAGCAAATGATAAATCCACTAAATGCAAATATTTTCTCAACCTACTTTTTGGACGTAAATTCATTTACTGGGTTCTAGAAGTAACACAGGTAAAGCATTTTGACATTGGATTTGGGTGTAATATTTCAAGTGTTTAGTATCTTGCAGAACACATGTGCCAGGAAAAGAGGTATCTGAGCTCCTCTCTGCTTCATTAAAGCAATTACTGTTCGTACTGAAATAGCAACTGAGTATAGGTGACTGCTACTTTGGATTTCATAAAACCATATCCTCTGTCACTGAAAAAAAAGCAAATGTAAAAATCAGTGATTGTCTCTTAGTTGCCTGCATACGTGACAATCAAGTCCTTGCAAAAAGCTGACTATGCAAATACCTTAAAAATTACACTTCCTCTATTCTGAGACCTACATGAAGTGAACAATTTCTAAAAATAATTTTTGTCATTAAAATGCACTAAGATGCTAACGCACCAAGTGCAATTAATACATCACAAATTAAATCTGCAGTGTGCAAAAAGCCAACATGAATCTCATATACCAACTAATCTCAATTACAAGTAAAGCAGCACTTATACACATATTTTGCAATGGGGCATTGCCCTCCAGATAAAAACCAGAATGTAACCATTACCAAGTTTTCTAATCTTGTTCCTTTATTTAACTGCTATTTTGGTACTAAATACCACAGTGTAATCCCCAGTGCAAACAGTGCAGCACCCCAGAACAGACAGGAATGCCTAGACAGAGCCTGAAGAACCTCCATGGAGAAGAAGCTGGGAGAAGCAAGGAAACAGTCTGAAAAAGGAACTGGGCACAAAGAAAAGACAGAGCAGGATAGCACAGAAGTGCTTGGTAAAAGGCAGCAGGGACAGGGGCACCCAGAAGCACACTTTGTTCCAGAGCTGATATTAACCCCAAGATTTCTAGCATGGTAAGCCAGTTTGTATGAAGTTATTGGAGAAGGACAAGTCATTCAGAAAAAGCAGCTGCTGACTGCTAAATTGGGTTTAGCAGCAAAGCTCTGAACTGTGCATCTCAAATTTTTTAATCCCTATGATGATCTATTTCTGTACTGAATTATTTGATGCTTTCTTCATAATGGATCTGTCAAAACTACTGGAAAGTGCATGCACAAAATTGTGTTGAAACAACCTTGTGATGACTTTAAGTCAAGCACTCCAGAGATAGGACAGCAGGAATCTGGTTTCATCTGCCAATTTAACTTACTCCCCTCCATGCATGCACACTATCATTTGGTCTTTAATTTTCCCATCACAGTAGTTCATGGAGGTTGGATTCAAATGTTGGGATCTATTTGCAGACTGATGCCCAACAAATTCCTGAAGCAGCAGTCTGACAGTTTGTGACAGGCACAGGAGGAGGTATTTGGGCTTTTTAGGCAGACATTACGCAGTGTTTGAAAATCATAAAGGTCAACTGAAAGCATCCTTAGGATAGGTAAAACCACCTGGCAGGCACAGCAACTGGACCACCTGCCCAAATACACCTCTTTACCACACAATTTGCAAGCAAACCTGATGCACAGGAAAGAAAGTTGTTGCAGAAGTTTTGTATCAAAGGCTTATAATGAAAGAAATAATAATAGCAAGGTGTAAAAAGAAACCATTGTGGGGTTTGGGGAGCACAGAGAGACGTCGCACTGATCCTCCTATCACAATTACACGTTTAACTTCAGGTGGTATGAATTCACAAGAGGAAGCCCCCAGCCCCCAGCTCCTGAAGTGCCTGAAGGCTGAGTTTGAAATAAGTCAGAGCTCTTAGAGTGCTCATAAGATTTCTTAGCATTGCATGGTATTTTACAAAGCAAGGAATTTAAAAGCCTAGGTCTTACTGCCTGAATATGACCAAATCAAGCATAATGATTTCCCCTGTAGTTCCTCAGTGGCTAACTCCCTTTGCTCACACCAGGAAAAAAACACCATTCTCTGAGGGACCAACAAATCCCAAATATTTGTGAAGCAAACAGATCTTACTGTGAAAAGAAATTTATTCTCACATGGCCAAGACTAAAAAAATACTAAAGTAAGTTATGGATAATAGGCTGAAGAAGACTATCATAGCAGGTTATTATATTTAAGGGAATGCCATGCTATCTAGTGAAAAAGCAAGGAAGAGATTCTGTATGAAAAAAATAAGAAGAGATCATTTAATTGGAGGCTATGTCACAGGCATAAAAATTAAGTTTGCATGCTGCTTTTGCAAGCTTATTATGGTCTTATAACAATTTCTCTATTTGCGGCAAATTTATATTAATATTTCATGCTATACCGAAGTAAGATAGATGCATTTAAACTGAAAATAATTGGTCTTCTGCTGTATTTATTTCTATTCAGCAGTTTATATTTGTTTTTCTATTTCATATATTTAATTTGCATTTATTTTGGCTAGCATAGAATATTTAAAATGGATATTATCAAGTCAAAGATATTCCTACAGCATGAAAGAGATTTAGAGAGGAAAATTTTGTCAGTTTAAAATTGGAGCAAGCATAATTGAATAACGAGAAGAAATTTGAACCATCTAAAAGAATTATAATTAGAGCCCAAGTCAAAGATGACAAATTTCACCATTTACAGCGATCATGATGAAAATGGTAAATATGAGTTGTCATGCTTTAATTAAAAAGGAGTGGAAACGGCATGAAAGCATTCATTGTTAAAATGTTCTTAGCACTGTAATTATTTTTATTGATTAAAGTAATTATTAATTCATGAACAGGCTCTAAAGTGTTGATACTGTAATTCACGAAATGAAGAAAGGAATATGCCATCTCATTTATTCATGAAACTCTTCTATTTCCATAAATAGATTTTTATAAATGCATGATATCTAAAAAAAAAAAAAAAGCATAGCCCAACCCAAGACAAACTCCTGAACACATCCAAACTTACAGAATGCAGAGCCTCACTGAGAAATTTACCCTTTGCTATTTGCCCAGCATTAAATTACACCATTGCTCACCTACTCACTGCATCTGAATGGCTTTTCAGCAGAACTGCCTTCAACATATTAGCCTGGTGACAGGAATAACACTGATACATTACAAGAAAGGGCACTCTTCCCTCAGTATATCCTATTCTTCCTCCTGGAGATTTGTGCCTAGGTGGTAGAAAAAAATTGTGTCCAGATTTCTAACATGTGCAGGACATTTTAGACCTACATGGACAAGCTGGTGTGGGTGGCTGGGATCCCCTGAGAAAACACTGCCTTGACACACATGAGCACAGCAGTTCCCAGCTGTGTCAGCCTTGCTGGGCACATCCTGTTACTGAACAGCAAATGGCAGCTTCCCCAGACTCACTGCAGGGATGTCACACAGAGGACCTCTGTCCCTGATCCAGGACATCCTGCATGGGAAGATACAGCTCTTCCTGGCCTCTATCTGCACCACTGGAAAGTGTCCTTTCTGAATAGGTCGAGTTGGTAAAACAGCTAAAGGCAACATGCCTAGCAACAGCCTTGAAATAATCACTGGATCTCTGCTCATTTGTTACTGCACTTATGAGGTATCTAATATGTGTAAAAAAAAATACATTTCTACCTGGGAAACAAGAGGACAAGAGCAAGCTGATTTAAATTACATGGATTTCAAGAGGGAGAAAACCACAAACACCAAACAGCCTGCTCAGACTGAGGAAGTCTGAAGCTTCCTCACAAGGGGAAGTGGAGGGGCTGGCACTGATATCTTCTCCCAGGTGACCAATAAGTGACAAGACCCAAGGGAATGGCCTGAAGCTGTGTTGGGGAGGCTTAGGTTGGATACTAAGAAAAATTTCTTTTCCCAGAGGGTGGTTGGACACTGGAACAGGCTCCTCAGCGCATTGGTCACAGCACCAAGCCTGACAGAGTTCAAGAATCATTTGGACAATGCTCTCAAGTACATGGTGTGACTCTTGCGGTGTCCTGTGCAGAGCCAGGAGTTGGAATTTATGATCCTTGTGGGTGTCTTCCAACTCAAGAGATTCTATGGTTCTGATTTTATGTGTCTGTTTTTGGTATGGAGTGTCAAGAGCCACAGTTCCCATCCCCTGCTGATCATAGTTCAAAAAGCCTCATTCTCTAAAGGGCAAACTTCTGGAATTCCTGGGAACTGAGTGTGGTGAGAGATGGGAACTCTATGAGCATTTCTCTGGCATACTGCTGGCAATAACCTACACACACCAGAGACAACAGCTGTCCTCAGAGAACTGGTCTGACATCTTCTAGAACACTGTCCTTGTACTGAGAATTTCAGGGTTGGCTGCTGACACTGCTGAGTGGGCAAAAGCAGGTACTGGGGGAAGTTCCTGCAGGTGCCCAGAGTGGGAATACACAGAATGGGAATGCACAGAATGACAGTCGGGTCAGCAGCTGGGCTGACTGGGTGATGGGGGGCTCTGCACAGGGGGAAGAGGGATGCTGGGAAGAGGTGTTCAAAATACCCTGCAAGGCAGCCTAGCACAATGTCTAAAGCCTTTTCTGCCTGGCTGCTGTACCCTTCAGACACAGCTGCAGGGCAGAGGTGTCATAAGACTGGCTTTGGGGTCTGTCCTTTGTGTCATCTGACACACTCTGAAAACCATGCAAGTCAGACTCCACATCAGCCTGAACAGAATCTGCTGTACCCAGCCAGTGTGACTTTAGATGTATTCCAAAGGTGTTCCTCCCCTTTGCTGACAGTATGGAATGCTTAACCTCTTTCTTTTTGCATTTATTATTATTATTTCTATTTAGTGTCATTCCATTTAACTTTGTTTCATTTTTAATGCCACCCTTGTGATTAATAGAACATTGCTTTCACTCCCCACTCCCACCCAGCCGTGCTCCAACTTTCCACACATTTATCATCTCTGAGCTCTGGGGTGGGGGACACTGCTGCACCTGCAGACTCTGTCACCCCATCAGCCCTCTTTGATGTGCTCAGCACTGGATGCCTGTCCTTCCCAGCACCTCCTTCCCTCTCTACGCAGACAATCCTGATGCAGGGCAACATCTCAGGTAAGCTCATAGACAAGCCCTCGCACCTCACGTCTCAGCAGCATGCCCCCGTTCTGGTGGAGGAAAGCCTGGATGACAGCCCCAGTGAAGGAAACAGGCTGATGCTGGTATAAAGATGTCCCACACTGGAGTGCTGGTCTTTGACAGCTTCTCTCACAGACACAACCCTTATGCCAGCTCTGTGCATTTTACCCCAAAAGAAGCAGCCAAAACAGGCAAGAATTCACCACTTTTAGCAAAAAAATATATATTATTCATTGAAAAAATCAGAGTCGTCTGAGGTACAATATCTCTGTTGATGCTGGTAACAGGAACACTGGGATGGTGCGGGGTGAGGTGAATCCACAGATACACAGTTGTCCTGTGAAGAGGCACCATCAGCCAGACAGCAGCGGAAAGAAGCGGGCAGAGCTGGGAGGTCTGCATCCTGGTCCTTCTGATTCTGCTACACCTTTACCTCTGGTTTGATCTTTGCTTTTTCACATGGTCAGTATCAGCTTGTCCCAGTGCTGCTCCATCTCTCTGGGGCACACTGTAGAAATGCATTTCAGAAAAGACTACTCACTGATATTAATTAAGAGGACAGCCGAAGGACTGCACCAGGGAAATCTCACCAGAGAACTGCCAGCAGTTGCCTTGTCAAGCCAGCAATAAATAACTCCGGCAAAAAGCCAACTCACATGTGTTTCTCCCTCAGCCATGAGATGCCTATGCAACATACAACTATCCAAAGCAGCAGCACACACAAGGCTGCTGTAATCCCTAGAATAAAGTACATGTTCAGCTGATGATGACTCTGAGTCTTGGCCTCTTCCCCAGACTCTTGCCCTGCAGGAGAAGAGAAAACATCACACATTATGTGCTCTGCACTACAAATAATCTCACAAGTGGCCTCATTCCCAAAAGAACAAAGTTCTGAAATTCCTAGGAACTGGGTGTGGTGGAAGGTAAGCAATTTCTCACCCCATCCAGACACAACTACAAGCATCTCTGTGGCACACTGCTGGTAGTCACCTCCACACACTACAGACAACGGTCATCCTCAGAGAGCTGCTCCCGTTTCTTTCACAATACTGCCTGCAGCCCAGAAAAACCAAAACTGCCTTCACCTCCTTTCCACCAGCCAAGGGCCCTCTCCCCTCCAGTGAGAGGAGGTGGTCTCCCCCTCCTGGCTCAAGAGCAGTTAGCTCCTTTGCACATCCCTCATACACTCCAGAAGCACCACAAACAGTCACACTCATCCCATCACAGCTATCAGTCTGCTGGCTGAAAATCCAGCACAAGCAGAAGTGCCTGCAGAATCTCCCATGGGTTGTCATTCCTGCCGTGAAGCTGGGCTGTGCATGAGCTGAACACAAATTCAGCACACACCTGTTCCTGACATCTGGATATTCACATCTGCACAAAGCAACTCTGACCAGTAATTGTACAACTGTGGCAGCAGCTGCCCCTGGGACTCATCTGGAAGCTCAGCTGGCAGCAGACACTGTGCTGGACCATCTCTGTTGGCTCAGCAGCCTATGCAAGCTGTGAAATCAAGTGTCCCTGCAGCAAGGCTCTGACTGATCCCTTCTTGCTGTGCAGGCTACAGGAAGCTAAAATCTCAGCTTCCCAGGTCCTATAGTTAACAGAGTGAGTTATACTAACCATTTTCAGTTTTATCCAAGTCTTTCAGGACGTTCTTTGGAACTTCAAGTGTCTGCTGGAAATCATTCCATTTGGCTTTATACAAGGACATCAACAGAAATTATGAAGTTACATTTCTCATGAATAACACACAGAAAAGGACAGCTTGTCCTGTGAAGTCAATGGAGACTCACAGATACTCACCCGGGGGATACAAGCTGGGAACCACGACAAAATCCATCTGAGGAGCTGGAAAAGCCCTCTCTTTGGCCACATCTACAACCAAACACCCATGAGATGTACCCATTATATGTTCTGCTCTCCGTTGTCATACCTGAATACAGAATGTGTAAGGAGGTCATGTAGTTACAGGGCACACACGGGCAGGACTAGATCCTCACACCTGCAGGTTTGCATGGCTGACCTTGGGACTGTGACCTGGCAGCTCTCAAAGGAAGCCAAAAGCCATGAGGTACCCACAGGACCTGGGGATCAAGCCTGGAACCCAGCCACGAGTCTGGCTAACCATCACCCCATGGTGGAGAATGCAGAGCCAAGTTTCTGACCCCAGACTGTCACTCCCCACCTCTCAGCTTGTTAGGAACCCCACATCCCCCAGAAGTAGCTGCAGCTACACATCCTCATAGAGTGTTTGCCCCATGCCCACACTCTGATGCCTTCCTGGCTCACCCAGCCTTAGCCCTGGCCCTGCTGCCACCACTGGCAGAGTGCAGATGCCAGCCTGCCTACCTGCTCCCTGCCCTTGAACTGGAGCAGACTGGGCATCCTGGGCTTGCAGGACCACCAGAAAGAGGATGAGGCACTGGGTGAGGACCAGGACGCCCCATGCTCGCAACATGCCGCTGTTGCTGCTGCTGCTGTTGTCTCTGCCACTGTCACAGCACTGCCCACAGCTGGCACAGAGCAGCAAGCCAGAGGGGCTCTGTGACCTCACAGCCCCATCAGGCTGTGCCCTCCACCAGGGCTCCCCAAGGTACTCCCATTGTCCGTGAATTTCTGAAGCTGCCCACTGTCGAATTTCCAGTTTCTGCTTGAGCATGGAAGGAGCAGAAGTGGAGAAGGGTGGACCTATTTTGGGAGGCAGCACTGTATATGGGAGTGCAGAGGCACAGGCACTGTATATGGGAGTGCAGAGGCACACAGGAGGTCTTTATTCTCAGAAATCTTTATCAAAAGCTCTGTGTAAAGACTGCATAAAAGAGCCAACTGCAAGTGCCTTGCGACTATTTTTGTCAGGCAGCATTCTACCAAGAAACTGGCTTTTCCCCTCCCATTTCGCTACATTTCCATTATCTTTACTTCTGCTACTGTCCTTCCAACATTGGCAGGCCACCCCTAGGCTTATCCTTAGTGAGCTTAGTTTATCCCCTTCCCCCTTCAAATCTGGTTCACAGCTCTCAGCAGGCCATGTTAATTCCTGAGCAGAGATCCTTTTCCCCTTTCAGACAGGTGTACCCCATGGAAGCCACCAGGCCTGCTGTCATGTAAGCTGACCTGTGATCAAAACGCTCAAAATTCTGCTGGGGACACCAGGCTCAGAGCCAGGTATTAACCTGTATGATTCCCCTGTTAAACACATTGAACAATACCAAGTGTCAGATTCTGCACTTACCACAGGGGAACCGTGGATGTACATACAGACTGAGGAATGAGAGGCTGGAGAGTGGAAAGAGCCTGCCCTGCTCTGTGCTAGTGCAGCCTCACCCTCAAGTCTATGTGCAGCTCAAGGCACCACAATATAAGATATGAAGCTATTACAAAGTGTCCAAAGGAGGGCTACAAAGATGGTGAAGGGTCTGGAGGAGACACTCTATGGTGCGGCTGAGGTGGCTTACTTTATTCAGGCTGGAGAAGACTAGTCTGAGGGAAGACCTCGCTGTAGTCTGCAGCTACCTCATGGGGGAAAGTGGAGGAGCTGGCACCGATCTCTCCTCCCTGGTGACCAGTGACAGGACCCAAGGGAATGGCCTGAAGTTGTGTCAGGGGAGGTTTAGGTCGGATATCAGGAAAAAGTTCTTTACCCAGAGCGTGGTCAGGCACTGAAACAGGCTCCCCAGGGAAGTGGTCACAGCACTAGCCAGCCAGAGTTCAAGAAGTGTTTGGACAATGCCCTCAGGCACATGGTGTGATTCTTCAGATTGGATTATTCTTGTGGGTCACTTCCAAGTCAGGAGATTCTATAATTACTCTTGGTAGGGGGTTAAAAAATATAGCCATGGTGATATTTAAGGTCATGGGTTTTCAAGCGGTGTCTGAAATGAGGAGAGTGGGTTTGTGTAAAGAACCATCAGCTGTGAGCCAGATGGATACCAATCCTGCAACAGGATATGACTGTAAGCAGGATGTCAAAGATATTTTAATTATGCAAAACCTAAATCTAAGTAAGAAGAAAAAAAAAAACTGGGGGGAGAAGCTCATTTTGGAGATGTCAAGAATACTTTGTGTGACAGATTGCTACCTTCTTTTGTTTAGGAGGCTAGACAAGGGTCATAAGTGAGAAATAGAGGGAGCACAGCATCTACTCATTTGTTTTTAATACTCACAATTTTTCTTGCAGATTAGCCTTTCATCATGCCAGAGCTCTCGAGTAAAGAGCTAGAGGGATGTTGGGTATGGCACACCATGCTCACATCACTTGTGGTTACCTAACTGCTTCCATAACACAAGCAACCCAAACACAAACTGGAAAAAGAAAGTAAAATCTTGATGATTTTTGAGTTTGTCATGTAGTTTAAGAATTTTCTGCCTTTGCACTTCTCTGACATAAGACTAAACTACAAGCCACGAAACACTAGGAATGGACAAGAAATGTGTTCACGAGCACACAATAACTTTGGGGTACTGGAAACAGAAATGGAAAATACCCTATTAAATGGTAAATAGAGTGCATGATCACTGAAGGAAGATATCCTTACTATGCATATTCTGGACACATTTAGGTACTGTACCTACACCCCTGAGCTTTAGCATGTAGTGTGTCAGCCACACATCACATACTGTCAGTGTCCACACTACACAACACAGTACCCAGCCTACAACTACCAATAGTGATAAAATGAGGAGTTCAAAGAGTGCAAAAAGGAGTGAACTACAAGAAACTACAAGATGGTCTCTGGTGGAACTTATTTGCAAAGACAACACTTGAACTACTTCAAAGAGATATCCAAGAAGCCACCTGGTGCCCAGTGTGATGGTATCATACAAACAAATGGAAGACACAGTAATTTCAACATCCAACCTTCATCATTTCGTAAGGCTAGCGATCTTACAACCATACAACTTCAACTTTCTCTGTACGGTTTGCCTCAAAAAAGACACATAGAACATGAATGGGTCCTATGATCTTCAAGTCCCAGCAACCCCATAGGAATAATCTCTGTCATGTGACATAGACACTTAGGAAATCCTGCAGAGCCCTGTTTCATTGATGATCATTAATTTAGCTGAGTATCACCTTGCCTAGCAAGCTCTCTTGAATCCTGGATGCTTTGGATCAGTGTCCTTCATAACGATGAGACACCAGAGGGACTTCTAAAGTTGCAACTGCCAGCCCTGGGAAAGAAATTCCACACTGAAAGTTGCTTCATGACAAATTGGACAAATAAAATAATTTCCAAAAGTTTCTTTAGCCCTCCTAAGTTTCTGTAGACATGGTAATGAAGAATAGAGACAGACACCTCTTCCCATATGTTTTTACAGGAAATTATGACACAGTCTTAGTAAATGGGCATGATTAATCATTTATGGAAACATTCTCATTTCTGACAGTACAGGAGAAGAAAAAGGCATTAGTAAAGTTAAGATTCTCTCATCTTTTCCACACCATGAGAAAGCCTACCATAATCAAGACTCACAGAGAAGCCTGTTCCTCCTGCAAAGGAAGATGGGAAATTGGTTCTGCTAGAACTGAAGAAAGTACAAAAAGCTAGAAATAGTCAGTATTAGGGCTACAACCAGTTTTCAGAGGCATTACTGCAAGGGAGAAGACCTGCACACCTGCATTACTGAAAGGGAGAAAACTAAGCAGACAGAGGAGAGAATGGCCAGAAGAACTTTATACCACACATGGCTCTGGCTGTCAGATGAGAAAAATCTCACCCTTTACTGCCTGACCTGTACTACTAGTATCTACAGTCACTTTGCTTCACACTGGGATTTTTTAACACTACTGTACAGATACCATAATACCTGTAGCCATATTTATTTATTCTGGACAAAATTTTATCTGGGTAATCCACCCAAAGAGACACAAACTTTGAGGAAAGAGAAAGAAATCTTAAGGCGAAATGCTTAGGTAGCATTCATTTCTCTAAAAGCGTTGGCAGATATTTGAGTTTGCATTTAGGATAAACACTCAGTTGCCTACAGTTTTGCAAAAGAGAAGAAAAATAATAAGGAATAATAGTTTTCTATTTTGAATTGAATTGCCCCACAAACGGAAGATATTATTCTACTTCTCTGTCCAACACATCATTTTTGCAGACTTTTGTTTTAGTTGAAAGTACAATCTAATGTGACATTTATATGACAGGTTTTAAAGACAGGTACCTGCCAGACTTTAAATCTCTTCAATGAGAACAGGAGGTAAATAAATTCAGAGTCTTTAAAACTGCATTTACTAACTTTTCATTGTCATACTGGAAAACATCAGTGAATAAAGTATTCTTCAAAGAAGCTTCTGCTAGGTCATTACATTTAAAACATCCCAAACCATTTCCTCAGTCCTACAATATAATGTGTATTATTGGAGTTCAGTGATGTGCAGACTAAATAGAGATGGTTAATAATTTGTAGAAACATTCTCACTTCTGACAGTGCAGGAAAAGAAAGGGTCACCAGTGAGGCTGGATTCTTCTCTTTTGAAAAACAGCATTGGAAAAACACGTGATCCCATGAGCCTAAGTATACCCTGGATAAGATATACTCATCACTAGCATGCACTCGAGCAGCTTCATAGGCTATCAGGAGCACTCAAAACCATCCTTGCATGGACTTGGTATGGATAGGAGACAGCTGAACAGAGAAATAGTGTGCTGCTGCTATCATGGTTAGGGCTGGTTTGGACACAGCCACCTACAAAGCACTCCTTTAATTGTTACTTTGGCACTGTGTTGTATATGGTCTTAAGCAAGGAGGATTTTATGAGTGTGAGCATCCTATTGCTCTTCTTCCAGCTCTACCTAGCATTACTCGAGCTATCACATGTAGGAGAGTTTACCCTTACATAGTCCTAACTCACTGGACAATTCATTATATTTGAAAAGCAAAGGGCACTTACTTTGCACACTTCAGGTTTAGAAATGTAATTAAATCTCTCAAGAAGGAAGTACTACTAGGACTCCAAAGTCTTTAGAAGTTAGAAGCCTTGACTTTGCATGAACCCTCTTATCAGAACAGAAATCAGACTCATAGTCTTTCAAGGACAGAAACATGAAGCAAATTGAATGATCCTACAGAATTAAACCCTGCTATGAAAAGAAGTTGAAAATAAAGCAAGTAGATGCTGTAATCACAGACCTGCAAGCATGAGATAGCAGCGAGTTAGTCTTTGTATCTTACTTTTACAATATATATAAACACCAAACCATTTCCCTCTAAACTGCAAAAGCAGATTTCCCTACTGATAGGGATGCTAACAAAACACCTTCTGCTACAACAGAAGCAAATTTTAAATGCACCAAATTATAAATTTACGAGTATTTAATTCGGCATTGAAATATGATTAAGCTTCCTGATTGAAATTAAACAAGAAAAAAGAATTGCAGTCTTGCATGCTTGCACGGCTTCACTGATAAAAACCAAAGAAATCTCAGAGCACCTTCTCACCACAAGAATATTTTCTCATCTCATCCCCTGCTTAATTACTGAAATTTTGAGATACAAACTGTACAACAGACACAATGCAAAATAAAACTGCTCTACCATATATATTATCAGAACAAGGAACCTCATCTTTTTTCTGAAAGTATGAGCTATTTTTTTTGCAGTTACTAATTATTAGGTCGGATAAGGAAGAATTCAGGAAAAAAGAAAATAAAAAGTCCACAGTGGCTTAGCACTGAAACAGCAAAGGAAAAAGTACCTCTCATTAATTCTTTCTCCCACCTTTACTAGCAAAGAAACCCATACCAATAATTTTAAAGCATTACAACTGTCAAGTTGTGCATCAATTCAAGATCCATAGCATTTATATGCATCAAAAACAAATCTGCAAACAGTGTGGCAAAATGTATGTTTGGAAGTCTCAGCAGGCAATCACATGGCTGAAGGGAAATGCAAATGTACTCCTGCTCACAATCTACTGGTCTTTTGATAAAAAGAGGGGCCAGAATCAACCAAAAGAAGATGCATGAGAAAGTTTAAAAAACTTTTTTAAAGAAAACTCAGTGTGTTTCAAAAGTTTGTTGTTGATTTCTTTGATGGAAAACTCAAAACTAGCAAGAACAACAGACACATTCTCATTTCCTTGCTTCCTGATAACAACAGGGTTAATATAGTCATATTTATGGACATAATATTGAGTGCTTATATGTGTCTTTTTATACAGAGGAACATTCAAATTATTTATTTAAGTGCATTTAAAATGCATATTTCCTTTTTACAGGATCCTTTTAGTAGCTTCAAAGACTAAAGCAGGAGAAAAACATGGAGACTCACTGCTCAGCAGGGACATTACATTTTTCTCCTAGATGGTGTCTCCAACTACAAGGAAATGCTAGAGTAGCCAAGATCCTTTCAAACAATGTCCTCTCCACCAGTCAAAAATACTGGTCCTTCCTTTCTTGCTGCTACAAAATGGAGAGAAAGTACATTTATCAAAAACCAAGTAGGGTGTGTGTTAAAAAGGAAAAAATAAGCAAGAGGATTCTGGACCTTGAAACTTCAGAGCTCCGTCTGCACCCTCATTCAACTTTCCAGCATGCACCCCGAGTGGAAAATGAGTGCACTGGAAACATGTTCTTAAGGACTGCAATATATGGTTGTGCAAAAAGTGTAGCTAATAAAGTAAATAAAATCCCACAATGAAATTCCATCTTTCCATCTTTATTGAACCTATTATTCTCAAGATTGCAGAGGTTATGAAAACATGCTCTGTTTCCCCACAGTAACTTGAAAAAAAGGCAATTTAATTACTTCCATCCTACATAATGAAGTTTTATCTTTACCTTTGCATCAAATCCAGATATAGCCTTCATTTTCATTTGCTATTTTGATGGACTTACTTCATATGGAAATCTCTTCTGACTTCTTATGAAGTAACAACTAAGAGCTCTTCCCATAAAAAGTTTTTTGATTGATGAACAGATGCTTAGTTCCTAATGATATTTCTGAGGTTAGTCTACTCTAAATGAAACAGATTAGCTAATTTTAGCCACTGAAGAATCATCTTAAATAAAGGTCACAAAACATCTCACTATGCAATTAATAAAGATTCAGCTAGTAATTCCTTGATCAAATATTAGTATTTTGATTGGTCCCAGCAGAAATATTCTTTTTTTATGCAAACCTGGCACATGAATCAGAGCCACAACTGCTGCCTGATATAATCAGTGTACAATATTCTAATCCCATGAACTCTGACTCAGCAAGCATCTGCTTTCCAAATAAACTTGATCAAACAATATTTTTTCTTCAGAATTTTGTCAGCCAAGGTTTAAAAGGAAACAAATTTAAAACCCTTTTGCAGATGCACTTTGAAGCCAAGCACTATATTTTACCTTCTTTCCAGAAGACATTCCCTAGGAATTTAAATGGTTATGACACTGAGTTAGACTGTTTAATTAATAAAGAGGACATTGTTAAGTTTTTCTTTACTGACATTTTATTCAGGCTACAGTTAGAAGATTTTTTGGATCTACAAAGTTTGATGTGCAAGTTTTAAATGTTAGTGTTTTACTATACCAACAGTCCTCTGGGCAGAAGAAATTAAGTAAATTTATAACATCCATGTTTAAGTCTGTACATTGATTATCTGTCTGCTTCTAAGCACACACAGAAACACATAAATAGTGGAGGTCCAGAGATACCATTCTTTCCTACTACCTTGCAATTAAAATCACAATTTTATGATTGTAAACTTTACACACAGTTTATAGACTGAGACCTTTCCTACCACCGACAGAAAAAAATTTCAGTTTCAAATTTTTTCAGAAATGAACAATATTAATACCAAAACACATGGACCTTTCAGGAGAGGCAGAATGCCAATTTCTTCTCATCTTTTTGCCTTAATGCTTTCTGAAGTGCAATCATTTGGATTGCAAACAAGCAGTAAGATCTTTCTACACAGCTGAGGGTGAGCCAGAAAGAAGGAACATCACAGCAGCATCATCTTATAAAAAGGAAAAGCACAAAAGTGTAGAAATGGTGACATGGAACCATGTATCTCTGAGGTCCTACCAGCCTTCCACTCAAACCAAGAATGTGACCAACATTGTAACATTTGGTCACCTGGAGTTTTTTCAAGCGAAATCTCGAAAAGCCTTGAAGAATGAGGACTTTGGCTGACCTGTCCCAGGGCTGCACAATCCATCTGCTGAAGGTTTTTTTTTTCTAATGTGTAGCCTAAACCTCCTCATACGCCATCTGGTGTTGCCACTTATTCTCCATCACTACTTAGAAAACTACTACAGATATCTTGCCATATCCGTAAATGCTTTTCACGGCATTTCTTCACAACTGGAAAAGCCCAGTTCCTTCCACATCACTCACACAGGATGCAAGTTCTAGCTCCTGCTCATTGCAGCAGCCCTCCGTAACACCTTTCCAGTTTCTCAACCTCCTTACAACACCGAAGTCTTATGTGTAGCCTCACAGAATGACATGGAGATGACCAAAAGCTCCTCTCAACCTGTTGATCTCATTCCTTCCTATAGATCAGTGAAGAACTGCTGAGGAGAGATGGTGTAAGGACGTAATACAAAGAGCCTCAGCACAGCACAGACATTCACACACCTCTGGTAGGTGCACAGGTAAAATTAAACACAGAATACAGGAATGCATTGCTTCTTCTCCCAAACTGGAGGTAGGCTGAGTTTTCAAACAATATTGGTCTTCTATGAGGCATGTACTTTCTCTTCACTCCATTTCTGTGTTGGCTTTTATACCTTAGGGCTTGCTATGCTATCTTTGCCAATTATAAGAGGACATAGTATGTATGGCTCAGATGGCAGCCTATTAACAGGGTGGATTAACCCCCCCGAAAACATCTCTCTTACTCAAGTGAAAGTGAAGGGAATCTAGAGCTCAGATCCACTGTGCCTGTGTCAGAGCTCTACAGTGTAGGTGTCCACAAAATAATGAGTCATTTAGGGTGAATACACAGAGCAAAACACTTTCACAATTTTTTTTTTAACCAATAACAGAACCATTTGCAAAACAATGTTACATTATACCCTCTAAGTTATTGACAGGTTTGAAGATAAACTACTACAAAATAAAACAGCTTAAAGAAGAATTAGTCCTATAATTGGTTAACTATTTTCCTTTACCCAATACGTGTTAGGAACATTCCATATGCATTCAATCATTATGGATTCATTAAAGATAATTGCCACATTTATACTGTCTAAACCTATTTTCTAGAAAGAAACAAACATAAACAAACCTCCATTGTAAGATTCTATACTTCTCTAAGTATTATACAGTTAAAATATAACCCCTGTATTTAAAACTAAATGTTAGAATTAGCATAAGCAACTGTAATTGAGGCAACAGCATAAGAAACATTATTGCCTATTATTTCTAATAATTGCTAATAAATTCAGAGTAAAACATACCGTGTCCTAGTTGAATACTAAAATATGATTTACTAGTACAAAGATAAAATAGCTAATTTCAGTGGAGGAAAGCTTTACAGAACTCTGTCTTAGTGAAATGGGAATGAGAAATCTTACCATCCTGGAACTAACTTTTTTAGATTACTTAAGTAATATATTCTCATTTTCCAAAAGCTACTTGTACAGCCCAAATTATCTCCCAGTTATATGCCATACTAGTTTTACCAGTTCTTGACTTTTCAGGGTTTAATCCTAGCCAGCAACTAGTACGTACATGCAGCTGTTGGCTCACACCCCCCCCCTTCAATGGTATGTAGGTTGAGATAAGAATAGTTTAGTAATTGAAATAAAATTGTTATTACTCTTGATCACACCCATTGGGATCTCATAACCATGCATCTCTCATCCATCTTGCCAATTCATTCCCAAAAACTGCATCTCCCCTGCAGGTTTCTTGACCTCACTTTACTTTATGACAAAAAATTCTGAGGGATTTGAACTATTTTCTTCCCCTTCTCAAAACTTATCTTCTGTGGTCCCTCACATGATGGTGTCATCAATATATTGCAGGTGTTCCCCAGCTTCACCTTGTTCCAGTGCAGTCTGGATCAGTCCATGGCAGAGGGCAGGACTGTTCCTGTGTGTCCCCCAGGAAATGTCAATTCCAGGTTGGACACCCCCACAAGCAAAACCATACTGTGGCTTGCACTCTGCCACCAAAAGGATTGAGAAAAATCCATTAGTGATATCAGCTGTGTTTTAACACTTGGCTGTCTTTGCCTCCAGGTCTCACTGGAGTTCCAGCATGTCCAGAACAGCAGCACGCAGTGGCAGCATGCCTTCGTTCAGGCTTATGATAATCTGTTAAATCTCCTGTTAGTGTCCACTTTCCATTAGAATTTTGCACTGCCATATGGGGCTGTTAAAGGGTGAGTGGGTCCTGCAGGTAATCCCTTGGCTCTCCAGTTGACAAATCAGTCTGGGAATGGGCACCAGGGAGTCTCTGTTGGTGAGATATTGCCACTGAGGCACTATTGTGATCAGCATCAGCACCTGCTGTTCCTCAACATTTAGCAGTGTCACAGCAGAAGGGTCATCCAAGAGACCAAGCAAGGGACACAGCTCCTTTCTCCTATCTCCAGGGGTGGGTGGAATGGGGGGGAGTGCCAGGCCATCAAATCCTCACAGTCCAGTAAACCTGGTTGTTCCTCTCTTCCACATGGCTGGAGACAGGGCCCCTCTAGTCCTGGTCAGAGGGTTCTCCATTTATTTTTTGTAAAAATAGATTAGAATTCCTTTACATAGGATCAGGAGGAAGATCAGCTATTCCAATATGTCTGCGGCACTGGAGCAGCAATTTTCCTGGGAGAACCCCAACTAGTGATTGTTTTACCTTGTCTCACATGCTCATGCATGAGCATGTTGTATTTTGAGTTGTATTTTCCATCCTGCTTTCTCTCCATGGTCCTTCAGGTACCCCACAATATATGCTTTCTGTAGCCTCAGAACCACATAATATATGCTTTCTGTAGCCTCTCTTCCATGAAAGAACACTCACTGTTAATAGCTGAGATACTGGTCTGTAAAGATGGGGAGTAGGACATAGCCTCTTTAAATTGCTGGGATTAGGTACTTGTTCCTATTATCCCACATGCACTGCCACTCCTGACTATCCAGCCTCAGGACAGATCTCTGGGTGGCATTCTTAAATAGTTGTTTAACCTTAAATAAGACATGGAATATATTCAGAAGATATAGCAACAGGAACATACTGGTTTGAACATCTCAAGGATGTTCAAAATTCTGAAGAGCTATTGTTATTATCTGGAGGAGAAGGACAAGAGAAAGGGAAGTGTCTCTGCCATGATTTGGGTCTCAGAGGAGAAAAGGTAAAAGGTAAAAAAACTTATTTATAGGTTCCCGGAGTACGGGTATGACTGCAATGCTGAGTACAAATACCGGATTAGTTTCACAACCAGCAATTCTATCACATCAACAGCCAGTGTTTGTTACAAAGTACACAAACGTGATAACCTTAGTCCAGTTCCCACAGGTATTAAACAGCACCACAAGGAACACGTACTGCAAGTAAAGTTTACATAAGGCAGCCTTAAGAACAGCTACATCAACTTTGAGAGCAAAGTAATCATTGTGGCCAGTGACTATTAAATATAATGAACACTTACAACAAATTTGTTCTAAGAAATTCTAGGCAGATTTGTCATTAACTCAATCCACTGAGCCCCACGTTGGGCATCAAAAGACTGTCTTGGCTTAACCCAGCTGGCAACTAAGTACCACACAGACACTCACTCACAGCCTACGCACCCTCCATGGGATGGGGAGGAAAATCAGAAAAAAAGGTAAAACCTGTGGGCTGAGATAAGAACAGTTTAATAATTGAAATAAAATCAAATATAATTATAGTAGAATGAAAAGAGAGATTTATATAACGAGAAATAAACCCCAAGCAGAACAGGCGGTGCACAGCACAGTTTCCCACCACCCACTGACAGATGCCCAGCCTGTCCCCAAGCAGCAATCAATCACTCACAGCCAACTCTCCCAGTTTATATACTGAGTGTGGCATTCCATGGTAAGGAATAATGGCCCTTTGACCAGTTCAGGTCAGCTTGTCTTGGCCATGCTCCCTGCCAGCTTCTTGTGCACCTCCTTGCTGGCAGAGCATTGGAAACTGAAAAGTCCTTGACTCAAGGTAAGTGCCACTTAGCCACAACTAAAACTTCAGTGTGTTATCAACATTATTTTCACACTAAATCCAAGCCACAGCACTGCAGCAACTACAAGGAAGAAATTTAACTCTATTTCAGCCAAACCTGGGAAAGTCTACGTTATTACTTTTCATTTACTATACACTCAAAAGCTCCCGCACTTCTATAATTATTAATAACAAGTTATTAGCTGTAGTTTCAGGCCTCATTGAATGATACCCAACTAGCATAGGTCACACTCCAGGCCCTGCCATCATCCTCACTGAGGATTTAAATTTTATGCAGGTCCTACAGACAGAGGTACAAGGGCTACAGAAATCTATATAGCCTTGTGCACTTGGAATGGCAACACAAAACAGGACATCCTCACAGGGTTCCCAAAACATTTCCCTCATGTGGGAAGAGAAGGAGCAGTTGCAGAGAGAGCCTTGAAAATCCCTAGTCTTCCTTCAGCCTCAGAGGTATGAAATGGCAGGCAGACTGGGAGCCAATGTGACTGCCCTGGAGATGTGCGCTCCAGCACGTAGCCCTAGGAGAATGGAGAAGATGCAGATACAGCCAAGTAAAGAAAGTGTCCAAGGAGTGGGCTGCAAAAAAGAGGGGAAGTAAGAGTCTCTGGCCATCAAAAGAACAAGCAGAGTAGGTAGAAAGGGAAGACGAATGTCAGCATTGGATACTCAGGAATAACATGAAAATGATAAAGACTAACCATATACTGACAGGGAACAAAGGTAAACAGGGAATCACAAGGCAGGGGTGGGTATCTGGGAAGTGAGAGACTGAAGAAAACAGACAAATCCAGGAAAGAGAAAGCAACATTGAAGTCACAATGTTTTATTTATTTCAGATTTATGTGTTTTGATGTTCATTTTTTGAAGACAAGATTCCTTTTGAACCATCAATCATTTTTGCAAGATGTGACACATAGTTTTTCATCTAGACTCCCTTTTCCCATTTCCTTTTTCCGTGCCTTTTTGAAGACCAACAGATCACTTCACTAAGCTATCTATCACTAGCACTGTACAGCAAGGCAGCAATTTTGAGTGTACAGGTATACTGTGCACGCTCTTCCTCAACAGGAAAGCAGAAGGAGGGAGGGGAGACTATCTTTCTTCTGAGGAACTGAGCATATCAAGAAAGACCTACCTCACAGAGACTGCAGTGTCTGCAGAGAGAAAGTCACACCTCAGGTTGGGGATGCTGCAGCTTCACTTAGAGACTGCCCAGAGCCAGCAGCCAACATCCAGACCCCAGAGAGTCAGACGGAAGGAAAATTCCTCAGTATCAGAGGAGTCAATGCAGCGTTCATTGCTATTTAGAGCCATTAACTGACCAGAAGCAAACACCTTTTGAACAGATATGGTGGTTTTAAACAACAAAAATGCTATGTACTTTCTTTTCATTCCATCTTATCTATCTACACTGAGCTTTCTGGGTTTAAGAAGTTACTTATTCCAGCTTTGACTCAGATAAAATCGGTCTTGAGTTCAAAAGCTTTTTGTCTTCTTCTGAGAGCTTATTACAGATAAAGATCTATGTACATCTACCTCAAAGGTCTGACTCAAAGGCTTTATTCATAGAGCAAATGAGGAAACCAGGAGCAAGCCTTCATCTGGAGAAGACCTTGTTTTGCCATGAACAGGTTCACATTTAGGATCCCCCAGAAATTAACTCTGGGGGGAGTTAATTTTGTGACTTCACCAGAGAAAGCTACTGCATAAGCATTCATAAGGACATTCCTGGAGGACAAGAGAGCTGGAAACTAACCTCACTTCAGTCTAGAAATTCCTGGGGGAGTTGCCCACCTTAAGACAGAGAAGTGCAGAAAAGAGTGCAATTGTCCAGTGCAATTTAGTCCCATCCCATGGCTTCCCTTCCCAGGAAATGCTTTTTGTTTCCTACGGCTGTGTAGGGAAACAGGGCTCAAGCCTGACTATTTGACTGCCCTTGAAAAGAGCAGATACCAGCTGAATGTGACAAGAAATAGCAGCAGCTGGAACAGGAAGAGGTCTTCCCTGTGATTTGGGTATTCCAGGCAATTACCAGCACAGTAGGTATGAGTAGGTTGATGGTTACTGATGAGATGTTGCTTCACACAGCTTATTCAAGTGACCTAATGTAGAGTTATCCAGAATGGAAGATTTCACAGAAACCTGTGACTTTCTGTTTTTAGCCAAAGGAAAAAAAAAAGTGTAAGTGGTGTCTGAATGATGTGCTGTAACTGAGGAGAAACTGTAGGTTGGACTTCCATTGGAAACAGAGATAATATTAAAGGTAGAGGTAGAACACCACATACAGCACTACACCTATCACACACTGCTTTACTGGAAACAGAGTGAAGTCCAGTACCTTTTCTCCAAATTAAATTAAGCATAAGGAAAGGATGAGCTGGAAGCTGATTTTGACTGAATTACCTTGACAACTCATGGCATATGTCATGTACCTTGATTCTCTTTCCTCTGCAGTTCCCTGAAAAGAGTCCAAGACAAGTGAAAATGACTTTGAAATGAGCCCTCTATGGTCAGGAATCACTTGCATGAGAGAAAACAACCAGAGTCCAAACTTCTGAAGTGCAAGGGTCTGTAATTACCCAAACAAAAATTGAACAGAGGTTGTGTTTTTCTTTAGAGACAGATGATTATACAGGTCATGCTACACTTAGGTCACCACTATATTAAAATCTTGGTCCTCTTCTCCATAAGAGATCTGTGTTTTCGTCAAATTTTCTACTTTTTTCCCACACTGACAACAAAAAAAGCTTAAACTGACAGAGAAAGTGACACCTTACTTTTTTAAAAACACAGGCTTCCATAAGCAATCAAGTAGTTGTTTCCAATCCCAAATCTCCATCCCCCTAGGTTTCCCTAGCATGTTTTCTTCCCAGAACTGTGTGCTCTAAACTGTATTTGCAACAATTATGAGATTGTCACTGGAACAAATCAGGATGCCCTAGTCTTTAAAATGCATTTAGCCAAGTGATAATAGGCAGGGATTGGCTTGTAAATGTTTACTGCTGTTTCATGCATTATTCCTCCCTTGTTAAACTGCTGCAAAAAGATTACATGGAATTTAAAACTTGATGGATGTATACCAGAGCAAGAGGCATAAGAAATTGTTACATTACTGCTAAAATGATTGAGACCATGTGATTACAGAAAGCTCCATAAAATCCTAGAAAAGCCTTTGATTCAGTAGAGTGGAGTAATACCTGAACAAGGTCCCAACATCATGTTGTTCAACTGGACAAAAGGTTGTTTACTCAAGGAAAAGACATATAGGAAAGACCAATATTTTCACTTTGTTCAAAACACAAACTAAGCCCATTCCTCTCTTTTCTGCACTGCATATAAAGCAGCTATCAAATCTAAAATACCACCTTCTATTTTTTTCCTCAGATATACTAATAAATCTGTTATGAAACTTTGGTTTCATGGATTTAATAGTTTGGGGACACTACAATATAAAAAAAGTCTGGAAATTTTGCAATAAATATGTAAGACAACGTTATTTTTTTAAAAACAAGCCAGAGTAAAGTTATTTATCAATATAATTCTGCTACATTCTCTTTATTTTATTCCATTATTTAAAAATTTGAAGCAGCAATATGACTTCTTTGCTAGACTGGATGGCTACAATCAAAATGAATTTTCTGCCTCAACTCATCTTTTCATTCCAGACAATTCTAATTTTGCTGTTCTCAGGAACAGAAATGAATGAAGTATACAAACTAAAAGGTATTTTCTGTCATATCAAAGCAAAAACCTCATATATGCCTGGTGTCAGTGAAACCAATATGCAGCAACCCCAAGCACACAGGCCCATTGCCATTCCAGACAAATTGGAGGCACTATTGCTCAGATGGAGGTTCATGGACTGCACTAACAAGTTGCTTCAGTATCCAAAAACAGCCTTGTTCCAAAAATCCTATTCCCTATAAGTGAAAATACTCTGCTGCCATGAAGTAAGATAATACAGAAACTGAGCAGTTTCTCCTCACTGGTCTTTCCCAAAGCAGCAGCCTAGTGCTCAACTCAGGCATATGCAGATAGAAAACAAATGAATTTTCACACTGGGCAAGATCAGGAGGCACACAAATCAGGTCAGCTGTATGTGGGAGCTACAGAGAGGGGATGGAAACTCACACTGTGCTTGGTTATCCCAGTCCATACTTCACCCATTATTTAGGATCAGACACCAACACAGCTGAACTTCATCATAGCTAATTTAGGTGTCAGAACTCAGGTCTCAAAATTTTGAGTTATTGTCACCTTGAGTGTACCTTGAAGTTGTAAAATCTACACAGAAGAAAGTGGATCAACAAGCAAGACCTGCTGTCCAGCAGATGCTTATCAATCCACTCAGATAATAGTAAGGCCAGTGACAATTAATTACAAATTAATTACAAATGCACTGGCTATTAACACAAGAATCTCTGCTGCATAAAGGACGATCTGATAACTAGCATAGGAACATCAATCATGCAGACCAGCAAATCAGGCAGCAGAAAAGTCATAAATCTCAAACATCTCCCAGCCTTTGGGAAGAAACATCTTTCGGTGTTGAAAGGTAAGCTATACTTCATCAGCCTCATATTTTTCTAAGAAAAACAGAAATAAACCAGTTTGGCAGAGACAAAACTGTTGTACCCTTAGGGATTGATTAGTTCTTGTATGTATTCAGCTGTCACTCTACAGAAGTGTCCCTGATACAGATGTCCAAGTGCAGATAACACAAAATTCAGAGAGTACATCTGGTGGGCAGCTACCTGGCAGAGTAAGGGACCAGTTATGGCATGTGAGTCTTTAAATACACAATTTGCTTGTGCAGCATTTGTGCGGCATCAGTTCTAATCGCAGAACCAGCATCACCCAATCACTTCCTACAGCTTTCCCATGGCAGCTGTGCGACACATCTGCACTGGCAGTGCTGGCACTGTGTCTGCATTGTGGCATCTACCAGAGAGGCAGTGCCTGTTTGCTTCTTTCCTCCTCAAGTTCTGCTTATTGTTTAACATTCCCAGGCAACACAACTCACCCCTGGTGCCTTCTACAGTCAAGAGAGAATAACACCTCCACAAAGTGACTTACCTTAAGGAAAGAGGCAAAAAAGCGTATTCAAACATTTGATTCAAGATATTGATACCACTAATAGCAACACTATAAAGGAAAGCAGCTTTGAAATTTTATTTTAAGTACAAAATACTTACTAACAGCTTAATATGCTGAGGAAATGTAGAAACACTAGAAGCATTATTATTTGAACTCAAATACTCTACCAACAAAGTATTTTTAAGCAGTGCTGTAAATGAAAAATAATTTTCAGAAGATCTATTAGTGACTGTGGGCTCCTTTCACTTGATGACATTAATTTTGAGGACATTAGAAGAGACAGTACAAGACCTGAGACAATCTTAAAGAATCATAGCTCAATTAGTAGCAATTAGAAAAATTGTGCTGTTATCTTCAAGTCTGAAAGAAAACGGCTTTGGGCTCAGTTATGGAGGCATTAACACATCAGATTAAAATTAAACAAGAATAATAGGAATAGACAGTGGTGTTACAAAACAAATGCCTGGACATTCTAAATGTAAGCAGAAGTGGGGAAAAAAGATTACCCCCAAAAGAAGTATTAGCCTTTAAAATGGGGTCATTTCAATGTCTGTGACAAATTAATGGAACTGAAAACTCTTTAAATTAAAATTTGCAGAACTAATATTTACAAGGTTTTCAAACATTTCATGTATGTCTGGACACTTTAAATGCTCTCTACCATACCTGAGGCATGAACAAAGCAACCAGTTGCATCTTTCCATGTACTCTGTACTGTTTTACTCCTTAAGCTATCTTGAGATTTCTTATAATACAATTTGCTGTCTTGATATCCATGAGGGTAAAAAGAGATGCATTAATGTGAAATTCCAGAACAAAACACAGAATAAATTACAGTATGTAAGTGAGCTGGTCCCTAAAATACAGGTAAAAGTAACCAGCCAGGCAGATCTGAGATTTCAAAGAACAACAAACAGAAAGCAGTTGTCTAATCTGCAAAGGCAATATCCAAACGCCTATCCCACATCAGGAGGAGTGACTCAAAGCCAAATGAAGTAACACCTTGCTTCTAGATAAAAAGCTATTGGGGATTACTTTAATAGAGAACACTTAAGTAATCATGTTTGATGGGTGAGACTGCATCATTTATCAAAAATCTATGCTAAAATTTAATTTTCCATGTGAGTCAAAGACAGCAGTGGCAGCACTGCTTGTTGTTGCTGATCTGTGGCTGCTGATGCCTTCTGAAGTGGAAATGATGGATGCCACATGTTCTAGCTGTGATTAAATTTGCTTTGACAAAGCAGCATGGAAATCTGATTTTCAATAGACTCTTGCATTTCTCCCAGTGCTGAGTAAACAGATACACAACGTAATGCTATATGGTTGTCAAGCTGATGGCTAATTCATTCTGCCAGTCCAATCAATCTATCCATTAAAATATTACCTGTCAATATCAAGTAGGTTGAGCTTGGAAATTGCATGGAAACGGGAAGCTGTCTAGAAGTAAACAATGCCAAAGCCAAATGTGTCATAAAGCTATTTCTCCAGGTCCTCCCAACAGCTTCAGTCAGCCCCAGTAAAAGGTCAGCAGAAGCCTCTTGCTTCAGTATGCTCGATGCTTCTCAAACTTCTCACCATGCCACAGGACAATGTACCAACACCCACTCTTCCCGTGCTGCTGCTTGAAGAGAAGGACACAGAAAATAACATTAAGAATACAGCTTATCTAAATACTATTATCCCAATACTAGGGAAAACTGCACCTAAACTGCCTTCAGGCGGAGACATCCTTCATACCTTGACTGATAGGGAATAGGAGTTGGCAAAACACAGTGATGAGGTTTTTCACTGCACTGAGCGCAGGCACCCTTACATAACCTTTTAGTTTTACCCTTCATTTGGAGGAAATTAGGATATTACCCACTAATCTTTATCGGCAGCAGCTCTGTGGACATTCCTGCCCTCTCCGCAGTGCCTGAGCGCTCCTGCCAGCTGTCATAACCACACATGCGTGATGCTCCCAATATAATCTCTGCTTTCAGCATTCAGCTCCTCACCACACAGCAAATCAACATGGCAAGTACTATGAGTGTATACTGAGTCTATCCTCTAAACAAAGCCCTCGAAAATATCAGTGTAATGACTTATTTTTGTCCTTTCTTACTTTTTTAAATAGAAGGATGTTTGGAATCACAGCATGGCTATTAAATTGTAAAACAATCTCTAGCCCTTTGACAGTGTCAAACAGAGCGGTAATTAGTAAGCTTAATTGAATCACGATGAAAAATAAAAACGTGCCAATAAGCACTGGCAACCATTTCCTATTTTTTCCTATTCTTCGGCTATTTGGACCTTTAGAACTTGAAAAAAAAGGTGATCTAATATAAGCTCCTTCCTAAGAGAAAGAAGAAAGATTTAATTCCAATTATACCAGAAGAAAGCTGAAAGCCCTTGATTCATGGTCACATCATATAACAGGAATTGCATGCAGTGCTCAGCTTTGTCAGAAAACCATAATGGAATAATGTTTTTTATTTACCGAAAATTAAAAATTTTCTCCAAATTCTTCTAAATTAATTAGGAAACTTGCTTTGTTTTCAGCTAGTTCTGTTGAAAACCATCCTTATTCAAAGTAGACTGAGGTTAAGCCCAACTAACAAATTACCACATCCAAAGTAGGCAACAAAGCTACAAATAACCGTGAGAAACAAAAGTGAGGAACTAAAGGAAAATGGATTTATCCTACCTACATCAAGATCGAATTATTGCTTTGAAGAAAGAACTAAAAATCACTACCCACTCACCCTTGATCTGCTAGTAGATAATTTCTGCTGCCTTCTCGGTGACTTTTCCTGCCAGAACACTATGAAAACTGAGCAGCCTGGGCTATGGTTACATTAAGCATTTGAGGTGGATGATATCTTAGTGGCTAAGTGATACATCAGGCAAATAAGAAGAAATATCACATAAGGTATCTGGAAAGTTTCCACCAGGAAGAACATAGAAGCTGCAGTTTCCTGGTGTAGCCCAGCTCAGTGTCACAAGGAAGAGACACAACATGTTCAAAAATCAAAAAATCATCTTCTAAAATCAGAAGTCCTGAAGCATTTTAATCTGTTGTGTCATTTTAATGGAACATGAGATAGAAACTTTTCACTACCAGGTGTGTTACAAAGACTGTTATGAAGTTTCTAACTATAAAGAAATGGCATGAGACAACATGATAGAGAGGAGAAGCTCTAACTGACATAGGAGACATGGTTTGAATACTTCATAGTTCTGTTTCGCTATCAAAGTATTAGACTGGCTCTATCTTAGTTTATTTTACTACAAAAGTCTAAGACTGGCCCAATAAATTAGGGCTGAAACCTGAGGCACCTTCATCAGCACTTATGCAATGATATACTGTACAATTAAAAATTCTAATGAAAAGCTTCACTCTAAAGTGCTTCAAAAATGGTTCTTAAACTCTTGTCTGATTAATTTTAGTGGTTTCAAGAACACTTTCCTAATTAACTGCCCATGTGCCTAAATTTCTGTGAAAATTTTAAATTTTGAATTATTGAAAATAATTTCTGAAGAACCAAACCCACTGCTAGATTGTAAAAAAACACCAGACTTAAGCTCTGGGTAAATATACAGCAAACAGGAAAGCATTAATTTGAGTGTCAAAAGAGACTGGACAGGGAAGAAAAATGAGGCCTACTGAATAATTGTTAATCATGTCTTAACTAGATTAGCATTACAACTAAGAGATAAATTAACCAGGAGACATGAAGTAGTACTGTCTCTCTCAACACCAACACAAACAGTACTAGCAAATTCATCTTTGACAAAATAGAAACACCTCCCGTAATTAAAGAAAAAGCAAGGTAATATTTAATGAAAGCAGAACAAAACCCTATCACCAGTAGAAGATGGAAGGAGAGATGGAGGAAAGGCACATAAAAAAAAAAATCAAGATGTGAAAAAACTATAGCTAAAAAAAAATTACTATAACAAGAAAACAAAGTATGTCAACCCCAAACATTTTCCATAAGGAAACTTTAAAGGAATAAACTCACTAGGAGTAAACCTATGAACAGAAGACATACAAAACAACAGTATCTACTCATTTGGTCATTAAGGTAATTAAAGGTTTTTCTTAAAAGTGTCTAAGCAGGGACTCTCCCCTGGCTGGCTGAAGTTTTCTTGCACCATGAGGTGTTCACAGCTGACTTGAACCAATTGTGTCTCACCCAAAGGCCTTCTCTGCTACTGAAATCCTGACATTTATACTCCATGCACCAGAATTATTGTAAGGCACAAAAATTTTCACATTTGCACTGAATGGAAACATGGAAAAGTTGCACCCAGTGGCTGTAAAGGCAACAAACACCAAGACAGAAAAGGGCATTTTTCTATCACAGGACATCAACTACACCAAGAGTACTTGAGGGTCATCACAGCTTATTAGGAGAACAACATAAAGATGGCACTGAAAGTCTCAAGAGTGAATTAACAAGATGTTAGTTTCAACATGGAGCCAGCCACTGAATATTTGTTTTCTAATTATTTTTAAGACACTAATTTGCATTCTAATACTTTCATAGCTAAGGATACTTCAAAACAAATGAATAAACTTTAGCATGTAGACTATACCTCAAAACATTTAGTATGCTCATTTTTCAGTGCAAATTATTTGTAATTTGTCACCAGTTCATATCCTACTGCTACTAATTGATTAGGCAACATTTCAGAAAGCAGCAACACCAAAGCAGCTTGGGAGTTGAATTTCAGAAGGGAGAGGAACTGTGAAATAGGTCATTCAATGTTTTTAGCCTGAAAAAATACAGTCTAAATTTCAAGCAAGCATCTTTAGAGGTTTTTGCTATTTTCAATACAGAGCCACTGCCATGGGTAGCTGATGTTATTCTTGCACCATTGTGTACCATTAAGGTGTCGAACAGTGCAACAAATTTCTTATCTTGGTTCTAGAGAATATGATGTGTTTCTCTAGGACAATAACGGACTTGCTGCATTGTGTACTGTACTTGTTTTGTTTCCATTTTTTGATTCTACAAGCAGCCTTTCCGCTCATCTGGGCAGACTTTACAATTTACCATCACTATTAGTTTCCCATGTCAAAAACAATCTGTAAATTTAAATTGCTTTTATCATTATGCACTGGTAAAACAATGTTCTGAAACCATCTATAAATTCAGAAAGCAGTTTTCCAGCCAAACAAAACCAGACATTTGAAGAAATGTAAATAATTGAATCCAGAAAACATGCAAGTTCACTCTTCCACAAAGATTCATTTGATTCTAGATTATACGGTCCTTGCGAAAAAAAACCCAAACCACAAGTCAAAACAATTTATCGATTAGCAACAGACCATGAAGGAGGATGAGCCAACATTAATGCATTACCAGTGATAAGGAAACCTAGGAAATACTTCATGCCATTCACTAAGATAACAAAATAAAATAACTTTTATATCAGTTTTTTCTTTGACTGAGAGCATTTTGATGGGTGGCATTGATTAATACATTGGTTATAGCTCTAAGTTTTCATCTGACCACCCAAAATCAACTGGAATTTTAATGCTACTCAACTACTGCCAGGCAAAAACACAGGTAAATATAAATCACAATGTTATCAAAAGCCCACAGCAGTCAGAGACTGAATACTAAAAAATATTTTTAAAAGTTTTGTCCAAGAACAGTTTATCAGTGATAAATAAGCAATATGCCACTGAATCTTGCTAAATAAATCAGCAAAGAACTGGCTGAGACAGTGTTAGTCTGACTAATACCTTAGTTAACAGTCCACATCAGAGACCTCCCTTCACCCTCAGTGTTCATAACTAAATATTTAGCTTCGACTCTGCAAGCCCCTGTCAAGGTCAGGACAGCTCTCCTGGCCACCACCAGTGCCGGAGGCAAAGGAATGAGGGAATTGTCACACACATATCATTACCAGCCGCTGTGTAATCTGTTCGCTGCACACATCATTATCTTTCACATTAAAAGCATCATAAGGTTAAACAATATAGAGCATAAAGCTTCCATACCAACTGATACACACAGAAACACATTCAGATGAAAGATACAGATGGATAACACTGGCCTGTTAGTGCTGGGCAAGCTCTGATAGCTCTATCAGCAGGTATTTTGTATACACAGTTTCAAATTACAGTGAATTAATATTATGATTTTTATAGGCATATAAAATTAATTCTTTCATTGTCAAATATTAGCTTTCTCTTTCATCTTTAAATTCATGTATGAAATACTGAGGACACAAGCAAGACTTACAGCCATATCAAGAGTATGTTAATTCCCTCAGACACTATTAATGTTTTACAATTTAAAAAATGCACAAATCATTTGCACAGTACTTTCTTTTCCAGATGCTTGTTCACTCAGAACACTCAAACTTGAATTCCAGCTGACAAAAAATTTGGGTTTAAAGTTCTTTAGGTAAACTTTATCTAAGTCTCTGATTTGGAATATAAGTCATCACTCTTAAGTTTGTCTCAATTTTTAAGTGACTTAATCAAATTAAGGCCATTGCAATTCTGAAGCAGAAAGGTTAAACAAGGATTTGATCTAATTTAACTAACTCAAACTTGGCCATTTAGTGAAATCAAAGAGATGGAACATAATTTAATTAATCTACTTTAAAAATCAATTTGGATTAGTTTTCCTGAATGACCCTGTGTAGAAAACCCCCCGTTCTCCAACCATGGATAGAAGTATTACTGCGCTAGCCTGCACATATCGATATGAGATGATTTGTTCTCAAATAAAAAATTGCACAATCAGCTAACAAATATACCAGCTGACAGCAAAATTATTTACATCTCCAGGTTCAGCCTGGAGAAGAGAAGGCTCTGGGAGACTTTCCAGTAACTTTCTAATACCCAAAGGAGGCCTACAGGAAAGCTGGAGAGCAACTTTTTAGAAGGGGATAGGACAAGCTGTAATGAATACAAAATATAAGAGGACAGGTTTAGAATAGATATTAGGACGAAATTCTTTGCTGTGACAGTGGAAATTCTTCACTGTGAGGCACTGGAACAGGTTGCCCAGCGAAGCAGTGGATGTCCCATCCCTCGAAGTGTTCAAGGCCAGATTGGATGAGACTTTGTGCAACATTGTCTCGTGAAAGATGTGGTGTACATTGAGTTTTCACTGAAGGCCAGACTCACAGATTGCTTCCACACTTGCAAAGCTTCTTCTGTTGGAGTACAGAGAACTGAGACTTTCTCCTACATGTTTCACACTACCCTATATTGGCTGGAATAGTTCTCCATCACCTACTGCAACCCACCAGATTATAAATTAAGAGTAGGTAAGCCATTTCTGTAAAGCATTAGACTTCTAGATCACCTTACAGCAGCTTCTTGCTCATTTCCTAATAATTTCTCCTAAACATTTCCACATGCAAATATTGACAGTTCTCTCAACTGGAGGCAAGCATTAAGTAATTTGGTGCCCATACACAAGTTTGCCCAATATCATCACATTTGGAGCTCTCATTTTTTCTGCTGTGTTTGGGGATCCTAATTTTTAACGCACACATTTGGGGAAACATAGATGAATACAAATATCACTCAAATTTTCCTCCTCCTCTTTAAATTCAGCAGATAAAAATATACAGCTAACAAGTAAATATTTAACAACTAATAAGCATTCAGCCATTAGGATGATTCTGGCTTACTTTTGCCTCGTGGCCTTTATGCCTTGCAATGTCTTTATTCTGTGCCATGCTTTGCCTATTGTGCACAAGGAGAGGAAGGCATTTTTCTACTCTACTCCTACTAATTGAAACATGTCTCATAGATTCAACATCAATAGTAATGGAAGGGACAATAAGCCACAGAGAAGCATCAACATCAAATGCTGCTGAAAGAGAGTTAAAAAGACATAAGGGAAAGGAATGTAGTCTCTTTCACACCTACTCCCATTGGATATGGCTTGAAAAAAAAGCTGTACTTGAGTTACATGCAGTTCTTTTGTGACATCCTAACAGTAAAATGTAGAAAAAAAAACCCCAGTTTTTATCTTCATTCTTTTATATACTAACACTCTTAATCAAATACATACCTCATAATTATTTGACTCCCTGTCTTTCAGTTTGTATTGTTTCCCTGAATATTTTGAGTGCATTAATCAAATAATAAAGTCAACAGGAAAAGAGATTTTCCTCATAAAGAAAATACATTATTTAGTGAATCAGATCACATTTTTGTCTTTCTAAAATTTACATTCAGATGTTTTTCTGAGAGTAATTAATATTTTTAAAAAGGGATGCCAAAATGGATGTGTTTAATGTATCCTCAAAAGATCCAGAGTTTAATCCAGGGTCCATACTGTTCTTTAACCACCTATAGCCTTAGCAATGAAGTATTTCACAATATGCACATAGCTGGACGCAAAGCAGTAGTTTAAAATGTGATTTCAAACTGTAACATGAACATAAGTGTTTTTTCTTCCCTTTAAAACCTGTAGCATTTTAGGAGCTCACATCATCTCTTAACTCTCTCATGTTTGTGTGTTACAATGAGCATTTTTAAATAGGTGAAGACATACTTCTGAACAAATTATATTCAGGAGGGGACCATGTAAATGAACTGAGGGAGGAAAATATCTGAGTAATGGTCAAAGAGTTAGCCCCCATACTATCAGTTCAAGCTCCAGTGTTAACAATCAACAGCTCTACCACTTTCTCATACATTAGAAAATCACCACCGTGTGACATCATCACTCCCTTAAAACAACTGTGTAAGGTTTTTCACATTAGGTATCTGCCTGCAGGTACATCTGTACACACTAATTTGACCTAATCACTAACATAACTGTGAACCACAAACTTTTTTATTGCTGCTACTGAAACAAAAACATAAATGGAAGGAATAAGGATGCCCAAGTGGCTGTTTCGTTTAACTGGATTCTCTCACACCTCTTCAGAGTATCGTAATGACAGTCATCAATTCTGGCATTCAAGGACAGCAAATGATTTATAGCCAACTACACTAAACTAATTAAAAGCATCTTGCATAGTGCAAGATGAAAATACTGTCATCTGCTCGAAGTAGGGCATAGGTGACAGCTATGCTGCAGAAATATTTACAAGCAAGTTTCTTACTTGTTAGAATTGAATACACAGCAAGCAAAATTCAGTGTTCCTAGCATTCACATGGATGATAGATTTGTCATTCAGAATAATCAGATCAAAGGGAAAACAAGATGAAATCAAGAGCTTTGTATTCAATAATACTATCTGTACTCCCACATAGTAATTATCCTTAGCAAATATAAAAGCCCTTGAATATAATTACAAAAAGCTAACAATTAACCTATTAAAAGGCATAATTTACCAGGTGTTTTTACAATTTTCTATGCTAAAAAGATCTGCTGAGTTTTAATGAGACTAGTGAAAATAAATTTAAACTTTTACCACCACTTTATAGATAAACATCATGGGAAAAGCATTGAAGATATTGATGGCAGTGTATTCAGTGTATTTTTCCTTTCATTCTATACACTTCAGGTCTAATTTAAGGATTCTGTTTTCTCCAGCACAGCAAGTTGCCACTACCTCTCTTTTGAAAGTTGCAATCTTCCCCAGGTATTCCTTGATGCAATCAGCAGGAGTCATGGCCAAAGGAAACAGGCAGAGTTTATATACTGTATGTCCTGGCAAAACAAGGAGGCACACAAACAATATCAGCAGTGAACTGCTTTTCTGGAAGCAGTGTACATCCAGGCTTGCAATTAAGATAGAAAAAGGTGTGTGCAATGCTAGAGTAGTACGTTATGTGCTGCCTAAATTCCTTGGGAGGGCTTATGAGATGAAGCAACGCTTGTTCCTGATCAGTAGTACCCCAAGAAGGGCATGGAGGAGGCTGGGCAAGACCACTCTATTATTGGCAGAGACTATCTATTAGGTGGGGTGAAAAGAGTCCACAACCCTCAAAGCACCAGATTTCCTAAACTGATCAAGATTTGTGCCATGTGTTATCATTATTTCTTCTACAAAACTTTCCTGGGGTTTTCAGCTCAACTGGAAAACAGATAAACAACTTCTAAAAAAGTCTGAACAAAGAATCTAAATTTCTGCCATAAACTCCCAAGTTTGTTCTTCCTTTTTCCCACAAGCTTTTGTGTAATGCAGCACACAATTTCTGCCCACTTATAACTATGCATAAATATATGAAGCACTTGGTCATATTTGGCAACTTAACAAAATCTAGTTATGTATTTGGTTTTATCATGCTATAACACATGCTAAAAGGGAATAAATGATTGGTACTTGTTGTAATCTATCTCAAAAATAAAAGCTATAACAAGTAATATGTGAAATTTAAAAGTGATCAATGGAAAAACACAGAGGTATTTAAGGTGCCTCATAAGGTACAGAAAACTGACAGGAAGGACAGAAGTAAGCAAAGTACACAGGGTACACAATAAACCATTGCAGACACAATACATTGACTGTTTTCCTTTTATAAGCCAGAAGAGCAAAGGAATAAAGAATGAAACTGAATGACAAAAGTAGTAACTATGGAATTAATAGAAGTATAATTTTAACATATTTTTATTTTAATAAACTATTAAAGGTGGAGGGTTTAATTTCTAAATCATGTATAATTAATCACTAAAGTTGTTGCATGCTTATACATGCAGAAATGATATTGACATATGCACATCCGTTATCCATGCAATGAGATTACACACTCACAGGAACACTCGATTACAACAGATAAGATAGAAAGACCATAAACCCCTGCAGTGCTTCACAAAATAAACCACGACAGATGCTCACTGTGCAGCACCACCAGATGTGGGATATTGGAAAGAAGATGTTGCTTGTTTGTTCTAAGACAGCTGTTCCTGATTTTCTGGAGAAATCTGACCACTTCAGGAAACATTCCAAAGAGGGAAATGGTTTTGAAATGAGCAAAGGAAAGGGTAAAACTGTGTTTAAGCACCCAAACATAACACTTTTTTAGGCAACAGGAAGATCTATATAGAAAAAATTCTTTGGTATTACAACAGTCAGCTGCAGAGTGATAGGAAAAAGGACAATAGCTCATACGAATGCTAAGGATGTTTGGGGTAACATGAGAAAAGCTTTTAAGCCAGCTATTTACAATTGAAAATCTGTTAATTAATAGAAAGCCTGAAGGGATAACAAAGGATTGATGGCACTACACTAAAGGATGAAAAGCAGCACCTCCCTCTCAAGGAAGACTTTTTAGAGGTGCCATCAGCAGAGGACAACTGTCCAAAATTCACCACTACCATGCCTGCCCCCATTTTCTCCAATGCCACTATCAAACAGGCCATTATTATTCCCCCAGGAATCCCACTAGCTTCCAGACCAACTAGATGGCACAGAACAGATGAAATAGACCCAGAAGGCAATGGGAGGCTGTTGTGCTAGGGTGGGACCAAGTCAGAGTCTTTAAAAATCCCACTTCAGTCATGGATCCCTGCCACATGAGGCAGATTATTTACAGAAGGCACATGCCATGAATTGAGGGGAAAACATGTGATGGCAGTGAGACAGGATTCTGGTTTCATGTGTCCCCTCCAGAAGTTCACTGAGAAGGAAATGCAGCTGCTGCTCCCACCCCAAATCCCTACAGGTCAGTGAAGATGTGCATTCTTCTCCTGCAGCGCTGGCTGACTCTGCTCTTTGGTCAGGAAACATGAACCAGCATTCATCAGATCCCGCAGGTCACCCAGAGGAGCCTGGGGACAGAAATGACTGGGACACCATGGTTGCATGAAATTGCAACCTTTAAGAGCAGTTTTTCTTCCAGCACGGAAAGATGGTGCTAGGAGAAGAGAGACCTTCCTGTCTGTGTGAGTTAAAAAGTACTATAGTAAACACTTCAGCTGTCACTCAGAGGCACAGTCCTCCATCCCCTTCTCTGCAAAGTCATGCAGGGGCTACACATCCATTAGGAGTGGCCAATATGTCATTTAACATATGAGAGGTGCAGCTTCTCTATGATCAGACATCCATTTCCCCCAAGCCAGTATAGAAAAATCTAATGTTTTATTTGGGAACCCAACATATATCAGCCTCTAGTGCTAAATTACAGCTTCAGTCGAAAATCTACAGCATGGATGGCAAATTGCCACTATTTCACTACTGCCCTGTAATACCCTCTACACAAGCCCCTGCCTACATTTTCAGCAGGAGTGAAACTGTCTGCCTGCAGCTTTCTCCCACATTGCCACAGCTCTCCAGCTCTGCAACACTTAGACAAAGGTGACTACACTACCAGTCCCTCACACCTACATTTGTTCCTCCTTTGTTTTAATGTACAACTAAATATTGCCTTCTCCTTCCTTTTGAACTCATTTTTTGGTGTGTGGCAACCAATCTCAGATTGCGTTGCCCTTCTCTTGACTTAGCATTGACCATCGAAGATGCAACAGGCATGAAAGGTCACATCATGAGAATACCTTAATCAGACATCCATTTCCCCCTCTGCTTTCATCACTTCCCATCTCATTTTAGATCTCAGTAGAATTTTTACCCCCTGCTTCATTCCTGCTTTTCTTCCGTTTGATTATGTGATAGAAGTTCATCTGCACACACAGAGCTATTACTATTTATTTCTGTACCTATGTTATTTAGGCCTGCACAGGGTTTTCAGAGAATAAAATCATGGAAAATAAAAAAATGAAATAAAATAAAATAAAATAAGTAAAATAAATAGAATTTTAATAATATATTATATGCTCTGCAACCTCTTATACTACATTTTTGAGGACAAGCCACAGAAGCTTAGACTAATTTCTGGTAATGAATAGAAAAGAAGCAGGAGATGAAAAGGCTCCAGCCAATAATCCTTGATAGGCTGATATACTGTAAAGATCTGTTCAAGTGTCTTTTACAACCGTGTGAACCCACCTGTACTGCTCTTTTGAACTCTAGCCTCCCACACACAGCAAAAGAAATGGAAAAGCAGTCTTACTGAGACCAAACGGTCTTTTAGCACAGGATCTTCAGCAAAAGGACAAAGTGATCACACAGAGACACATTCCAGGGATATGCTCCCAGCTGGATGCATATCAGCCCCGTCCTGAATCACGGGCATATCACCAGTGTGCGTTGACAGAGATTTTTCTGTGTTTGGTGACACATTTTTATTCCATTTTACTCAATTTCACTTTGTTTTCTGATCCCATGTAAATGTCCAGAGCAGGCAATATCCTCAACCACACAACACAGGAAGCATCTCCCTTTGTTCTGAATCTGGCATACGTAAGCTTCATTTGTTGCCTCTGAGACCTGGTAAGCGACAAACATCCTGAAATTGTTCACCTTTTCCATTTGTGCTTATTATTTTCACTGCTCAATCCTCTCATTCCAAGGATAATGTGTCCAGCTTTGTTTTTAATAATCTACTTGTGCAGAATTGCTTTCACACCTTTTTTTTTTATTACCTATATCCTATGCCTATCCTATTACCTATATCATTGTACTTTCTGCAGTTCTATTTATTAATTTTCAAGAATATCAAGAGGGAGGGGGAACAGAACCATGCAAATTACAGGTTTCTGCAGCTCTGCCTGTTTTGTTTTTTATTCTCCACATAATCATACCCAATATTCTGTTTCTCAGACTACCATTGAGCACAGAGCCAACGTTTTTATGGAATTACCTGTTATAATTTGAAGATTTTTTTTCTTGAATGGAAATACAATGTTCAAGAGCTTGCTGCCACTCACATAAAGTTAGGATAATTCTTCCTTTTCAATGCACTCTTCAATATTTCATCTGCCATCCATCACCCACTCACTCAATACTTTAAATCATATATTTCAAATTAGCATTAAATTGAGTAAACATCCTTCTTACCTGTTAGTGTCACTTAGTGAGCTTGCATAACTTTGGTCATATTAAGCAGAAAATAAGCTTTCAAAACAAACAACAAATGCCTGTTAGCTCAAGTAGCATTATTCCATCCTCCAGTAAGAGTTTACTCAGATGATTTATTACTTACACATTGCTGTTACACAGTTCTCTAACACCTTGGTGTGTTCCGTTCTGCCTGGGTGAAACCCAGGTAGATTTTCCTTTCTCCCCTCCAGGTAAAATTTGTTCAGACAGGCTCAAAACAACATTAACGACATTTTATTTTTACATTATCCAACAAAGCTAAGAGGCATTCAAGGGAATGATCTCAAGTATTCATAGATGCTTTGTTTTCCTTGCAATCAATTTGATTCTCTGCCTGCAATACATGTCAGCAGCTGACATACCAGAATATACAGCAAAGCAGCAGCATGTAGAGGTAACAAAATACATTAGTGAATAGAAAGGTGAGGGTAGTTAATGGATAGTTTTCCCTTCTGTGATCCTCTAAAAAGAAAGATTTACCCTTCTAAAGAAATAAAAAGGTATTAAAAAATCTGTGGCTGATGAGAATTTTGACTAGTTAGCTCACGAAATTTAAACCTTTTTTTATATTCCAGCCCTGCTTTTTCCTGCTCCAAAGGCTGGGGGCATAAGGGCTTTCTTTAGTTCCTTATTTTCTTCTCCACACCTAGGAACTTCTGGGAATATTGCAGGATTTACAGTACTAGGACCATGCCTAAGATGTTGGCACACAAGACCAAGTCATCAGCCCCTGTAATGCCAGCTCTCAGGCAGTGTGGTGCACGAGCAGCCAGGCACCTGGCAGCGCACACCCTTTTGGGGCAACTCTTATGACTGCCCAGAGAAGCATCTCAAATGCTGCCCTGCTTCCTCCCACCTTACAGCAGCAATGTCTGTATGCTCAGGCGATGAACTGGGACTGCAGCAGGGCAAACAATCCTCAGTCACAGACCTTGCCACATGGAGATGTGATCTTCTTCACTTGGAGAGGGTTGAATGCAGAGTCCATTATTTCCTGGGCTTGTATATGACTTTCTGCCTCTCTGCCCAGGGCCAGGAAACAAGGTCCATGAACTCCAGTAATCACTGAGTTTTTGGATAAAGCAGACCAGCTTCTGCTGCTAGAGGACAGGTGGGGAAAAACATGAAGCCTGAACCAAAATCTCAGCTGTCAAGGGGCAGTTAGAATTGCAGAGCTGCTGGGGCAAACTGCAAAGGAGAAGCAGAGAACAACGGACTGGTAAGAAAGGTCAGTCAAAAATCAGTCCTGAGCAGGTTAGGAAAGATGGTAAATTTGAACTCACTGAAAAATAAACTCAGGAAGCAGAGCACTGGTTTACATGCAGGATTGATTTATCCATCCAAACAGCAAGTCAAAGTCCCAACAAAATGAATCCACACTTGCTGTTTCTGGATGCACAAACTGGGCACCACATGATTACAGCAGAGCATTCAAGATCCCAAGTCTGCCAGCCAATTCCCACAAGCAGACACACCTAAAAGAAGCTTCATGAATGTGCAAAGTCACAGGCTGAGTTTGTCCAGGCAGCTGACACAGAAGCTAAGCACAGGGCATGCCATTCTCTGCCACTCCTGTGCTCACCACTGCAGCACAAAGGCAGGTGACAAGCAGAGGTGTCTGGAAAGGACCACTTGACAGGCAGCACCTGGCTGGCACCCAGCCAGCTCTTCACCTTGATGTGCACATCTTCCAAAAATATCAGTGGGCATTTTTTAAAAAAAATTGTACATTCATGCATCACAACACATTTTAGTTGCTGGACAAAAGCCAAACTACCCTGCTGCTAGCAGGCTGCGTCAAAATGGAAATGTATTATACAAATTACTGAAGTGTTAAGTCATTCAGTATGTATGATGTCCAAAATATTAAAGGGTCAGAAAACTGTAAGGTACAAATATATGTATCTTTAATTTCAGGTTAAGATGCAGGTTGCTGAATTTAGGGAACAAGTTTACATATCTCTTACTAGCCTTCCACATCTCCAAATTCCTGAATCCATGTGCCAGGTGCCACCCCAGTGCCTACTATGGACCATGNTATGTATAATTATATATAATATAATGTATTATATGATATTATGTAATATGCTATTATGTAACAAAATGAGATAATAGATAATATAACATATTAATATATAACAAAATGACTGTAACTCACAACAGAGGCATTGGTAGTAAAGCAGATCTTGCTGAATTAAGACATCTGAAACTCAGGTGAAAACTAAATGTCTGATGCTAGTAGTATCTGTTTGCCAGAAACAGAATTTTTATTCCTAAATCGAGATTACAATGTTTATCCTATTTCTTTGTCCATTTGTGTTCCTGCACCAAAAATAGATATGAAAAGATAAGTCAGCATCACCTTCTAACCAGTTTCCCTTTCTTCATACAGCACAGCTTCATACTACAACAAATATAACATAACAAAACATCACAAAACATATAAGGTTTCTTTTCCTGATCTTAAAACACTAGTCATGGAAAACTGAGCCATCATGGATATTCAATGACTACACCCACAAAAGCAATATTAGGTATACGCAAGAATAAAACAGAGATTAGACTCCTGGATGTGTGGCTCAGATTCTGCTGTGGAGTACCTTTAAGAAATTTCCCACATTCTTTTTATGCTTAGAGTTTCTGGTTCTCACAAAACCTAGATTACGGCTGCCTAACAGATGTATGCGCCTACTTCAGAAACAAAGTGATTCGTGGTGTTTCACATCAGAGGAAGACTAGTTACAATGGATGCAATATGCCATCCAACCCCTGCAATCCAGCTACCATCTCTTTTACAGATTTGTGTAACTTCTTGCTTGTGATAGGCAAGAAACTACTGTTAAAACAGGGGGGAAAAAGGAAAAAGAAAAAAAGCACTCCACCTAAAGGTGGGACAGATAAAAGGGGAATTAAGCACCACAAAGATCTAAGAAAAAATAGTTTTTCTTAATAGGTTGAACTGCTGTAAGTGACCTTGTAATATTAAAGTGCACATTGATTTTAGTATAGTTGTTCCTTAACAGACTCTGTAAATCAAAAACAATGAATAATTTTTCCCCACAGCTACTATAAAGTAACACTTTAAAAATAAAGTTTAAAAAAAGGCAGGAAAATTAACTATCTGCAAGTGAATTGGAAAAATAGCCATTAATTGGACTATTGGGATGTCCCATTAATGGGACTAATGGGACTATTAATGGGATGGTGAAATATCAGTAAGCCAAAACTGTCCACCCAAACCAATTTATTACTTCTAATTGCTTAATTTAGCCCTCTTCAAAAAAAAAACCAAAACCAAACCAAAACTTAATGTACAAGGTTAAAAGGCAAGCAATATTTTGCAGGTTGGTTACTAGAGAGGAAATCCAGAACTGGAGTTTAAATCCAGCTGAGTGATGACTAGCAGGGCAAGAGGACAAGTTGAAGAGCTCCTTGATGTTCTGCACTTGTTCTCAAGACTGAATTCCCTTCTCTGCTCTTCCTCTGGGTAATAAATATGTAAATACAACCTGGTGGCAGAAGTAGAGAGTGTGGGAATTGAACAAGACTCATGGTGAGAGATGGAGAAGCTGGTTACAGAGCAGCCAGGCTATGCTAAATCACCTTTGCTCTCCCTGGGTATGGTCTAGTGCAGAACACTTTCTGACAGAAACCCACTAAAACAGTATGTGCAGCCACGGCTCCACTTCTAATGTCCCAGCATAGATCAAAAAGAAGGATTCAACTAAGTCAATGATGGAGAAAAACTAATTTCATGGTAAAATAATTCTAAAATATATTTCAGGTACATTGGCAAGGCTACTTTAAAGGGAATCTGCATTACAAAACATGTAAGGGAATTGAAGACTATATTTGGATGTTCTGCTGCTGCTAAAAAAACAGTTATTCTTTATCACCTTTTGACTACAGTATTTTATGTAAACAATTTCCTGAGAAGAATTCTTCTTCCTTTCTTCACTGTTTTGGTTTGGGTTTTATTTTTTAGACAGAATAGAAGGCACTGCTGATTTTCCATCACCTGGAATTTCTATTTTCCTCTTAGAGGACACCGAAAAATAGGATGGAGAGAAAGATTGAAAACAACATTTTAACTTTAAAAAATAGCAACCGCCTAAAAGTGAATCTGTAACACACTGACTATAAGAAGTTACGTATTAGAAATGTAAAATTGTGGCTTCACTTTTACATATGACAATACTAGGGGTCACTGCAGAAAACTTGTCAAAGCAGCTGAAGCTAAATTTTGCACATTTAGAGAGTGAGAAATGGAGGGTAGTTCTGCATTCCTTGCTGCAGCAAAAACATTTCCTGGAAACACAGCTTAATGTTAACAAAAATGGAACAGCCAGGATTTCCAACCTGTGCTTCTCCAAGAACAGAATATTCAATGTCATAGAATATACCTGTGATCCTGAAATGAGGACCTTAACTTTGGGCTAGAACACAGAGTACCTGAAAATAAGTATCACTCCAGATTCTAGGTTTCTCCTGTATTCACTACCAGGCTAAAAAGCCCCACCAAACTATCAAATTGTTAGTATATGAGTATTTTAAACAGAAGTGTAGCATATATTGTTTTCAAAAAATGAATTATAAGGAGGAAAAAAGTGCTAAGACCAACAGAAAAGAAACATCGATACATTTAACAAAGAGCTTAAGGTATAACAGTGCCGTTCAAAGTCCAGATTTCTGGTTAATGTTCTTTCATGTTTGCAATGCCAAATTGCATTACAAAAATTACATTTAAAAAAAATTTAAATATAATATTTTTCTCTCACTTATGTATCTTGTAACTGGAGAAGCAAGTCCTTTGGCCAGAGAAAGCAAATTTAAATTAAAATTCTTTAAATTATACCACTTTTCTGTAATTTTGAAGTTTTGTTATTATTAAATGGGATGCTACTAGATTAGATATAACACTGAATTTTCAGATCACAGCCTTAATTAAAAATTAATTTAATTTTCATCATTAAAAAGAAAGACAAAAGAAAAGGTGAAATGGATCACATACAGAAATAAATTTCTTCATTTTCATTTAATGTATATTCTGAAATGAAATGGTAAAAACATGGTGAAATATGACAGCACTCAATTATAATTTCTTTAAAACCTGTTACTGGCATGTAAGAGACATTTCATTGTATGAATTTCAAAATTATTTTCCAACCCCATGGTCAGTTGCTCTACAAAGGCTCTGTTTGGTTATGAAAAACATATATGGAAGAAGACCATAACTGAAGGAGTATTTTTCTTCCCTTTCTTTTTAAAACCAATTTTACCCTACCACTCTTTTTATAGACACAAGTCTGTAACAACAACTTGGCTAGTTGCTTTCTGTCTATCCTTTCTCATCCCATCAGATGCTGGAAATAGTTATGAAGGAAGTCCCATAAATGCCTGACCCTAGTGTGTGTTGACAGTCTGATGTGATGTGCACTGCAGCCGAGTCAGCCCTCACTTGATTCCTGGCACTGACCCACGTCAGCTGTCCGAGCAGCTCCGCTGGTCACTGCAGCAGTACTGCTGACATCAAGCACTGCTTAACCCCACAGCAGTAAAACACAACCATCTATGCTTGCAGTATTCCCACCTAGCCACAGACCTTTTTCCGCCATGTTTGTGAGAAGAAAATTTTAAGGTTGTGGTCCTTTTCACGCTTATAGTTACGATTATTATTAGCTCCTTGGTTTTCTCACCTTGAAGGGATTTCCCAGGTGATAATGGAGCCTTGCTCAAGCACTGTCTTAAGACACAGACTCTGCTGCCGTCTCATCTGCTTCTTCCTATGTTCTGTATTCATTTCACCAGCTCCCACTCTAGTCCCTGTTTGTTTTGCTAATGGACTTGCTGCCATGGTATACATAAAAGCAATACTAATATGATCAGGGAAATTCAAGCCCCCAAAACACAATCTCAAAATGTTTTGCCTTCTATAATGGGTTGTTACTATAGCAAGTCAGAAAATTTTCAGCTGAGAAAATGCTCAGAGCCAACAAAGAAACCCAAAAGACAAAATTGGACACTGTAGCTCAAATACCAGACATGCCTGTGTGGGAATCTGAGATGTTTGTTTAAAAAGAAACAAACTATGCTGCATTATTGTTTATTTTGAATTTTAATCATTCACTTCAGATAATGAGAACACACTGATGACCTTTCATAATTAGACTAACAGACTCCTCGTGCAAAGCACTTGAGTCCTATTATCCATTGTGGAGCATTACTTTTGGACCACATGACTGAGTTGAATCATGCCTCTAGGCAAAGCAATTAATCTCAATTTATCCCAATTTCTCTCTAAGAAGTTACGCTATTACTCTTTTATCTCACAGACACTGTGAGTAGCCGTGGTAAACATTCTGAAGGTGAAATTTTCCATCAAAGGTCTTCCAAACCCTAACCAAGTGTTAGCCCACGATGGAGTCTTTCAGCTCTCCCTGTTACACAGGAGGGATGACACAAGGATCTTTCCAAAAACAAATGTGTTTCAAACAGAACACTTACCAAGAGAGAACCATCATATGCAGCCAAAGGAAGAACGATAAAATTAATATTATGCCAAAATTAATATTATGAAAAGAAACCTATGGTCTTCTAAAAAAACAATTGGGAAGATTTCAAGAGACTTGGACAGCCTTGTATAGGTTTTACCAAAACTCGTTTTCTATTGTACCTCAGAGGCACACGATGATCATGATACTTCCATGGCTGAATTAACTTGGCCAACATCCTGCAAAGCAAATAGGTTCTTATTGATTAAATTAAGCACGGGGCAAACTTAAACTGTTTTATCTGACCGTCAGTGGATGTTTTGCTGGCTGGGAATGTCCCGAAAGAGGAACAGAAGTGCTTGGAATCAATACTGTCCAAATCAATTTTTTTTGCTGTTATCAAGGACAACCCTATAGTTAAGAAGCAATTGCCTTAAACTGTCCACCACAGCATACAGGAATGACTGCCTGAGACAGCTTCTCAGAGATACAGTTTGCACCTTGCCTCATAGGTTTGAATAATGTTATCACTCAAGCAAACTCTCAATTGTATATAAAAGGCTTCACTACAACTAAATTTTTGGTTCAAAGAAAAATGTCTTTCATATTTATATGACATTCTGAAGAACTCAGGGCATAAACAGGCATCATCTTGAAGAAGTCAGGACATATTAGATAAATGACATGACGCCAAGTCAGTCTGAAGTGTTAAGTTTGTAATAACTAGGAAAACTAGGATAGTTTCCTAGGATAACTAGGAAAGAATCAAAAAGTTTACCTTGAATTTCTAAAAGAGAATTCATTAATTGAAAAGCTTAACACAGGCTTTTCTCTTTTTTTTTGTTTTTTCCTTTGTTTGTTTGTTTGGGTTTTTTTGTTTGTTTCAGATCAATTTTATCCTTATGAAGTATGAAATTTTTCATAAGCTGGCTCTAAACTTATCAGAATTTGGAGTTACAAGTAATTTTATTAGAAATAAGCATTATAGTAGAATATAAATAAGTTATAATGAGTCCAGCTAAATAATAAGGCAAATAATGCTAAATAATAAGGTGAAATTATATTCAGTGCTTGAAAATAAGTCTGTGAAAAATGTTTGATTCAAACAACTTTGTTCACATGAGCTATTTACTAGAACTACCACCTGTCTTGGCAAAGACTCTTGATTATTTAGTAACTCTAGTAATTGAATGGTTTAATTACAAACACAGTAACTGGCAAATGATTTGCAAATCATTTTTTGCTTGTGTACTCCTTGCTGAGAAGCTCTTTTCATAATACTAGATAAATTTAAAAAATATGTATTTTAGAGAAGAAATTTACCTATAAACCTGATGCATTTCTGTTGTGTATCTCATAACCTGGAAGGGTACATAGAAAGGACTTCTCAGAATGAGTAATAGAGCACAGCAGCTTGGAAGAAATGAAGCACTGTAATTTTGCCTTTTTATTCATAATACTTCAATGCCCTGCAGACCCATTGCTTCTCACCAAGCATTTGAATAATGTGTGGTTCTTGAAGTCCTGCAGCTCCTTCAAGGAACATCATCAACTTTATGAAAAGGAAAGGGGTTTCAGGTAAAAAAGCAATTGCTCAGGTTAGATGGTGCATTAAAAGTTATTTCAGCTGTAAGACAGAAAGGGTAAACTGTGGAAAGGTTTTTTAAGAAAGGAGATTGAACATCATGAAACCACTGAAGACCTGTGAGATTGAGATGTTTACCATTTATCAGGCAAGATAAACAGGGCAAAGCAAACGTTAGTTAGAAATCAGAACAGAAGACAAAGTCCCTCCAAGTTCAGAAAGCATTTTACGTGACCACTGTTCCGCATCAATATTCAATCAGCTCCAGGGCAAGTCCACAGCAAAGTAATAGTAAACTAAAGCAGTGATTAGAGACAAATAAACCTAAACCAGAATTTATGGTTTATACTAGGCCTAATGATAATTTAATACTGTGATTTGGCTAGGAATTAATGTAATGTGAGGAATAGAGCAATACACAATGAGTTTTTTAGACTGAGAGTGTATATACATTGCTGTCATTTCAAGATAATATCAAAGTCATAGATCTTAAGGAAAAATACTTTGGAAACTTGGTGCCCATCTTGTTTGAATACTTCCTTTATAAGTGAATACAAGATCAGTAACTTGGGGTAAGATTAGGTAGAGCCTGCTTGAAGCTGATGATGTGCATATTAATGAAGATGCAGACTTCCTCTGCCCTGCATGCCAAAGTTTAACAGAGGACCAACAGCATCCATCTCCAAAACGTACAGGCACACACCCTACAGAAACCCCTAAGGTATGCACAGGCACAGGAGAGAAAACAACATGCCTTCTGCTCCTAAGGCAGAAAGGTATGCCATGATTAAAACACACAGGTAGGAGGAGATAAAGGCTCTGTGAGGAGAAGTGAATGGAGTCCTTGCTCCTGAACTGCCCTGATTTATCACCCAGTACCTACCTAATTAGGGAAGGGAATAAACAATTTGGATCAGAAAACAGGAATGCACAATTGCTACCTCTCATTTTATGCGCCCTCAACACTATAGTTCTGAGTGAGACTAGAGCTAAGACACTTAGGGCAGTGTCTGTGCTGCTCAGGAGTCATGGTGAATGTATTGTGTACATCATTCATTCTGTCACTTGTATACACAGTGATCTGTACACACTCCAAACGTTCTTCAAAGGGTGGGATACTCAAAAGTATTGAAAAGTTGTGTGTGATGTACAGACAACTCTGCTAAGGCTGCTTGTACTGCTAGAAATGTGCACAAGCAGACTTTCAGGCACCAAAGGAATTTTATTGGAGTTACATTAGTTAAAAGTGCTTATGTGTGGGGCTTGATGGAAATTTGGGAAAGGTAAGGATGACACAAGTAGACTCTAAACAGTAAAATTCCTCGCAGGCCCCACTTCACATCTATCAGCTTTGTTCAGATTGAGCTCTTAGCTGTTTAAAGAAAAGAACAGAATCAACTTAAAATCAGGTTATTATTAAAACCCAATGGCTGTATGGAAGAAGAGGCAATTTTTATTGCAAGCTTAGCAAGATTTGAAGGAATGAAAGAAAATCCTTTACTCAACACAGGAAGATGCTACTGTGTCCTAGGGAGGAGAGTCCATGAACTACTTGCATTTAAGCAAGGAAATATTTTTAGAGTAACCCAGTAGATGAAACATCATAAAGAAATGGATAACAGTAGCAAAGAACAAATTAGATATCCTTAGAACAAGGTGGATTTTCCTTTTCCCTTTAAACTCTATTTGAAATAAGTCAAAGGAAACTGAAATAGCAATGATGAAACTTTTGAAGCGAGTATGTGAGGCAGAACCGGAGACCCTACACCAAGAACATTCAATGCGTAACTTTATGATATGGAAAAGTAAATCAGTAAATCAATATGAAATTTCCAAGTAAATAATTTTTTAGCAACCATAATGCCAGCTAACCCTTTCCCTTCTGAAATCTAATGCAGCTATTCCTCAACCAAAGGCAGATGCTGTAAAAAACCAAAGACTTTTTTAATCTGCTTTTCTGCTCCTGACAGTGTCCAGTAGTGGAGACAGAAAGATCATAAAAGCAGGCCAAGCTTGTAATGTTTTTTTCTTAGCACAGTGGAGATTTCAGTTCAGGGATTTCCTGATACAGAGATTGTATCTTTGTGTTTAATAACCCTCAGCAGTTTATTCTTCCATCACCTTTTTCTTTTCAACACATGAAGACTTTTAGCAATACAGAAACGTTCTCTTGCAAAAAAACCCAAAAAACCCAAAAACCAACCAAACAAAAAAACCCAGTATTTCATTAATTAATGTGAAAAGCTGTCTTAATATGTTAATGTTGAACCTGTCACCTGCTGACATTTAATAACCCTCAGTTCTTATATTACAAAAGGTAATGATAATCATGTCTCAGATAAAACACTATTCACCTAAAACATGGTTTAAAAAATGCTCAGAAAATGCTTTTTCCTTTAAAACCTTGACAAAAAAATTGGTGCAAGACAAGTAACAGTAGAAGTAATTTTTATTATACTGTTTTCTTTCTTGTGCCTTATTCTAGGTGATTGCTTGGAATATAGTCTTAAGTGTTTCTTGTATCTTAAGTCCAGGGTCATGCTAAGACTTACACATATATTGGCTCCATCTTAATTCTATACCAACAGTTTATCATTCTGCAAGTGGTAAAGAAATAGGATAGGACACCCATGACACGATGAACGTGAAAGGATAGGACAGCATGAACAGCCCCAAAACTCCCATCAGAGAGATAATGATCCAGGGGAGCTTGTAGGAAAGGAGAAAAACCATGCCATGGAGGCCACCAGTTAATTTTTAATTTTTAATTTTTCCTGTATAAGCAAAAAGCTAATTAAGTTTTCCTGCTTGAAAAGCATTTATATTTACAGTAACTTGCGAGACTTTCTTTTTTAAGAAAGATAATACCTTATGAAGGCTTTATGAAGTCACAGCATTTGTTGAAGTTTTCAGGTTAGTTCTGTGGTGTCTTTATATTCCTTTTCCAAATTTTGAGAGGCTACAAAAATAACATTTGTCGGAGACCCTACACTCTGTCTTATTGTAAAACCACAGCCAAATTTTAAGTAGTTACTATGATCAAGTAGTTTTTTGTTTACAATTTCACATAGCTACTTGCTTTTTAGTTCTCTCTGCATAACAAACACAAAAAGCTCATAAAAAACCGTAACATAAAATAGCATCTTCTCTCTCTAGTAGAATGTCTTGGACTCCCAATTTCTGATGGCTTCAGAGTTCTCAAATGTGAATCATTGCTTTTTCCTTTTTTCCCAGAAATATTAAGCATTTTTCATCATTTGATGAACAATGCAAAAACACAAAACCCACAGGGAAAACCACCCATGAGCCTTTCTCAACAATAAAATGTATACAAATGGCAGACTTTCGCTGCATTCCAAAATGTCAAGAATCCTCTTCGATACTTTAAGAACCAAAAACAAGTACAAGTCAAGCAATTCATTTCCCAAACACATTTAGATTAAATATTCCTCTTTGCACAGTATCTTTTCCATTTGATTGTGGCAAGGTGTTAATGAATCCAGCACAATGACTCACCTATTGCAGCATCACAAAAGTACCTCACACCATCATACTATACATATGCAAATGCCCGTTTCTTTCACAGAAGGAAAAACAGTACTGTCTAGGTTTGTCAAATTCATATTTTGGAAAATGAAAGCAATTAGAACCTCCTCACTAATCACTGGTACAGCCGCACCTGCAGTACTGGTTCCAGTATTGAGGAGAGTCCAGCGAAGAGTTACTGATGAGATGAAGGGCCTGGAGCAGCTCTTCTCTGATGAGAAACTGAGAGAGCTGGGACTGCTCAGCTCTAGAGGAGAGAAGGCTTGGAAGGTTTGGAGGATCTCATCAATGTATCTAAAAAAGGGGAAGTTACAAAGAGGAGGAAGCCATCACTCCCTTCCCTGCTACTTCCATCCCTAGTAGTGGTCGACACTGGATACTTAGCAAAAGAATGGCAAAGGAATATACCATCCTCTTTCACAGAGAAATTTTTCTTTCCCTTTGCTCAACTCTCCAGCAACCTTTCATCTTCTCATAAATTGTGCTTCAAGGATTCCCATTTCCCATCATCATCCTTAACAGCCTTAGATGGAAGTATCCATCATGGATTTGTCTAATTGCTTTTGAACCCATTCAGACTTCAAGTCTCCACAACACTCTTGCAGCAATGAACCCCGCAATTTAATTATGCACATAATGATGAACTATTTCACTTCATTTCTCTTAAAGCTACTGCTTGATCATTTCACTGGATATGGCTTTACTTTTGTACTATGAGAAAAAGCAAATAATAACTCCTTTTTCCCCTTCTCCATGATATTAATGATTTTGTATACTTCACTCTTAATTCCTCTGAGTCATTCTTTTTCTAAACTAAAAAATTTTTCAAAGTCTCTTCACAGAGAAATTGTTCCTTCTCTCTGATGGAAGACATCTTGGACTTATGCAAGAGCATGATGTTTTTCACTTATGCTTTCTTCTCCTCTCATGATCATTTCCTAACATTATCAAAACCTTCCTACAATTCCTCCTTTTCAAGCTGAAGAATGCAATTTAATGTTTCTGTGTGCAGAATCTGTTCCATCCTTTATATAATGCTATTATATCCTTCTTGAGGGTGGAAGACAAGAACTGCATCCATGTCAAAGCCATGGACTGTAAAACAATGGCATTTGGTTTTTTTTCAAAAGCTGATGCTACCTGCACTATTCTATTTTTTACCTAGACGTTAAAATCTAAAGTTTTTCATCATGAAAGTAGAAATCTGTTGGTATGAGAAACAGTCCAGACAGAGAGAGAAAACATATTTGAATTTCACTCCAATCAATAGACAGCTTCTCAAACAAATCTCAAAACAGAGTGAAGATGTTCCTATGACAAATACGAGCCAAAAGGATCATAGAAGTTAATAAAAAGTCAATACCACCTTGGAAAAACATGTCTTTGTGCTAGACCATTTATTACCATTAAATGGTGCAGTGGCAGATATTTGTTTTAAGCCAGCCACTAGCTGTGCCACATGCAAGCCTAGCTCTCCTCAGTCTCTTGACTTTGCCCACATGCCACACACAAAGAAACTGTTATCTGGACAACAAAACTAGCAACAACAGACACTACAACTAAAGCATGGCAGTACTATTCCATCAGTACTCATCTGTGGACTATCATGCTCTGTGGGCAAACTCAGGCTGTTAGTTTTAGAAGGATTTTTCTTTTCTTTATGGCTTCAGTCTTTCTCTGCTGTAGCAAATTCCAGAACCTTCATGTTTTGGAATGGCTCTCTCCAGCAGGCAGTTATGTTCTACCTCTGTGGACATTTCTTTAGTCACTTCATCCAGATGGCTTGACTATAGATCTATATATATATATATATATATATATATAGGAGGAAAAATTCCTCCTGAGCTTGATCAGGCCTGGTCCAGAGATGGTGATCTCAGCAGCTCCATCCTCTTCACATCTCATGTGTGCTGTCTCTCAGAACTCCTGTGAGCTCACGGCACACTGCAGTCGCCATCTGCACAGAATTAAGTGAGCTCTATGCTAAACATAGAGAGAGCAGCATATTTTTCAAGCACTCCTCCTGCTTCTTTGGGGTCTCCAGCACTTTCCTCAACCCGTAGAAGGAAGACTGTATCGCCCCTTGAGACAGCAGGAAAAAGGACAAGTGAGCACTTCAAACACGAATTCAGAATAATGAGGAATGTGGACAAAATAAATACATAGCACAGAAAGAAAAAAAAAACCAGAACGTAAGGGAATGCAAAATGGCAGTGGGAAGAGAGTACGAAGAGAACCAGAGTAGAGAAGGATGGGCTATAAGATGACAAGCTTGCAAAAACCTATAAAAATATAGAAAAAAGACATAGATATGAACATTTATAGTTCAGAGTATAACATCAAGGAGAAAGAAGAAAGCTATCATGGGCCCTGAGAAAAGGGTTATCAGTGGGATTATGCTGACTGGAGAGCCATTCTTCATGAAGTCAGCTCTCTTCTACCAGGAGGTTTGCATTCTTCGTTGATCTCTCTGGAATGGTCTATCATTTTTCAGCAATGGTATCTAAATTAGGGAGATTCTCATGAACTGGCTATGATAAGTAAATGGCTGAGTGAAGTCACTGTAAACACAACTCTTGTCAGTTTAGCTCTCCACCATCTTCCAAGAGAGTCTACAAAGAGATGGCATTATTTTCATCCTGATTGACAAACCTGCTGTAAAAAAAACACCCTGAAACACCATAGATAATTCATCAAGGGGAAGGAAAGGAGAATCCATAGTGTTTCATCATATTCAGACTTTCACATTTGGACATCTAGAATACTAAACACAAAAAGGATGCTAAAGTATCAAGTCCACCATTCAAAGATCAGAGATGAGAAAACAAGCCTACTTAAGCAATGTTGTTATCTTTTTGTTAAATGCACCATGTGATTATGTACTCTTTTTTTCCATCAAATTACATTAAGGACAGGCAAATCTGAGAATGTCAGTGATACCTGTCTACAAAATCAGCCATATGAATCTCTTTATTTCTGCTGTCACAAAAGTTAGATTGTGAGTAATGACTCAGACAGGAAACTTGAGAAGAAAAGCAGACTCAGGGTGGTTTATACTCTCCAGAACGGGAAAACTGTACGCCAACTCTAACATTGTTGTGCAATCCCTCTATGATGTTGATCAAGGCTCCTCTTTAAAGATAATCACAAAGATCCTGGTTCTTCTCCACCGGTTAAGTCAGGTCTCTACATCAGATGGTTAGAGGTAGCCAGGTGTACTGACTGCTCACTTGTAGAGCTTTGCTCCTCTATAAAATAGAGAGAGGACAGTGGGCACCCAGCAGTCTCCATGAGAAGCCTTTCTACGTCTTTACTACACAACGGCATGAGGTCTGATTCATTATTTAATAAATCCAAATAGCTGAATCCAAACTATTGGCATTGATACAAAAACACAGCAAGATATTACTAAATAAAAATGTTCATCTCCAGAGTTCTCAAATTCCTCTGGCTACAATTATTTATCACAATCTCTGTGCCTTATTCTCTTATATGTGTGCCATGATTACAGCAGCATCTCACTGCACAGGGATGCTCTAAAGATTGTTTGCAAAGATCTAAGAGGTTGCTGTAATCAGGGAGGAGATGGTGTTTTTTCTAATGTGCCTTTGATAACCTGACATTTTACAGTGAGGGTTACAAAGAACAGCTCAAGGAAATGAAAAGATTGTATCTGCTGTAGGATGCATCTGTCGTACATAAATGACGCACAAGAATGCACAATGAACGTGAGCATACAGCAAGTGCCTGTTCACTCAACAAGACTAACCCTCTGGGATAAATGAGATGGGAATTTTTGCTGTTGACTAGATGTTTGAGGAGTCTTTATATTTTCAAGAATGTTTTCTTAAAATGTTTTATTTTTTTTTTTGCATTAAAAAGAATGAGAAAGAATCATATCTGTTCTTCTAAATACCCATTATATACAAGGTAAAAACTAAAAAAATTACCAATATTTCATTTTTGATAACAAGAAAAATACAATTCCTTGCCTACCTGCAAAGGAGAGAAAAAAAATGGATTTATAAACATGAGCAATTCAGACTGATTTCATATCTCCCTAACCCATGGAAGTCATCCCCCAGTGAAACAGAGGTATGTTATAAAACCAAATGCCCTATGAATGGCTCCTGAAATAGAACACTGCATGGCTTAAGCACCTACATCTGATGAAAATAAATAATCCCTTCAGTGATTGAAGACTTTTTATTATTTTCTGAAAACTACAGACACAAAACTCAAAAAAAGTGAATACGCAACACAGTGAGTCATCTGAGCAACAAATTAGTTCCATTTAATTCTACAAGGTTACTTTATAAATTAAGTCTGATGAGATATCTGAGTCATTAGTGCTAGAAACGTCAAAGGAATGCATTCTGTTTATAAATTTTCATGGTTTTGAGTTATATGAAAGTGTGTCCAGTTTTCTGGGTTTTTTTCAAAAGTTGTGTCCCAAGTGTCTGCAAGCAGGTGATCACAGAAGCATATACACTGTATTTTGAAAGACGTTCATAATTTCAGTGCTCTGACTAGGATACAAGAGTAGTCACATAAATTTGTAGTTTTTAGGGCAGCAAGAGTGTAACCAATGACAGATCCTAGAAGAGAGACCTTAAGTATCATGGGTGCATGCATGCTGCATAACTTTACAAATAGCAAACATTACTTGAAAAACAGACTGTCTGAAGATGGTTACCCTCTATTATTGCTTTCCGAGAAGTGTCAGGATCTTTCTCATACCCGGGTTACACAGCATTAGCATGGAGGAAGGGGATAGTACACTCCCCAGCTTTCAAATCACGCTTCTCATTTGAAAGCGAGTATTGCTTCCACTACTCCATATGGAAGTAAAAATGACACCAAGCACTCGTGCCACATGTAGCTAGGTCAGATGGTTGGTTATGATTAAATTCTGCCTCAGCTTACTGACCTGAATAAATTCTAAGACATACGGAACAAGATGATAAATTCTCACCCAAGAATATCAACCACTTTCTCTAATAGCTGGATGATGTAGAGTGATTCAGTGTTACTCCGGGGACACTTTTGAAAGATAATCTTAGTCATGGCTTGTGTGTTGATTTGGACAGAATAACTCGCAAATTTACCACTGGGATTGTAAAAGGCACCAGAAATATTAGTGATAAATGACAGTAAAGGAAAAGTAACCTCAGAAAACCTTGAAGAGTATTCTCTCCTATTCTAAACTACATTGTTAATTTTACTTCAAAATATTTTAATCAAAGTCATGGACAATCTGTTTTATGTCATGCAGAATGTCCCAATGATCCTGATTAATTCCCCTGTAAATATCAGGTGATCCTGGTTCAGCACTTCACAGCACAGAATTATTTTGAAGACCGCAAAAATAGGCTTTCCGGACTTTTATTCCTTAATCTATTTCTTTCCAATATGTACTATACCATCTGGCATCACTAAAGCACAGTAACTCACTTTTGAATACATAAAGAAGTTTGAGCCCAGCACGTAACCAGATCATTATCCATTTCTTCATTTATTCTTACTTGGTGGATCTATTTTTAGATCTTCTCACTGAAGGTATCCTGATTTCATAAAGCATGTCTGCTTAACCATATATTGTTTGGCTCTCTTTAAGGAGAATTAGGGTGCAACTTACTGAATCTAATATATTTTTATTTAGTCTACTAACACATACCACACAAAAAAATCAATCTCATTAAGATCCTTTTATTCATTATACATATATGTATGTAGTTCAGAAATGGCACAGAATTCATGTGATGCTGGGATGTAAAGATGAAATGTTGATACCAACTTGAAAGATTTCAATACAAAATTTGAGTTCAGATTTAGTCTGTTCGCTTCCACTTAATCTATTCAATTGGTTCCATATGGTACTTATGAATACAAGCTACTAAAATAATTTGAAGATTGTATCTTCTATTATATACTACTGGCTAGATAAATTAGCACTAAACATCAGTGACTAATAATGCTGAGACAAACTTCATGATTAAAAGAATAGGAAGGATTGAAAAATTGAAGCATTAACAATTCCTGTATTCTGGTATTCATGCAATTGTTAATGTACTTTTCCTTTTACATGTAAGTCTGTTACTTTGAGAATAATGAGTCAGCAGGGCCCTGGCAGCCAGGAGAGCCAACCCTGTCCTGGGGGCATCAGACACAGCATTGCCAGCTGGGTAAGGGAGGGATTGTCCTGCTCTGCTCTGTGCTGGGGCAGCCTCACCTCCAGGGCTGGGGGCAGTTTTGGGTGCCACAGTATGAAAAAGATATGAAGCTATCAGAGAGCATCCAGAAGAGGGCAGTGAGGATGGTGAAGGGTCTGGAGGGGAAGCCATAGGATGAGTGACTGAGGTCACTTGGTCTGCTCAGACTGGAGAAGAGGAGACTGAGTGGAAACCTCACTGTGGTCTTCAACATCCTCCTGAGGGGAAGAGGAGGAGCAGGCACTGTTCTCTTCTCTGTGGTGAGCACTGACAGGACTCAAAGAGATGGCATCAAGCCGGCTCAGGGGACATTTACCTTGGCTATCAGGAGAAAATTTTTCACTGAAACATTTGTTGAGCACTGGAACAGGCTTCCCAGGGAAGGGGTCACAGCACCAAGCCTGTCTGAGTTCAACAAGTTTGGAACATGCTATCAAACACATGGTGTGGCTCTTGGGGTGTCCTGCAAAGGGCCAGGAGTTGGACCTGATGCTCCTGATGGGTCTCTTCCAACTCAGCATATTCTATGATTCTATGAACACTAAATGCAACAGAATACAGAAATATACAGAATAGGAAAATAATTGGAAATTCTATAGCAGGTAGATCCAAAGAAGCATTTAGTGGAATTCTAGTGCACAAATCAAGAGTGTGATGCCACCTCCATTCTTCATCCTTGTCCTAGGTTACAATATAGATGCATTTAGTATTCTATTACCACAAGCTGTGGGGCACTCGTTGTTATCTCCTGCCATGACTCACCCCTGATAACTGTTAATGGGTCATCAAGAGCACACTCCATGACTCATGGACTTATCTCATCCTATTGTGAGATGCTCCACCCAGGAGGGAGGAGCCAAGCATTCCTACCTGGATATAACCAGTTTTGGAACTGCCTAAATTAGCCCTGTCTACTGGGTTCCCAGAGGACAAGAGCTATCACTGGACTTTCAGGTGGAGACCAGACCTTCCACAGGATCATTGCTTCAACCTATCTCACTTGGGCTGCTACCACCACCCTAACAGGATGCCAGGATATATCTGACTTTGTCAGTGTTTTTCCTGGCATGATTGCACTTATTTTTAATTTTCCTATTAAATTAATAATCCTGACTTGCAATCTCCCACTGGTTTGTTTTCAAACTAACACGATCCTGTTCCTGTAGTGCAGTTCACTGGTCTTTCAACATACCAGTTTGCTAAGTATCTTTAGGGTATGTTGTGCATGGGTTTGGTTGTTTCCAGAACTGAGCAACTGGCTACCCACCTGATTACACCAGATTTGAAGCCAGGAAACTACTAACTAAAGAAAGCAATGCAAGAGCTCCCTGAAAAGCCCGTCACTAGTTATCTTCACATCCTACTAAGTACTAAATTCACATGACCACCCCCAAACCAGAACTAATAATTTTCTTTTTAAAAGTGAGCTGCTAGAAAAAAAGTTTCCTCACTTACTAGCCTAGCCTCCCATGCTTGCCCCTACACACAGGCTGCAGAATTGAAACTCATACATCTTACTGCTCTGAACAGCTCTGCACAACCCCAGGTTAGACTGAAAAGGCCAACTTTTCCCAGTGCTCTTGAAACTTGGCTAACTGTCGGGGGTTGGGTACATTGGAATTTTCTCCCCATTCCTGTTACTAAGCAACAAATAGCTGGGTGATTAGAACCATCAACTCTTTTGTAAGAGACAAAGCGGTGTGCTGGGCAGGGCAGGAGAAGGAAGGAGCCGTCTGTTGGAATTGGCTCTCTGCTGTCCTTGTTCGGACACTGACAGGAGAGGCTGCTCTTTGCTTCTGGCTGGGACCAGAGGAAATCCAACTGTGCCCTGTTTTCTTCTCCTGACTGGGTGAGCTTTGATTCGACCTCTTCTCCCACTGGGAAGTGCACGTTTCCCCGGGCTGCGTTCTCTCGCAGTAGCTGCCGGGAGAGTCCGGCTGCCTCTGCCGCCTGCCCCCCTCTGCCGCACGAGACCGCGGCATCTGCTGTGACTGCAGAAATCCTTGCTACCTCACTAGCTAGCCGGGGACAGCCAGCTCCTGCCCCTGCCGCCCTGCCTTTTGCTGCTCCGAGCTGCCTGGCTGCTCTTCAGCCTGCCCGCCATTACCAGCTGCGTGAGGCTGACCTGACCCTGCGCCACAGCGCCACCTGCAGCCGCTCGGCAGTCATCGCACCTGCCCTGCCCGGCCGGGAGCTCAACAGCGCCCCTGCTGTTTTTCTACCGTAATTACACCGCACGGGAAAGTCATCTGCTATTGGTTTCTGGTTCTATTTATGGTTGTTATTATTGTTCTTGCTTGTTTATAGATACTAGTAAAGAACTGTTATTCCTTTTCCCATATCTTTGCCTGAAAGCCCTTGATTTCCAAATTAAAATAATTCGGAGGGAGGGGAAATCACATTCTCTGTCCTGAGGGAGGGTTCAACCTCTCTCAACAGACACCTGTCTTTCAAACCAAGACATTAACAAAGCCAAGAATTAGGGGAGAAGGGGCATAATGAGCTGGAGCAGGGTAGAACCTGCAAGGGTGACCTGTGGAAGAGAAGGTCAGGGACTGCCCTGGGCAGTCACAGTCATGTCAGCAGTCAACAAAACAGACCTGTCACCTACCATAACTATTCATCTTATCTCTTGATACTGGAATCAGAAATTACAAGTTAATATAAATCAGCAATAATTTCCCAGTTCACGACTAGTTTTACTCATGATGAGGAGGCAAAGGTTCTCCTTTAGTGTTTGTCTGTACCTCGGAGGACATTCAGCTGCTGTGCTTGCAGAGCTCTACGACAAGTGAGGTGAGTAGAAAAAATTGTTAAGGCTTTGACAGATGGCATTAAGTTATGGAGTCAAAACATCAAATTATTGTTAAAAGTGCCATCCATTTCTGAATTAATTTAAATACTCTTGTAAGTTTCTTTATGTAAATTACATACTTTTGGATAGTAAGAAATACAGCAAGCAGCCTGCGGAACAGTGACACAGAAATTTACTGTGCTGTTATATGAAAGGTACTTAGGATATCCATTCCTCAGGCTTCTGGGCACAGAGTGAACCTCCATTTAAGATCCATAAGGAACCACAGGGACCCATAACCTTCCACATAACATGTCATACACAAAATTTTCCACTCAGCTTCAGTTCTCCACAGCTGATCTTCCAATTTTATCCTTTCAAGACAAGTTGAAAAATATGAATTCAGTATAATGAAAGTCCAAAGCTGTTCACTTCCTGGTTTAACATTTCTATCAAATAACAAACACCGTGTTCCTTTCCACATTTTTTCCATAAGTCTTCCACTTCTAGGCTTCCTCTGTGCCATTTTTGAAGCTTTATTTTCTGCACAACTTTTTTTACAATGTATTTGGGCAGAGAGGTTGGAGATTACACTCCATAAATTTTAGGTCCCTCCTCATATTCAGGAAAATCTGCCTCTTAAATCCTGGCAAATTTCTCAGCAATCCTTCAGTTTCTAGCCCCTAGTTTTCAATTCCTATTGGACTGTAGCCCCCTAAATGCTTTTCTTCTAACCTGACAGACGGAATAGTAAAGACACAACACAATCTTCACAAAAGCAAAATAATATTAAACTCCAGACACCCCAAGGAACTTGCCTTGTCAACAGTCAAGCACAGAGTTAACAGCAAAGCTAAAAGCTCTAAAGCTGCTCCTAAAGTTACAGCTTTTTAACTGTTTCTAATAGTCACAGCCACTGTGACCAGAATCAAAGCTTTTTATAAGCACACACTTTGTCAGTGTCCATTCCTCTCAATGTCTTGCCTCCACAATTTCCCTCCATCTCTGCTATGCCTTAAGCATTACAGCTCATATGGACCTACTGGTTGGACACAGGACCACCAGAGATACACACAATTACTATTTGCTCCATCTATTTGCAGAAGTGCTACCAGCAGACTATTTAGGCAGTCATTTCTGTACGTATACCTCTTGAGGTTAAAAGTTAACCTATGTGTAAGATCAGCATTTCTGGATAAAAACAGACGTCAGCCAAACCAACCCCCTCTCTCTCATAGCAGCTGTAGGAGATGTTGACAAAAATGGCATTTAAAAAGTGGGGAAACTTTGCATCTAACTCTCCCCATATTCTGTAACATCCATTTTAAAGACTTCTATAGGTGAAGAATCCTTGATTTATCATTCATATCTAGTCCACGTGGTGGACATAAGTGTTTTTCCTGTGCAAAGAGACCAACAAAATAACTTGGGATAGTACAAAAATTATTTCCAGTACTTTAGAGATGCTTCCTGCTCATTTTACTAAATATACCCTAGCCCAGCATTCTCCAAGACATTTGATTTTATATAATATTTATATAATAAAATCAGTTTTTCCTCAGTCACCTCCTTTGTAAACTGGAGAACCTTAGTCTACTTAATCTCTCCTCATACAGCAGCTCTTTCCTACTCAAGATGCAAGTGCACAGTACATTTATAAAACACTTCCCATTTTGTCCTCATCTTCTCTCCTAACCATTTTTAACATTATTCTAACTGGTACTAAGCACAACATCAGCATTTTCAGGCTCGTATCACAATGATTTCCAGATATCTTTTCTGAGTGCTAATGGATAATTTACAACCCATCACTCTGTTAGCAGCAACAGTTTTATCCCCTTTATGCTACTTTGAATTTATTGCTACAATTTTATTTCTTGCATTATTGCGCAGTCACTGAGTATCATGAAGATTCTTCAGTAATTCTTTGGTTTTAATTTAATGCTTTAATTATTTGATGCTACAGAATTATGTCTTTTTTATGACTGTTTGTCATTTTTCCAAATTCAGAAATGTGTTGAATATTATATATTCAACGAGATTCCAGTTAGATCCCAATCATAATCTCCTGCCAGATTTGTGGCAACCTCCCCCTAATAAAGAATTATCATGTTAACTCCATACACCGTCTCACTGCCAAATTGAGCTCGTTAACAAAACTCAATTTTGTTACTCAAAACAAAAACTCAAAACTCTACATACTCCTACTCGATGAAATAATGATGTTATCTACAACACCCCAAAACCTCAAAGAAATTAATAACTGGAAAAATGTGAATCAGAATCCTTAAAAGAAGATGACTGTTGACTGTATTCCAGGAATTGCCATGACTCCTCAGAGCTCTACAGCTGATCCTCCTGCATTCTCAAGTGCTTTCTCAAACAGGACTTAATACTCCAGAAAGCACCTATGTGAACAACTGGGTGTTGCTCTGAGAAAGTGTCAATCTTCATGCTGAAATACTTTGGTTAAACTGGAATGCCATGACTAACAGCTAACCCAGCAGCAAGAGCAGTAATTTCCCTCTTCTCCTACCCACACAATCCTTTTGCACTAGTTCTAGAATGGTATTTCATATGCTGATTCAACTCACTAGCCAGAAAGAAGTTTTATTCATTTTGCTAACCTAGTTTCTTTCCAAGCTACTAAATTTAACTCTTAGGCAAAGCAGCGTGGTGAACATCAGAGACACTGAGTGGGAGCACAGACACAACTTCCTTTGAGATGACTTCTTCGTGCTTCACACAGCCCCACATCATCAGGGCAAGGGATAGAGCAAGTTGCAAGAGCAAGGCTCTCTCTCTTCCCCTCCCATGACATATGAGTTTTAACCTCCAACTCAAGAGACAATACTCACTCAAAACCAAAAGTTTCCTTTTTAAACTGAGTCCTCAATGGATTACCAGAAAATAAATGAGAAATGTTTTTTTTAATAATACTAATAAATATGAAGATCATACTTAGAATTACTGCATCAAATTAGTCATTCCCAAATTATCATTTATTCCTCTAGGAAACATTAATTGCCTGTAAATTCCCAAAGACACCGAATACTAGTAATATCACTACTAATGTGCACTTACTTTAATTAATCTGTAAACAAGCCTCTGGTCTTGAGACTTAAATGTCCACTCAGTGTTCCACGAAAACTCTTACAAGATATTGTGATCAGAATATTATTTTTCTATCAATATTATAACAATTCTTGGCCATTACTTAGTGCCTAAGATCTAGGCATTTCAAAGTGAATTTATACCCGTCACGCAATCTGATCCTAGTAAGATTCAGATGGAGGCAAAGTTTAGAGTGATTAAGGCATTTAGAATAGGTAATTTTTTCACTTGAGTGAATGCATTCAACATCTAATTTCCCTCCAGAACCATCATCTGATGCTTACCAGCTAAAGCCATGATATTGGATACCCCAATCCCAAATTAATTGCATCCTTATTACGTGGGACACAGACAAATCTGCTTAAAACTACAGTGACTGTGCTCCAACTTTCTAGCGCACTTGTCCAACCATCAGTTGCCTTCTGCTACTCCATGACATTGTATTAGTCACATTCAATGGCTGATGCTGCTCCAAGGTATGCGAGTTAAGTAACGACTAATTCATCCTGCTCTCAGCAACCAGGCTCTGGTGCAGCTAAATCTCCCAGAAACGTGCAGTCAATTGTTATTAGATTATTAGCAGAGCCTCCCTGACCTTTGCTGTCTTGAAATTAAGCTGCTCAGGGACTGAAATAAGCATCTCATTTAAGTGCACAGTAGTAATTTCATCTTAAAGTATAATGCCTGTAAGCCATTTATAAGTATTTTCTAAGGTATCTGAGACTGTTACTCAGTAGTTGACATTTCCAAATTACACACCTCCTGAACTATTCCATATGGGGTAAAATGGCATCTAATTCAGCTTTTCATGCTCTTAGCTACATGGAACTTACCTTCCTTTATGTTACAAAACTGTGTGCACACATTATTCGATCTGCCTTGTAGGGGGCTGTTAAGTGTTTTCCTCAAATGCCTACAACAACTGTTTTGCCTACAACAGGCAGTAGTGTTCAAAATAAAAAAATTATTTAACTGCTGAAGCACATTAAGTTGTCTCTCATCTGAGCATATGCAGATTTTCTGGAAGTATGAATTGTTCACTCTTTTTATACACCCTTTAAATTTGCAGTAGGTAGCTTTTAGCACCCCACTGTATCTGATCATCAGAGTTTTAGGACTCATTTAATCTGGAGGTAACACTTGGTTCCCTAGATTGTGTTTACCTATGTAAGCAGAAAAGTTAGAAATACAGCTCTTTGAACACTTACCTAATTTCCACTGAATTTCCACAGAAATAGCGTAACAAATTTCCCAACCCCCTGCGACAGACACTAGGGAATGTGTGAAGGGAAAATAATTGCCTGTTTCACCTACAAAATGACAAAATATTATTAACCACATTAATAAAACTTCACAAACTGAAGAAGTGTGGAAGACTACCAGTGGTTTACTTGGGATGACAAGTTTCTGAACTTAAATCCTTTCTAGCAAAGAAACAATGATGTAACTTCCGGAAAAATGACAGGGTTGAACAATAAAACAGGATAAATGGATAGTAAGGAGTTCATGGCTAAGCTCCTTGAATTACACTGTCATTTTGTGTCTTCATTTTGTGTTGTCAATACTGTCAAACAAGGATTTTTAAAATAAAAAGAGGAGTCCAAGGAATGATGCAACATCTTAGGAAGGCCATCATTACTCTAGTTGTGAAATCTCTTTTAGGTATCTGAAGCAGTAAGTGGTACAACGCTATTCAGTGAACTCTACTAGAAACAGACTTTGTTCTCCATTTCTCTTGCATAGAGAAAGGAGGACATGGAGGCTGTTCTTCTGATATATCTAAGTTTTCAAATGACATCTTCATCCTTTGGCAGGTAGGGTCAGCAACTGAGCTTCACTGATACTACAGAGACCACAACAGTTTCCTTTACCTCTCACCATGAGCTGTGATGCTGGTAACTCATAACATGTAAACAGACTGCTCAACCAGAAGATGACAACAACATGCCCAAGCTCAGTTTTGGATAAATACTTAGCTCTTAAAGTCTGTCAACAGAAACAGCTAGGGGTGAAAGAGTAAAGAAAAATACAAATATGTTTGTTTTTTATAGGAGATCAAAACTGAAACCTACACAGCTGCTGTTCCAAGGAACATAAGGAAGGTAAATAAGAGGTGAGGAGAACAAATATCTGTGGGTGCTGCCTAACTGGCCTCACTCTCCCAGAAACAGCAACTATTAACAATGAAAATAAGCAATGAAAATAAGTCTCAACTGCCTTGCTCCCTCTTCCTACACATCCCAGGAAGGGATTTGATGGGGTGGCATGGACAGCAGAATAATTTTAAAGCCTGGACTTAAATCAACCTGGCCCATCTCATCCAGACTTAAACGAGAACAGGAATTGTACCCAGCCGACTGTACCCTCCACCCAGTTGCAACAATCTGCAACACACAAATGCAGCATCCGGTTGTTCATATTAGCAAAATAAAAAGTAATTGTCTTGTAGTTGAGACTGAAAGAGATGAAACCACTTTTCTGCTTTTATAAAGAGCCGGTCAGGAACTCAAAGACCTGTGTGTAACAACTGGAAAGGGTAGATGGCCAAAGGTTTCAGTGGATATGCAACTTGGCAGAAGGCCATCAGACATGTGGTCCCATCAAAGGGCAGACTACAGGAAGAAAAAATAAAATCAGGAGGACTAGTGGACCTGAGCTTTGGAAGAACAGTAAGAAAGCAGAGTCAGATCATCTTTGCCTGACACACTCCCTAATTGAGATTTAGATGTATGCACAACAGGTGCATAGTTAAAAATACATGAATTAATAAAGGTGCTGCCTGCCATTTGAAGTGGCACTACAGCATCTGTCCCACCTCCTGCCGGAGGCTTGAGAGTGACTTGAACCATTAGACACGCTGGACTGTGGGGAGGAATGCTCACACAATTTGCTTGGCAGACATTTCCAAGTCTCTTGTTGATAAGCCAGTAAAATGTACTTTACATAAGTAATTAACTGTTTCTCCCTGGCCTCTCTGCAGTGTAACTGTAACACAGAGATGGTAGCAAACAGATGTCCCAGGAACCAACAAGTGGTGCGGCTTAAATGACCCTTCAGTACTATTCTCATACTCAGCTACAGTGGAATACAGAAAACTATGAACTACCCATGCCCAATAGGAAATGAATTTCCAGAACCAAGACAGCTAGTTCATGAAACCTGCAAGGACAGTGAGGCCAATGAAGTAGGAAGACATTTCCCTGTAGCCTAGAGATCATGTCTTTATAGTCACTAAACCAACAACATTGAACAAAATCTACCCTACTGCTCAAACAGAAAAAAAAAATCAGAAACCAAACCAGAAATCTTACATTAAATAGAATCATAATGTTATTTAAGTTGGGAAAGACCATTAAGATCGAATCCAACTGCAATGATCCTGCACAAAACTGAAAAGCATCCAAAACCATCTTGAAAGGTTATCAAATCATGCCAAAACTGCAATTCTTTTGGATCCTCTCTTCAATTTCTTGCCACTTGTTTCCATCAGGGGCAAATATATGACCTGCAGGCACTGAATAAAGATGGGTTTAATCCAAATTTCCATCACAGTTCAATGAAGCATTTATGGAACAGCAGTTGTTATTAGCTTTTAGTATTAGGAATCCTACAAGTCAGTGTCCAGCCTGAGTTTTAGATTCTATTTTCTAAAAAAATATAATGAACAAGGAAGGTGTGTGTCAAAAAGCATGAAAATAAGCCTTCCATGCTTTGTAATAATTAGTCAACTCTATTACTTGAGATTGCTTTTCCTGTGAGAATCTAAAAAGAGAGTATGAGCCCCCATTTGCAAAATTAAACCTTTCAGATTAGAAATATCATAGCTACTTTTTGTAAACATGCTGCACTCAAATTGTGTAAGAACTAAGTGATCACTGTGTACACATCATACTTCCCAGAAAATCTTTAAAAATGTTGTCCCTCAAAAATAAAAGTACTTTAATTAGCTTCCATCCTTAAATAACCCACCCAGAGAGAAAGAAAACGTTTTGTACATAGCAGAGACGATTTACTCCCCTACAGCAGAAGGACAAGGGAAGGGAGGATTTTTACCAACTTTTTTACCAACTATTTATACTGTTAATAAGTTTAGCATGGTGTAACTTTAATCACTGAAGTGATTGTCCTGTCATTGCACCATCATATTCTAATCCAGCTAGTCCTGGACATGATAGGGCTTAAAATGCACTGATAGTATTGCAGACAAGAAAGATTTAAATATGCATGAGCTGAATCAAGCACTGTGTCATCTGCTGGATCACTCAGAAACAACGATCAGTCACACAGATCTCTTGTCGTTTTGCAGGTTTTTTAATTTGAACAAGTTGGATAAAACTTCACATAAAAATATATGCACTCTTCTCTCACATTAATTTTGAAGGTTGGAAAGGATAAGAAAAATTAGCTTTGGTAATTACATGCAAACAGAACTGACATAATTTTATTTGAACAAAAAATAGATTATTCAAAATAGCACAAACAGCAGGTCTGAGATGGATTAGTGGTAAGTAATCCTCCCAGTACTTTCTTGTAACTGCTGATTAAATTGTTTGCACAACTGCAGGAAAGTTGTCCTCTATTTTTCCAAGAAACATGCATTGTAATTTAGTTTGTAACCATCTCACCAGACTGGGCATCTTATTGCCCCCATTAGAGCTGTCACTAACATCTCACAAGAAGATCCTTGGCGCTTTTTATTCGTTATGGTGAAGGGACCACCACCTTCAGCTACTATGACACTAGAGATGGGCCTGCATCACCCAGTCAAAAAAAAAAAAAAATTCCAGCATTATGTTTGGAAGACACCTGCAGAGCTACAGCGCAGTTATTCTGAGTTGCTTTCTTGGTGAATTTAGTCCTTTCAGGATTTGGTTTGATGGAGTAAAAGCTCAACAGTCTGCATTTGTTCACAGCTGGCCAAGCTGTATTGATTCAACAAAATACTAGCAGTGATTTTTTTCATTTTAATATCAAATTTTTAATCCATAGCATAGCTATGGACCATCAAGATGGGGGTCCTGTGAGTTCCATAAAAGCCTTCAGCAAACTCTGCTGGCTTTGCAATTTTTTTCCACAAAAAACGGTGTTGTTTGTAAAGACAAGTAAGATACTAAGGTGCAAACTTTTGAGTGATTAAATGCTTGTTAACAAGTCCAATAACCCAACTGCAACAATTTTCTGTCGTTTGCTCAATCTCTTGTGGTGCAGGTGTAAAAGCAGTTCTTATTCTGTAAGTCTATGTTATTTATAACTGCTGTCCTTTGTTCCTAAAAGATCTGAAAAGATAAGGGATTTCTGCAAACTCATTGGTACAACCTGTGATACACACAGAAAGAAAATTATCTTCTTGCCTTTTTCCCCCTAAATCAACATTAAGATTTTTCCACCTCTTTCTAATCATAAGCCTGTAACACTGTACTAATTTCTCTTGATCCAACTGTTTTTCAGAATAAAAACCTCACTCCTTCCCTCCATTTCCTAGCTATAGATACTTTCCTTGGTGCTATTTCCCTTATTTTTTCTAAAGGAACTCCCAATTTTCTGTCTATATCTTCCTCCCAGACAATTTCAAATACAGTTCCCCTCAGTTCTGGGAAATTAGCCCTTTCGATATAAGCTTGTGATTGGACTTGTGCTCTACTTTCCTACACTAAATATAATCAGATCCGAATTACTGGTCCCTAGGCAACAATCAGCTTCTAATCCAGTGGTTATTTCATCTTTATCCATCAAAATGAAACCCAGAATTGACTTATCACATATTCAATGCAATACCTTTTTGCTTTAGCAAATTATCTTCTATTTTCTAGCAACAATAGCTTGTTTTATGTCCAGCTGCACAGATCTTCCACTAAATGTCTCTTAAATTGAAGTTCCCCCATAACACCACCATTTTATTAACTGTGAATTACAGAGGTACTTAAAGTAACTTTTCTTTTCTCTAGTATCATTTGATGGTTGGTAACAGATCCCTCTGGCAGAGTATCGATCCACACACATTCAACACCTCACAGCTATGCTCTCAGTAACACTAAGAAAGGTAATGAAGTCCTTAAAAAACAGAGTGCTACCTGACATGTTATTCTCTATCCTTCCTACAGTGACTCTAATTCAGTTCAAATGATTCCACTGGTTATATAAAACTTCTTATCACACCTTTTGCTTCTTAACTAAGATGGCTACTATCATTGAAAAGGAACCAACACATGGATTCTCTATATTATTTGGAGCTTCACTATAACTTTTTTAGATGCACCAAGTGGCAGTCTGTATGTATTTGCCTTCCTTACCAACTTCTAATGAAAACAGGAATTGAAACCTCTCCTGGCTATTTGTAGGAAGTTTTCAATCAAGATCATTAATCTTCTTCCTGAAAGTTGCACAACACCTTGTTTCTGTGGCTTCCCTGAGTACAGATGCAATGTAGATTTCCACAAAAATGGACTTTCAGCTTTACCTCCCCAGGAGTACCTTCCTGCTTAACCTCCAGAACTTTCTGGAGTAACAAAAGAGGGAATGCATAAAGGCTCCCAAACAATATCCAAAACTCACACATTGATTTCAGTCTTTTTTCTTTTAATACAAACCATACATATGTCTTCCTAGGACAATCCCTTTGGGAACTATTAAGAACATGCATGGTGCATACCTTTGACTTCATTAAGTATCAGTGATGAAAGATCAGTAATGCTCTTTTTTCCTAATCCAAATAGGTCATGCTCATTTAAAAAGAGAGACAGTTCAAAATCAAGTCATAATACGTTCATTAAAAGACATGGGTTTTCTGACAAATTAGTCTTTAAACAGAATGGTCATATACAAATAAATAAATCCCTCCTTCTATTCAAAATTGTTACATAATTTTTTAAAAAAATTAAACTTAAATACTGACTAATATAAATTATTTTGTAATCATAATTCTTATAAACTAGTGTTAAAGATTTTTTAAAAGTTCAAAATACAGTTGTCCCCAATTTTAATAAGAAAATATCCAGCCTAATTTCCAGCTTTTATCTCCTTGACTTTGGTGTTCTCTGAAAGGAAGTTGGCTATTGTCCATCTTAACTCATGTAACATTTTGTTGCTTATGTTTAATGTAATTGCAAACATGACGTGCATTCATAATTAAGCCCAAAGGGTAAGCTGAGAGCCTGAGACATGCTGGAAAATGCTAAAATCAGAGTGGCTAATCTCTTCAAGAGCAAAAAGTGGAAAATATACTACTAATGAAAATAAACCAATAAAAATATCTATTATAGTTCAAACACGCTGCGACATCATTGCCCATGACATTGAAAAGTATATAACCACTTTACGAATGAAATTCAATTATACTTGTTATAACAGATAGGAGTATGCACAGCCTGCTTAATGAGTCTAAATCTAATCAGAGGAACCTGTGATAGTCTGGTCCTGTCTGGACAGACCTGAAAAGCTGGAAGGCTTTCACTGCTACACAGCAATAAATTTCTAAAAACTTGCAACACCACTTCTGGTGCTTGCCCCTTTCTCTTCCTTCACTCAATCTGCTGAAAATGTAGTATCTTACATTACCCCAGGAAGCCTTTCCAAAAAATCCCCAAACACTTGAATAACTGTGGATGCCGCCACACAGACCTTCTTTGACACTATGACCCTGTCACAGACAAATTATATATTATAGCAGTCTTTACAGCTCTGGGCTGGGAGAAGGGGGAACTAAGATTGAGTTTGTGCATGATTGATTGAAAGGGAGTAAATGTTTGCCTGGAAATTACTGCTGTCAGCATCCAAAATTAACATGAAGAAATAACCCTAAAGACCAATGCCCAAAAGTAACATGAGGAAATAACAAAAAAAAAAAACCCAGAAAATGGGACATGAGATGAAAGCATTCAAAGCAGTGTGAGATTCAGAGACTCCTCTAATGGTCAGGTCAAGAGACTGGTGGCATCTCCTGGCATGGTAGAGCAATTTTCTCACAAGAAAGGGGGAAGGTCCTCTAAAGACCTGGAAGAACATTAGCCAACAAGACCAACAATTGTGCAGAAACACTGGAGCTCTTTTCCTCATCATTGGACCTGGACAAAACTCCATATTGGTCCCTGACCTGGGCCGTGGTCAAGTGATCAAAGCCCAGCACAAGTAGACTCCATCAGCCAGGGATGGATGAGCAGGGGCAAAACCCCTCTGGATAGCCACAGCATGGGCAGCAGAGTAGGAATAGGTCTTAGGAAGTGCTATAATCTGTTATTGTTTTATGTAGTGTTTTCTTGAGTTTTCCTGCTTTACTAACCTCAGGCTGTTTAATCCACTAATAAAATAAGTATATCTATTAAGCAAGGGTTTGTCTCTTCCCGTGGCACCCTGCCACACACGTTCATCGATCGGCTGTCACCTCCCCACCGTGACAAAGCTCAGTGCACGTTGTGCAGGCAGCAGGCACTGGAGGTATTGAGAGCTGCAGATCCATCCCTGTGCTCCAGTGCCACGGCTGCCCCTGACAAACTGGGAGAGCACACAGGCAGTGAGGCTGCCCCTGCAGTGCAGAAATACCCCAATTATTAACTCAGTAGAAAGCATGATACCAGTCGTGTATGTATTTTATAATGTGATGCTTGCACAGATTCCCATGGCTGCTCCTGGAATACAGCATGTTATGCCTTGTTTTCTTCTCAGAGAACACAAAAAACCAAGAGAAACTGTGCTAATAGGCACCAACGATCATGAATAATAAAAGAGACCAAAACAAAATGAAACATCTCTGTATCTGGCTGACTGAAGGGGAAAAAAAAAACCCACCCACACTCCATAGAAGAAAATCCTTAGATTTCTCATAGGGCAATGGGTGACTAATTACCAGGAAAACATTACCAAGCTGAGAAATACTAGGTTGGTAGAAAATCCAGGGGAAAAGAAAAAAGATCTTCAACATTCCCAGAGGATACAGAAGAAACTGGAATAGCTTATGGTACTATGAACTTATAAATCCACTGTAGTAAAAATATCAGAAGAAATCCTGCCCTTATGAATTACGAAGAAATAATATTTTAGTGCAATGGTATAAGCATAATAAGCATTATGCTGGATTTTACTGATCACTCCCATCCATATCTAAAGGAAAACAAAAATGGAAGCAGATTAATTTTGACGGGGGACAGATTCTGAGGAAGAATCTAATAAAAGTGCAATACGCAGAGGAAAGGCTTGACAGCAACTGGTATCAGTCTATCGAGGCAATAATAGGAGAAGAGACTGTAATAAGTGCACAAAGTCCCTTTTCCCATAACATGTTTCATCTTTTTCCCACTTCTATAGCTCGAGGTCTACAAATTCTACAATTTTACAGCAAGTACAAAGGACTTAAGAGCTGTTCTGAGACTGAAACATAGAAAATAGAAACCTAAAAAGAAGACTAACCCTCACACAAGAGCATAGTTTTTTATATTGTGAAAACAATGAACTCCAAAAGCACTGGAACTGAATAAGGCAGTCTGAATTAATTAAAGAAACACTGCCAAAAATGGGCAAAAGAAAATCAAGCTAAAACTACCAGACACAGCAGAACAAACGAGCAGCAGTACGGCTGATTACAGGGGAACTGCATTAAATAAAATACTAAGTTGCCTCAAGACCAGCATGGAACGTGATAGAATTATGCTCTTGCTTGCTAAACCCTGCTTGTGCAACCATTAAACTCAGAACAATCCCCTAGTGAGCAGGAGTACTAACCTTTACATTTTGATAATAGAGTGAGAAGTCTCATCCTACATACGTGATCATCAGTTATTTTGACATTATACACTTTACATTATTTTCATATATTATGGAAAATCAGACTCTGACAAGGCCACTTTTAAAAACACAAAGCACCCCAAACAAAAACAAATAAAAAGGAAAAAGGAATTGCTGACATCTTAAAATACACAGCTTCAGCAAGACTACAGAAAAACATGGAAGGTACTATGAAACCTGGAGCTCACTGTCCAGTCTGCAGTCTCCACTCTGTGCCTGCTTACCATAGCAAAAATAACAGACATCTCATGTTAAGAATTTTATAACATAAATAAATCTAAGAGGACTGCATGAATACAAGTGTAAAAGGGCAATCAGAAAGGTAAGTTTGACATCTCTGTACATATTCTTCCCCAGCAACAATGTCAGGCAATAGCTGCGGGCTTTCACACAGGAAACATGACAGCTAGCAAAAATGGAAATATTACAATTTCACCTAAATACAGTTTGCCTCCTCAGCTTCTTATTAGGCAGTTGAAAGTTGTGTGAGGAACAGTGAAACTGTAAGCCTCTGTCTACCATTTTTTTCAAAAGCATAGGGAATAAGCATACTAAACAATTCTCAGTACAAAGGAGTTAAATAAGTCAATTAGAAGACATTGTATTTTATGCAAATAAATATCAGAACATTTTTCATTCATATTTTAAACTAAGGATTAAGAGAGCAATTATTCACCCAATCTGCTTATTTAAGAATCCATCAACTAAAGAGATTAACATGCCTTATGATCACAGAACATGAGACAGCTTTGTGCCCATACCTGCATTAGTCCCATTAATAAATGCAGTCTTAGCATGTATTAACATTTCTGAGTTGTCACCTGTGAAATCTGCAGTAATGAAGGCATTCTTTTCTCCCTTGTACCATAGCAGTAACTACAGTAAGGAAAGCCAACTCAAGGGATTTATTTTTAGCAAACTAATCATTGTGAAAAGGTAGTTCATTTTTCCTTACAAGACAAAATAAAATAAGTGAGAGACTATTTAAGCCACTTTATTTAAAGTATAACTGTATAATAATGGGCTTGTTACCAGTGGCAATCTATGGCACAATTACAAAAGCCATATAAACTACATAAACAGCATTCCACATAACTCACAGTAACTATTGAGTTATTTCACTTCCCATTCACAAGTTTCAATTGCAGATATGCATCTCAAATTCAGCACAACTTCTTACTGCTTTCCATAAACCAGAGGGCTCAATCTACATAAGGGTTATAAGACAAATCTAATCTGCATTCCATCTTTTTCCCCCTGCTCAGAAAGATAGCTATTAGAGCAATAGAGTACTAGAAAGGGCAGACAAAGGGCTAAGCACTTTGACCATAATAACCTGCAGAATTGCTGGAATTACGTGGAGAAGAGATTAAGATACAACAAGGTATCACCTTCAAAATTTACCCCAATGAAGGTATGTTAAAAAATAGAGTCTGACAGAGCCATAGCAATTTCTGTATCAAGGAGACTTGAAGAATCTTTGCATTGCTGCAAAGAGCGTCTGCATGAGAACACACAATTTTTAAAATGTCTGGGAAACAATTTTATGTCTACAATGGAACTACACAAGTCAATCCAATTTTCATGGCATTCTTTATGTCCTAAAAACTAATTTTTTATTCTGAGTTTGCCTTCTTTTCGATATTCTGCCATAACAGCTTTAGACAGAGCACCACAACACAGCACAAATCCTCACAATAGGATCATGCTTCAGGCATTTTACTCCCAAAGATTATTTGCTAAAGCTGTACTCATGCCTGCATTCATTTTTTGTACAAGCAGAATATACAAGCAGCATAACTGCATTTCATACACATCTCATCTAAAGACTGATTTGCAGGTTGTCTCAGTTCTGAATAAACACATCAGGTAAGTTAACTAAACAGTGCAGCAGCTTTTCAAGCCCCTACACAGCCAACAAAACCAGGGAACAATAAAAGAAGATACTCACCCCACCACATAGCTTAGGAGGATTTCTCCCTGTACCTGACCATACAGGTAATGATCCAGATATTGCAGACACTTGTGGAGGAAATTTGCCTTTACAGTATCTATAACATGTGAAGCTATGTATCAGGTTCTTCCTTTTGCTCTACACATGTAGCAAAAGCAGCATGTCATTTTTCCCCTTGATCCCCTCTCATCAGGAGGCTATCAGAACTATCAGTAAGTCTTGAACGTGTACTCAATCAACTTGAACTTCTGTACATTGTTTACTGTTCCTTGCCTTCTTTTTTCTGTGCACATTTTCTCCATGAGTGACTTCAAGCGTGACACATTCAAACTCTCAGCTTGGGATATAAATCTCAAAATCTTTTGGCAAAACAGTGACTAAGAAAATTTATTCAAGTGGAACACTCAGTACACTAACACACTTCCAGGGTGACTGGAACTCATTTCCATTACAAATGGCTAGGATCATGAGAAAGGACTGCTTTGTACTTACCTGGAATGACAAGGGTTTTTTTTAATAAAGTCATTGATACACCCTGACCTCCTGTGAAGCACAATCCCAGAGGTAACTCCAGTTTAGCCGGTTCTACACAGTCGTGGGCAGAGCTTCTATCTCACCGAATACCTGCTAACAGGACACTGCTAAACTTTCTGGCTTAGTTATTTCACATTTACAGAAAGGCCACCTGAAAGGCCTGATCCTGGGCAAATAGGACTGCCTCCCACACAGCATGTGTGACAAGCATGCCAAAGCCCCTGGCTCCAAAGGAGGAAGCCTGGGGAAAAGCAGAGGCAGATGAATTTTGTGACTCCAAAAAACCCCAAGGGTTGTGCACAACATCAGGAAGGGACTTGAGATGGACACAGAGAATTTACTCCCCGTGATAAAGGGGCAGAGGACAAGGCAAAAGAGACAGAAATCTCTCAGTCTGTTTGTAAATATGATAACCACCAGAAAAACCCCTTTCCTAATTTTGATCCTGGACAAAAGTTCCCAAGACTATCTGCCAAAATGTTTGGCAAGCCCATGAGATGTATCAAAGTCAAGTATATTGAATGTGAATTATTGCCTTTCTAGAAGTCAAATCTCTTGAGAGAAAATATGGGATCTTGCACCACTATGTCAGCTGATGTAAAATTGAACGCATGGAAAACTGCAATCATGTGCTTCAGAGTGCCCTGAGCTTTAATGCAGTCAATATTCTTGAAGGATGAGCTCCTCAAGAGAAAAGCTGTCACAGTCAGTCTGGGGAGGTGAGAGCAGCATGTCCCTGCAAACACTTACCAGCCTTTATATCTGCAAGAAAGATCAGGATGACCTTGAAAAAAGGAAAGGTCCACTATGAAAGCACTTCCTCTATTTCTTGAAAGTGGGATAACGTGACCTAAAGGCAAAGCCTAGAACTGGTGTCAGAGAGGTGTGGGTGTCAAAGAGTAATTAACTTTGTACATTCATCCAAAAGACAGGAGGAATATCTATAACATTTTCTAGAAGGCATTTGAAACCTCCTGAGATAAACCTGTCCTTTGCCAAAACAAAGGTACGCCACTAATGCCCCGAGCTATTGAGTCTCATACTGAAGGTGATCCAACACAGGGCTTATAACTCAAAGCTCCAAGCACTTTGTGTAATCTGCATGTAGTCTGGTCTCATCTCCCTCTTTATCCCTTTCAAACAGCAGTATCGAGAAAGATATATAGCTAGATACAGATAAGATAGATAAATAGGTAGATAGATAGATAGATAGATAGATAGATAGACAGACAGACGGACAGATATAGACAGAGTTTCTATGACTTTCTGTTCAGGTCAGAATAAATTCATTTAGTCCACCAGTGAGTCCCCTTCAGCCCATGCTTCTGTTCATTAAACCATCTACACATACTGCTCAGCTTAAGAGGGGCCTCAGTTATTTCCAGGACCTGCTCAGAAAAGCACACTCCATAATGGGCAAAACCTGGACACACAGTGATCTCTCCCATGGGGTGTTTTCTTCTACCCCACCAGCAACCATAACATCCATAAGAACAGTGACACTCTCTGAACAAATGTTCGGTCCTGTCACCAGGCCAGCTGGATCCCAAGGCTTAAGTAAAAATGTGCAGAGGCCACATACATCAGAACCATCTTTTGCACAATTTCTCCTTAATATCTCTAGCAAATTTACAAACCAAATACAGGAAAATACACAGTAGGTCTATGTTGCCCCACTTCCATCAACATCAATGAAGCTATAAAAATTTAAGGCAGCAGAGGATCTTGCATCAGAAAACTACATGTCATCCTTCTGAAAATCTTACACTACAATCCAAATGAAACAAATCATTTTTGCATACCCCAGATGCTAAATACCTGTTTTCCCTTGCTCCTCACTGTACTCTAAAAGACAATTACACATCGCAGATGTTTAGGCAGGAAGACAGACTCTCAAGGGTTCCGTTTTGATGCTCACTCCAAGCTTTAAATGCTTAACTAAAACTGTCAAAATCCCTTGTAGCCTCATAATCTAAGCATAGAACACCTGGAAACATACAAATTTTCACAACTTCTTGTGCCACTGATCAAAACACAAGATGATGAAAGAAAATATTCAAAGATTTTAACTCTATTTGGATAAAACAGGCATGAAGAAGAGTTTGGACTCGGCCAAAGCTTCTTTGGCAAGGAATTCGAGAGTTAATTTAACACTAAAGCCTAAGAGCTTACACTTTGTGCAGAGCATAGAAGAAAAAAACCCTAACTTTTCCTATCAAAAAACAAAAGCTGATCTCTACTTAAGCAATGAAGGAACAAATTTATGGGGCTGAATTATCAACCACTCATTTTTACAGGATATTGGAGGACAGAATCAAAATGGAGGCCTCTGTGGATGCTGTTTCTCTAAAAAAGCAATAGAGACATTAATAGGGCCAGCAGGGAGACCAAAAGCACCCAAATTACCAATAAAAATGAATCTCAAGTGTTGCAGAAAAAGTCCTCCTTCTGTATGTTTTGACACACATTTTAGCACAGAAAGTTATAAAAACAAGGTGCTTAGAACGGATACATCAGGTGAGTCCATCAGCTTCATAATTTTTTCTTTCATATTCAACACTGAGGCTGGCTTTCTCTTCACTTTCAAGAACATGGGCAGCCAGTAACACCTAGACACTTCCGCTTGTCTTTGGTTGTGACTGTGACCTTCTTGGCCAAGTGTTTGCATTCTGAGATTTGTCTGGATTTTTCTTGCTTTTCCTTTTCCCCTTACTCCTTATTCCTTGCTCCTTTGGTCCTTGTTTTCTTTAAAAGTTCTATCAGAACCCTTTGTGTTCCAACCATGACACTTATCTCAGACTGCTCAGTAGAAGACAGTCGGCTAAAGAGAAAGAATGGATGAGCAAAACAGATACTGATTTCATTTAAAATGAATACTTTAAAACTTTGAGCAGAGCAAAAATATTCTTCCTTTACAAATCACTAAGTATGACTAAGCACGATTCAGCTCCAGGTAGAGATATCGAAACATTGCTGGTTTGGTCTTCTAATCAGCAGAGTTTTAATTGCTATATTCAGAGAACCCTAAAGGAGCAATTCAGAGAACCTAAAGGAGCAATCTGGCTCTCCTGTGACAGACACCTATGACTGGTCAGCTAATTCACTCTTTAGGCTCCATCACTGTAGGGATTTTATCTCCTTGGACAAGAAGGGCATACTCAAAGATAGATGCTTAAGTTACTGGATAAATAACTAAATTACAGGTATTTTCATGCAGTCTCTCAACTTGGTATGGACAGTAAGGTTTTAATAACCAAAACAGTCCATCTGATTCTTCGGTGAAACGCCACCTCAGAAGAATCCAAGTGTATTCATGTCACTGGAAATGCCAACTGAAGGTTCTAGATCAGACCAGGCTCTGCTGGTTCTGGCTTGCTTGTGCATTGCATCAATAGACCATCTTGAATGGACCAAGTCAGATGCACTCTTTGCTGACAAAATGTGGGTGTGAAGTGGTGTCAGTTATTAAACCTGCAGAAGGTAAAGGTAGACAAGATCCTTGTTTCTCCAAGTTTTCAGTCTTACTACAGTAGAAAACTTGGATCTACTTGAAAGTTTTAATCCAAAGTTTTAATCTTCGTATTGTTCCCCATAATGATGTTGAAGTATGAGCAATGTTTAATAGCCTCCAGCCTCTATTTCAGAAAGACAATCTTTTAAGAGCAGTAGCTGTAGAAATTGGGCCAGCTTCCAGCTGTCTGACAGGTCTTTTATTGCTGCTGTAATACATCCAAAATGTGGAAATGTCACATGTTTTAATACCATTACTATAGATTACTAATGCCACAGAATAATGCATTTTTAGGTTGTGAAAGTAGCCTAAAAGCACACTAAGGCCTAATGAAGCAACTTACCCAAGGTCCTTCCCTCTATTTTAGTTTATTTTCATACACTAAATAAATGTTGGTATTTCTCCTTGACACTCAGAAGAGAAATTATGATTTTGTCTCTAAACCAAGGAAGTAGCTAACTCACAAGCAGACTGAAAGAAATACAGAATAGAAAAGTCAGTCAAACCCAGATTGAAAACATTAACTTCCTGCTCGACAGCAGTACTTTTAAGGTAGAAAGCTTGCAATTCAAACAAGCGATATAAATATACACTAAAGAAAGTTAATTAACGCATATAGGGTAATGTAAACTACTTTATGGGGCACACAAGAAATACAGGTGATACTTATGACATAATTAAGATGTTGATAGCTTCAGCAGTGTCCTGTGTGGGTTACATACGGTGGGTGCTTAAAGTGTCCATAGTAATGGCAATGCTCAGTTTCTTTCTTCTCTCTTTCTCAAGGCAGTCCAAACTAAAATACCTCTGCTCCAACTTACTCAGCTTTCCGTAATACCCCATAAATGAAACATGACATCAGTAAACACAGAAGCATTCAACTAAACACTTTGTTGTATTTTAACTTCAACCAGCTGCCTAAAGCAACAGGGCACTGACCAGCATCTACTTCTTCCCATGGAGTATCCTCTGCCAACACCTGCTGCTGCTTCCTCCTATGAGGACAGAAGAGTTAGACTCAGGACCCTTTTGGTCTTCTCACCAGGGGCTTTGAAAACGTCTGATACTCAGTAATACTCCTGTTAAATATAGCTATTTAAGACGAGATAAAACTAATAGCACTATATAGCATAATTTATTGTTCAATTTTCTAAATTAATGCATTTTTATTATCATATTGTCATGAACCAAAATGCACCAATGAAGCCTATGTAAAAATAAATATTATTTAGATTCTTCTTTAATTTTTACATAAAAATTTCCCCATGTTGTTTGATCTCCATTTGACCTAACATGGGTGGTCACACCTCCTACTCCCAAGGAATCCAATCTCATCTAGGTTAAAGTCAGTTTGATTATTACAGGCTTTCATAGGTATTGTTTTCACACTGCATGTGGAATATAGGAATACTCTGAAAAGAAGAAAAAAGCAAATAACACAAACCAGTAGGAATTAGCAGTGAAATTCTGTGGTACAAGCTGCTTTCCCTTACTAGATAATCAATAACACTATTTTCACATCTTGATAACCTTACAGTTAGTTGTGCAAAGTGAACTGGAATTTTTATACTTTACCTCCCTTGGTTACTGAAATGTCACAGTATTTAGAGTTAGCTAAATACTAGAGTTAGAGTATTTAGAGTTTAGTTAGTAAAGTAATACTTTGGTTCATCAGCACTCCTACAGATAGTATTCATGAATAATGACCATAATGACCATTTTTAAAGGCAATAAGCCATTAATGCACATGTGCTTGATTAATTTTGTTTTACAGCATTTTATCTTGCAATAAGTACTTTAGAAATGGGGTAGGGAGTAGGGGGAGGGGAAAAAAGCCAGGACTAAATAGATACATATGAGTCTTTAGACTTCTAATTTGCACACAATCATGAAATAAGTCATTGAGCACCTACTTTTTATTTTTTACAATAAAGCCCTGCTCTGCATAAACAGACAATTATTATGAAACCAAAAGAGCCTAGTGCAGAATGGCATTATTGCCAGCACACCTAGACACATCACCTCAAAAACACCAAAGCTGCCAGCCAATTCTGAGTGCCCCACACACAAATATCAGCTGGAAGAAACACAACATTCACAGAGATGAAGGCAGTCCCTCAGTCCCAGGCCCCAAGAGCAGGAAACATTTCAGCTTTCCCACTTTTCCATCTCTCTACTCCTGCATTTTTTTATTTCCAAGCAAACACCACTTGTCCCTTTCCTCCTGCCAGAACATTGGCAGCATGGTGAAAAAGAAGCAAGCAGGAGAATGTCTCAGTGTTACACTACAGATTTCTTATTTTATACAGCAGATTTCTTATTTTAGAGGAACATATCCAGAGGCAGACTTGTTACTAAGATTTTGGTTTGTAACAGACATTTCATGTTTTACATTGCATTAAATACTAGCATATTGACAGATACAATGATAGGACAGTTCCCAATACTCTGCTCCCTTTTTTCAGTCATGACACCTTGTTTAAGAGTTAGCATTCCCTCTTTTAAAGTCCTTTCATTTTCACAGGATAGTACTAGTTCTTAGTAAATTTGAAACCAATTAACCAACTTGCTGGGCTTTTTGCTGTTACCAAACAGCTGATGGATTCAAATACAAGCCAGTGTTGTTACTGTTTGGAAATCAAAACTATTTGTGCTGACTAGTCTGATGTTGTGAGGTATTTACAGCAATATTAGCATACTTTATATGGTGTTTGCATATCATGGAATTCAACCTGCTTTGAACAGAGTAAATATTACTATAAATTCAAAAATAAATTCAGATTTTTTTTTTTATGGACATACTTGATTTCCACTCAGTAAGATTACACATACTATTTTTAGTCCTAAATAGTAAAAAACATTAGAGATAACTCTTGCAGTGGTTTCCAAGCACAGCTTTTGGACACTGAAAAGCCCATATCATATTTTTCACTTCAAAAAGGACTTGATGATCCCTCTTGTCCTCCCCTCATTTCATTCTCATTCAAGTGTAATGAAGCAACATGAAACCATTTTGCCCAAAACTCTCCATTCTCCAATATTTTTTTGCACTACTGCTGCAGAAAGGACAGAGGCCACAGTAAGGAGCAAACAAATAGGCATGAATAACTAGAAGGGGCACAGAGTAGAAAATAAAACTCAGTAGGTTTTTTTCATCATTCCCACAAAAAAAATTTCATCTGTAAAGACTGGAATATATTTAGATCTTAGGAAATGCTCTAGAGATCAACTCCATGCCCCTTAACAACAGAACTGACTTTAACACTACAACTCCTGAGATAAACATGACTTTCAGCAGCAATAAGGCAGCTACTAACAATACTCCATGAATGTGTGTATTTTAATAATTATACTTTCTGCTCAGCTATGCGGAGGTCTACCAAAAAAAGGAAAACTATTGACCTGTATCTTGTTTCATTCCCAACGCTCAAAAATCTTTGTATTTACATATTCCACTGGCATCAAATTTGAAGGGAAAAGAAACAGCCACTGTGGCAAATTTTAAGATTCAACATTGCTGATTGCTGTATCCATCACTTGTTTTAATTTTTATAAATTAGAATTTATAAATTCTCTGCTGCAGAGATTTATCACAGCTGAAATAATAGGAGTCTATAATATCAGCACTTCACCAGGATGAAATTGGAGGAGATGCTCTTTTGTGTGAGATGACCAAGGGGAGACCAAGGATGTAAGAGCATGAAGCAGTATTTAGAGTTTGAAATAGTTTTGGAAATGAAGATGCAGAATGCTCAGTTAAAGACTCTACTTGACCATCTCTGATTCTGTAGATCCATGTATTCCCATAGACAGACTACAGTAACTGTTCTGTCAATATCTAACTGAAGAGGACAGAGAAATTACAAACTAAAAGTCAACTTCTAGACTGGAAATGGAGGAGGTTTGTCTGGAATCTTTGTTTTCAGTAGTGAAAGCAATGGTTTTCTCTCTAGTATCACCGTGTATCTACTTCTCAAAGTTCTTCAATTTTATGCATGATCACTCGTATGGCTGAGCACTACAGCTGTATCACTGAGCACTACAGCTGTATCACTGTAAAAGGCCAGTTTCTGGTTGCACTCACATCTCACAACACTATGAATTTTGCTTTCATATCACGCTTCTCTATCCCACTTCAGGAGCAGAGTGGAGACCAGCAACTTTTACTCAAACCGTCCCAAAACCCAGTGTCCAAGACAGTATTCTGAGATGTCAAGAAGGACAGCTGAAGAAATAGCCAGCAGCTTAATTTTCCTGACAAGTTTCCGGGGGGGGGAAATAACTAGAAAAGCACATTTAAAGAGGCCCCTCTCACATCTGACAGGAATAACTCTCCATAAGACAGGAATAATGTGTTCACACAAGTACACACAAGCCTGTGACCCACTGAAACAAGCTTAAGTTTTTCACAGGCTGACAACAGTTGACATTTTGCCTAACCAGGCATGTCCCTGCCTTAAGTATCTTACTGAAGAAGTATTTTGGGGACAAAATGTAAGTTTGAACACAAAAGCAACTATTACAGTTGATTTGGCTTTGAGTGGGGAAGCAAGCGAGCTCTGGAGAGGTGGACAGGGAGGGATAAAGAAATTGAAATGTCCCTTATACAGGTGTTATGATCATTGGCTTTACCTACTGAATTTTAGAAAGCTATATACCAGCAACATCAACTAAAATTAAACCCAGAAACTTACACGCAGTTTGAAATATTGTTCATCCCAAACTCAAAGCAAGTTATTGGAGGGGGGAAAAATGGACAAATTGATTTTTTAAATGGCGGTTACATAAAATGACACAAGAGATGCACCAGTGACTCTTGTTTGTGTCAGAAAACTCTGAAGAAGAATGAAGAGTAAATACAGCCTAGTGACCCTACTAGATCTAAGTGGGATCTCACTGAAAACTGTAAGGATCCTTGACTTCATTTGCAAGGACTGTCTTGAGAATATAAATACAGATATATTAATATTCTAGATAGGAACTGGTAGCATACAAGGTTTAAAGAAAAACTATTGAAGAAGCAGGTTTTGTTTTCATTTCTTTTCCAAATCGAATAGATTTTAGTCATGTTTTCAGAAGATGAGAAGAAAGAGGCACCAACAAAAAGGCCACACTGGAAACAGTACTGAAGACTAATTTACCTGGGAGGTACAAAGCTATTGATAAAAACTTCCAATGATGACTCCCAGCTGGTTGTGCTGAACTCTAATGTTGCTGTTCCTAAGGTAATAACTGTGACTGCTAACGCCTTCAGATCACAAGACTCAAGTATATAATAAAGATATGACTTAAACCACACCATGAAAGACAATGAGAGCTGAATTCATTCCACTATCACTCAGGAACAAGTCTTACTAATGAGGAGTGCTACCCTCACGTTGCAGGAGCGCGTGACTGGACAGGTCTGATGCTTTTCAGTTTGTAGTCCTGTCACAGTGTAACCTGAAGGTAATTTCAGCAGAAAATACAAACCTATCTCCTACTGTTTGCATTCAAATCTCATTCTCACTCGACAAGAAGCAACTCCCCACCACGACCTTACTATTTACACCTGGAGGCACAGCGTTTCCAACTGAGAGCCACCAAATGAACTGATCGTTTTCCCAGATACAAGCAAGTATAAAATATTCTGAGGTTCACTGTGGAGATGGCATTTCAATTGTCCCACATGCACCACTCTGATACAGTAGGTGACCCTGAGTAAGGACAGAAGATGGGGGAAGGGAGGAGGGAAGGAGTGTTGGCTTAGGATGGGATAAAGGAATTAGCAGAATCAGTTTTGCAGGAGATGCAGTTATATTCATGTTTAAACCAATTAATTATGTCACCCAGTTCTGTAAGCCTTAGTGCAACTCATAACAACTTACAATGTCTTAGGCTTCTACACACTAAATGTTTAAACAGTAAATCGAATTGTGAAGGGTTAATATTTATAAGCATAGACCAAAAAGCCTCTTCACTGTGGATGAAACATTCACTCTCCTTCTCCCCACGAAAGCTATTTGAACCCCCTAAGTAGTTTACGTTCAGAATAATTCCCTGGAAAAAAGGATTAATGGGAACATTGCATTTGAGGCTCTGAAAGAAGTGTGGCAAACGTGATTTCAGGTCAACTGTGTAATTCTATGTGTATCACTCTTCACAGTGTTTTACCATGTTAACACATTATTTTTCATGTGCTTTGACATCATTACATGGGCAGTGTACCAGCTTCTGCACAGTATCTGCTCTACAAACAAATAAGGACTCCATAAACTACGATGCCAAAAACCCACTGAACTCCTTTAGGCTGGAAAGCTTTTCCATAAAGAAAAATGCAATTATTCCTGTTACTAAACAGATAAATGCAAATTATCAAGAAACCTGTGAGTTTCATGTGAACAGATGACCTCATCTGAGCTCCTTCTCTGACATTGGTTCAGCATCTCCTACAACCTCCCAAGAGGTCAATAAAAGACCACCAGCTTGAGGCGTTCACAGACAGCAACTATGCCTCTCACGCTACATCAAAGGAAATAAAATGTATCATGACATTAAAAGCTTTTTTAGAAGAACCCTACTGTCTCTAAGCAATCAAATCACCAGGTTTCCCCTCCTAGTGTTTCTCCTACATAGTAGAAAGACAAGAAATGTACCCAGATGAAAGGGTTTTGCATTTGACAACAAAATGAGTGTTCTGAAAGTACACTACATCCCTTAAACAATAATTAAGCACCAAATGAACCATTTACAAATTCACCACCACCATTAGAACAAAATAAATTAAGCAAAAATTAACATTTCAAGTTTGCTCAACCCAAAAGCAGATAATTTCACATAGATCCTGTTTAGCTATGTGCAAGCTATTTTTCAAAATATCTGACCATAAAGATGGGCAAACAATACATGTAATTAAGTAAATGAGATAACTGGGTAACTTATATTCAAAGCATAATGGTGAACTAGCTCTTTAATTTTTCCCCTACAGTCGTTTTGATACTCCATTTCCAAGGTTTCTGCTGATATAAATTCACAGTTTTCACATTCTAACATATTCTAGTACCCAATCTACAAAGCTGTGCCCCTTTTGATTAGCACCTGTATGTTACTTGCTGATTCTTTTGGGGGAGAAGTGAATAAGGATGGAATTTCCACAGGATCCTTTAAATATCCAGAACGTCTGTTTTACTGAAAACTATTTTGTTCACATGTGTTGAAATTTGTGGCATTCCTGTGACCTTTATGTCAATAAAAACAGCAAGATCTAGGTAGCTGAAAGACTTCATTACAGTAGGTTACCTTCTGCGTATTATTCAAACCAGGAATGACCAAACACAGGGCCATTATACAGGGCTGTAGGTTAAATACAGATGTTTGAGTTATTCACAGAAATAATCTAAATTTCTATATTTTTAAGTGGAAAGAACCAAACCAAAACATCTTCAGACCCACATGCATTTTTTTACCACATGTAAGTGAAAATAACTTGGTTTAATTCTGTAGAGAAGGAAACTCTTTTCTTGAGGAATTTATACATCTGTTACCCATCAGTGACCAAGGCAATGTTATACAGGTAGTGTTTTGTTTGCAAGAATATTTACATATTCAACACTTTTCACTCCTAACAATGTCTTGGATTCTTTTTTTTTCTTCGTTTTGACTATACAAGCAGTAATTCCTATAGCAAGCTGAGTAGGGACATCTTTTCAAATGGTCATGTAGCAATGAGGTAGGAGTTAATTAGCTCACATTTTTATATAACAATATGTGTAAATAAGGATTGTGCATTTAGCTTTAAAGAGCTTAGAGATAAGTTCAAAACCATAAAAAATGCACCAATAATATGAAAAAAAGTCCCAGTGTTTCCCATGCTCCAAATGTTTCAACACATTTGGGCTTGTTCCTCATTTCACAAAATTATAAAACTGAAGTATCTTTGTATGAAATTCCTGCTAAACCAGATTCCTGTGAGACATGATTATTCAGGAATACAGTAAGGCTGCAAAGTTTTTAAATTAAAAAATGCTTGAAAACAGACCAATTTTAAGTACAATTATTTATCTTATTCAATAACCAACTACAGAGACTTGCACTTCTAATTGCCTCCCAGAATCTGTATGAAATTCTTTTCATACATAATTTCAGTGTAAACTCATTAAACAGCAACTAAAAAGCCAGGTAAAATACAAAGGCTGAAGACCTCAGTCTGAGCAGCATTTTATGCTATTGATGATGCCTAGTGTGGCTTCTGATGTGCCTTGTCTGCATAGGCATAATGTGAAGAACAGAGCACACTATACTTGTTCCAGAAGCTGCAAAATCCCAGCACAAACTGACTAACATGACATTGCAAGTAACATTCAAATTTCAAAGGCAGTGCAAGACAATCTTTTCAAAGAATTTAGACATGTCATTTTATTGCCAGCTGTAATGGCCTTCACATTTAACATTAATTACACATTTATTTATGCTATTTAGAAACCTAATTATCCAGCCACTCATTCTAACCAAATCTGAAAGCTACCTAAAATTAAATTTAACTGGCATATCAAAACTTCACCTTATTTTCAATTCAGTGATTAAGGCATAATTCTATTACACTTTTATTTAGATTGCATCTGGAAAGTAAGGAAGTATATCAATATGGTAAAGGATATTGTAAGCACCTTCTGAAGTTTCTACTTAATTCTTCAATATTTACAGTAGAGAGAATAATGCAAATAAACAGATGGAAATGGTTATTGGAATTCAAAGAATACTAACAACCTCTTTAAAAACACCTGAAGGTTCTGGTGGGACTGGTTCCACTGTCCTATCATTGCCACATCAAAGCCACATACTCCTCAGGCATGAACATAAAACTTTTAATTTTTCATAGTTTGATAAAACATTTTTCTTCATGTCATATGCTGTTCCAAATTCACAATTAACAGCTCTTCATTATAATGCTGCTTTTTTACAAAGACACAGAAATGCCAGGAGCAAGTGTAACTCTCATTCTCACTGGCTCATACGATGCCTATACTCAGCAGGAACAAATTAGAATCTCCTAATCAACATCTCTGTCCTGCCTCTGCCAGCACCCTTCACACAACACTTCTGACAACAGACTGGACACTCTTCAGAAGGGCTCAGAGGAGTGGTCATAAAGGCTAAAAAACTGGTACAGTTTTCTGTGTAGTGTTATTGATGTTTCCTACCCCTTCATGTACAACTGCACAATCACAGGAGTGTCCTCCCTGGTTGGAAGCCGAATTCAGCACGTTAAGATTCCCTTTCTTCTTTGGCTATCCCACTGTATGTTCAATTTCTGTTCTGCTCACTCAACTCTTGTTCAGATCTTTTGTTTCTGTAAGTCTCATAAACTACTAGTATTTTTTTCTTTAAGCAATGGTAGCATGACACAGGTGATGACCACCTTAGGACTAATATTGCTGAGAGTAGCATTAGGCTAATCACCTTTCTAAAACCTATTTGTGGTTGTTCATTCTGTGGGGCTTTTTAAATTATTATTTGGTTTTGGGTTGATACATTTTTTTGCTGTTTGTTTGCTCTGTTGGTTTGTTGGGGTTTTTTTGTGAGGTGGGTTTTGTGTGTTTTGGTTTGTTGCTTTTTTAATAAACAAGCCATTATTACAAACTACTTCATCAAACTGAACTTTAAGGACTTTCTCCCAACACTCAACAGACACGTCTCCTCCCACCACCCTAAACAATACCCATGCACAGGTTTTTTGGGAGGGCAAAGTAAACCATTACAGATATTCAGAAACCACATTCATTAACAATGTACAGCATATATCACTGTCTTTGCTGACAGCTATCATGCATTACGAAGCTCCCAGTTATTACCAGGAACTGACAGATACTCCACCACTTCAGTCTTACCCAAAAATACTAGTTGACAAGACTTGAAAGACATGCTTGCCTAAGCTATCCAATAATGAATAATGTAAATCCCTTGCAGAGACAGAACATAAATCAATCTTTTTTTTCATTGAAAATGAAGTTGACAATACATCCACTGAATGGCAAAACTTCCCCCTTAGAAGCAATTAGCCCTTTTGTCTGCAAGGTCAAGCACATTGAAAAAGATCTACTGGACCTCAGGTACTGATGTCAAAATGGCAAAATTGAAACAGGCGTCCTGTGGCTTATTTCTCTTTCTCCCTTCATGAGAAAGACTTTCTATTGCCAAAGACTCTTTTTTAATCTTGTCCCCACTCTCAAGTTCACTACATCTTTGTCAAGGCTATATATAAAAGCTGGAGCATGAGTGTAAAATTAGGAATAGCATCTTGACTTCTAGCTTTGGGTTTTGTGGTAGCCACACTGAAGTGCTTCTCATATAATAGTTAATTAGTCTGAATTTCAAACATGCTGAAGAACAGAGTACAAAGAAATGAAGTGCTTATAGTATTCATAGTATGTACTGCACTGCAGCTGCTGTCCAACCTGTGCTTTGTGGCAGAGCAAAAATAGACAAGATATGACTGTGCCATACAGCTACAGTTCACGGCAAACCCTGTCTTGCTTTCATACAGGTGAGAAAAATGTCCATTCTGTGAATGCACACATGGAGGAGGGAGAACATCATCCTTAGATCTGCTGCAGGTTTTGGTGAACCCCTGCCATGATTATGCCACAAAGGCCAGCACACAGCATATTAACACATCCATGCCAAAGCCAAAAAAAAAATAGCATTCCTTACAGTTTCAGATACTTTCTTATTTATCTTCCAAAGGTGACAGCTCATAACCTGGCAGAGGCCATGAGTGGTCAAGAAGGGGCAACAACATGTGAAGTTTCCTTTGGTGAGCAGAAGAATTGGAAACAAAGAGTGGTTTCATGTGAAGAACAAGAAAGAAAAAACACCCACCCAGGACTCAATCCTTTTTCCACAAAGTCAGAAATAGAACAGCAACAGGAATTTTTCCCACAAAGCAATAGAGATTCAGATGACCCTCAGACCACAGGGCACTGGCCTTAAAAGCAGGTCCTATGTTGTTTTCATATCCCATTCTAACACTACCAGCTGACAGTGCAGATGTTACAAAAGTTATTATAAGAGAATGACTCTGGCACTGATGTTGTGTACACATGAAAATTACTGTTGAAATAAGAAGAACTGAAAATGGAGAAAAGATAACAGATGTTGTTCACAACATACAGGAGACCTACAAAAATGCAATACAGTTCAGAAAATTCCTATTAAGGCTCAAACTAAAAAGTTACTACCTCTCACTTTAAAACATGAAGCGGGTTTTTAGATGCAGAGATGAGCGTAAGCAACCAGAAGTGCATGAGAGAGAATTTACAGATTTGAGGGGTTTATTACTAAGAAGGAAGCCTAAGCAGTGAGACAGAGTACTCAAAAGTACTTGCAGTGTGGATTTTGAGTGCCTGGGAAGCCAGCACTCTGCCAAATTGGTTTTTACTGGTAGGTCATGATCAGAGGGTTCATTCAAAGCTGCCTGACTGCAGTGCACACATGCAAGACCAGTGTTCCTCAATCGTGGAACACATACAGCACCGAGGAAGAATTTGGGATTAAACAGCAAAACGAGCTGACATCTAAACACAAGCAGGCTACTTCTCTTTTTTTGTAAGCAAGGATACAGAAAAACCTCCAAAATTAAAACTTCCAAGAAGCTTACAGATATTGGGATTGCAATTATTTCACTAATTCTGAAACACAAGGCTGCTTTCTTTTAAACCCAAAATAAAATTAGAAGACAGTATTTCAACACAATTAGAAGTATTACTTGGTTAGTACCAGAACAAGACCAAGCAGGAGGTTAAGTATACAGCTGTGAGCATCAAGGAACTTACTCAAGCACCAAGGGAAGAAAGCAAGACAGAAGCTGAGGAGACAAATGTTGCCAGACAGCTCTAAAGGGAAGAGAGATTTCAGACTGGGACTCTTTCCCACAAATGCCACCGTTGGATAACTCTAATTTTTTTCAGGAGCCATTAAGAAGAAATTGCTACAGAACTACAAAAAACAGCTGTTCTAAAATGTTAAAAGGATTGCAAAATATTACTTTCCCCTTCCCCCTTCCTCCAAACATAATTTATTTATTTTCTATTATGTACACAGTGGACAATAATAGTGATAAGCTTATTGCAATTACAATAGTAGCTCAGGGGTTAAGTTTTAAAAAGTATGCACTACAGTAGTGGTAATGTAAAATGAATTTTTTCTCCTCTTTTCACTGATCTTCATAAAAAGCTTTATTTAAATGTTATCCATTTCAGCATTGGTTAATCACTTCCATAATTCTTTAACATGAAATTAGTCCCCCTTTCTCAACAACTGGTAGAAGGTGATGCCAATCCAAATGAAGCAATTATGTCAGAAATCAAGTCAAACCATTTACATTTTTCATTCACTGTAACAGTCTTTAAGTGTGATTAATCAAATCAACCTTCCCTTTCCAGCCACAGCTGTAATTGCTAAGTGCAAATTAAAGTACATTATATATGACATATGATACTAAATCTGAAGACAAATTTTTATTAAGGTTTAAGTCAAACTTTGTTAAATGAGTTAAAGATACCCACTGAATATATCTTAACATTACATACATGCCCTACAGGAAAAGAAAAAAATATTACAAAATATTACAAAAATACTTCAAACCCCATAGATAATCCAATAGCTTTGCAAAAAAAATCACGAAGAGTAACAGTAATATCATGCTTGTAAGAATATACAGAATATCTGCACAGATTCCATCATGCTGTTCAAAAGGGGATAGCAGATAATTCTAGACTCTTAAACAATTCTTTTTCAGTAATAAAATAAAAAAATCCTTCTCAAAAATAAAGCAGAACTACATTCACTACTGGAGTAAGCTGATACAACTTCAATTATTTTAATAATTGTTGACAACAGCTGTAAAGCCCAATGCTATTACTGTCCCCTAAGAAAACAGGAGCAAGGAAATTACCCCAGTAAGGAATCTAAAGGATGAGAGGTGAGATTCTTATTCAATACTCTGATGTTTGCTTTACCCTTTTAATTTTGCATCTATTGATAATCATATCAATGCTTTCTGATGTGGTTAAATACAATTCTTTGTCCTACTATATGTGTAAATGTGAACCTATTTTATTAACAAAATCTGGAACCAAACAATACTGTCTCAATGTAAACAGGAAAAAGCAGGTTGCAGCACCTCTGAAAAAGCTTCACAATCTAACAAGACAAAAGATCCCAAACAAACCTACAAAACATGAACGAGAGTATTGTTTTTGTAGGGTTTGCTAATTACAGAAACATGATATGGGATATTGCTTCAGTTCAAAAAGAAAAAAAAGACATTTGGGGTTATAGTTGCAGAATATATCTTCAGCACTGAACAGTTAAAATACGACATATTAAAGGATGAACAATTATGAAGAGTTAATAAATTACCTTTAGTATAGTATTTTTCCTATGAATAATCCTCCACAGAAAGCATTTGCCTCTCCCCATTAGACTTTATTTTTACAACACGGAATAGCTAATGTCATCTGTATTAATAATGAAACATTATTTTATATATNCAGTCCTCTTAAAAATAAAATCTTACCTGAAAAAACTACACTGTTGCATATTACAGGAAAAAGTGTCTTGTACCAAAAAAACACAATGTTTTTTTCCCACTTCACATTATAAACCATGCCTTTAGAATGTAAGCACGCTTGTCACATGGCCTATGACATCCCCACCAGACAGTATAGTCTGACGCTTATACATCCTATACAGGATCCAGCAGGAACAAGATGAAGGAGGGGAGAGGTTAGAGACAGGTAGAGATTCCCCCCTCAGCAGGGAGAAAGGACTGTTTCATTTCCTAGTTTCAGCAGTCACTGAATAGGAAATCTAGCACCTTTGGGAACCTTATTTTTCTTTCCAATCTGACAACTGGCCAAAAGCTTCAGAAATTATTTTGGGGGAAGGAAGATGCATTTGACAAGTCAGCTGACAGACAGAGAGCAAGCCTTTGACCTCTACTTCTCCATGTCTGGAAACCAGGATGAAATGTCCTTGTGAGTAAAACTCGTGTAATCAAAGTGTGAATTAGTTCTATTCAGTCCTCATTTTTCATTCACTAAGAGCAGTGTTTCTTCCAGGATGGATATATCCAAACCACCTGCACAATGAACAATAAAGTAGACGCTAAAGGTAGATTTCAAGAAGCCTTAACTGCTAGGAGACTTCTGGGTGTGAAAGCTTAATGCAGACTTACCTATCCCACTGTGGATACCTCGACTCTGTCTGGTACCTGAACTACCTTTTTAAACTTAATTCAAGGCGCAGCTAAGCCACCATGCAATTACCACATTCTCATTTGTTTTTCCCATTAATTGTTGAATAGTATTTCTAATTGGCTATCACTAGTTCAAAATATTAAGCAGAAACAAGCAAATCACCTAATTCCATCTATGCTGCATTCCTGTCATTACATACATTTCAAATTACCAGTTTAATACCTTATCTCGCTTGCACTCATCTGGCATGGGCAACAGGGTATAAAGGGAAGAAAAGAAAGACAAAAAAGGGAGAGAGGAGAAATAAAAAGGTGCAGTACTGTAACAGATCTCTGTCTCTCCATAACATGGCAAGACAGCATTTCAGTCAGGTTATGATTCCAATAGTAAATACACTTCTACTTCCGAAATCAGGAATTTTTAATTGCAGTTTGCCTCGTACTGCTTAGATGTCAGAAGCATCCTTCCCTGCCCAAGCACTGCTCAGGATCCAAAATTTAAACCATTTATGAAGAATCATCAGATTCTAAGCCGTCGGTTATCAGAATGACCTTTTACATGCATACTCTGCTATTATTTGTTAAACATATAAAAATATTTCTCATTCTCTGGAAAAGTTTTCCTTTCATGACACAGTCTATCACAACTGCTGCTTGTAACATTCTACAGAGTGCCACTTTTAGCTTAAATATACTTAGATGTTTCATGAAGTCTCTGGATTTACAAAGTTTTCTTTGAAGCTGCCTTAACTACAGGAAGGTTTGTGACTTTTTTTAATTAAGGGTTAAGAGAAGCCAAGAACAAGGTGATTAGTAGTCACAACATTAATCTTTTTGCAGTACCTAACAACTTCATTTACTGTTTCAGACACAAACCCTTGTGGAGTTGCTGTTCTATTGAGCTGACGTTGATGTACTTGCTAGGAAGTTACTTCTACCTCTTCTGTTCTCCTCTGAGATGTAACAGATGGGCTCCCAGGAAATTGAATCTGATAGGAAACACATTCACTGCCTTCAGTGAGCTCTTACAAAGCTAAAACAGAAAAATAAGGTTCACAAGTGACAAAGAAACCAAATTCATTTCATTTAAATACATACACTTCTTTGACAGTGGAAAAGAATTCCATCTTCAGCAATGAGTTTTAGAAAATATACTGTCTTTTAATATTATTATTATCACTTAAGAAAGATGTATTTGAACAATTTCCAGGACAGACTTTACATGCACTGCTTTCATCACTGGAAAGGAATGGCACCAATCAAACAATATACATTGAACAGCAGATTCCAGCCCTTAACTTTCCAGCACAGTTGAGCAGCTTCATGCTACATTACTTTCGTAATGCAAAAAGAACCCAAAAATAGAGACATTTTTAACCTGGACTGTCTAAGTCTCCAAGGAAATGAAGCTTAGGCAGTCCCTCATCTGTTCACTTGTCACATCTAAATTTGCTGGCCAATTTCAACTAAATTTGATAAAGAGTTTGGACACCCAAAAATAATTAAGTTCCTGCAAATTCTACAAGAACTGGAGGCTGAGTACAAAGGAGACATCTACATAATGCTTATAGGTGAAGGCAAAGAACTTTTAACCAGTCTATTATCCATCACCTCGTCAATGAAATAAAAGCACTCAGCATGTGTGCATTTGAGTATATATTATGTGTATGCATACTTGAGTATATATACACTGTATATATTCAAAACCTTACAGGACAACCTGCTCTAGACAGCCCCGCTTGAGAAAAGGGGGTGGACTAAATTATTTTTCCTGTCTGACCTGCAAAATTTTGGGATGAGGTGGTGGTGTGCTATGTGTAGCTTCAGAGAAGCCACACCGAATTATATCAAACAGGGATGCTAGAAAAGGATTTCAAGGAAAAAAGGAAGAAGACTTCATTGAAAGGTGAAGGACATAAATCCAAAGGCAACTGAGTGTTAGCAATTATGCTATTAATGATCCTTTTTCTTCAGTGACCTTCAGAATTTCAGGAAAGACTTGTCACTTCACTGTTTATGTGCTATTGGCAGAATCATTTTGGAAATAATCTCTAGGGTTACAAGCTACACAAATGTCATTACAGTAGTGTAAAACATGGTTTTGATAGCAAAGACCATTCCTCTAACCTTTTACACTGATGTGAATGTGGGTACATGAGGAGTTTCATAGCTTTTGAAAAAATACTCCTAATCAAATGAAGAAATATATACAAAAATGTAGAGGTGAGGCTTAGATCTGCCATTTTGGTGGAGGAGAGTACTGAAGCACAAATTTTTAAACAATTGCCAAGGAGAAAAAGTGAGAACCAGTAAATTACAGCAAATGGAGAATTCAGAGAGATAACCAAGCTTTTCCAGCCTAACAGAACGCTCCAGAAGAGTCTTGTACAAACAAAAGAGTAAGAGTGGGAGCTGGAGGATCCATGGCTGGGTCCTCCCCACCAGCAGACCACCCATATGCACATTTCTTGAACAAAATTTATACTCTTTTGTGAAGGAAGGTGAGAAGACAAAGGCATTGTGTAGCAAACAGCAGATTCAGGGTAGAAGCCTGGTAGGGAGAAAGGTGACAGATCCCAGGAACAGGATTACTCCCTATTATGCACATGCAAAAGGAGGACCTGCAAGTTAGCTTTTCATCTAAACTCCTTTTAGAAACAATGGGCCAGCAAATCCATTAATTCATGGATGAATTAAGGAATCAAGTCAAATAACTTAACCACACCAACAAATGGCATAGAAGAGGGCTTCAGAAGCCCAAGGAATACTAGGCTGAAAATCTGTCTCCAGGCAAGAACTAGACTACAGCTCACAGTTTGGTCTGGATGCTGACAATGGCACTGACACGCTGAAGGAATCTGAAGCTGCAAGGCCAAGAAACAGCATCAATGGAAAATATGAAAACCTCACGGAGGTGAGCACTTGGATGGGGCACAGGATCCAAACAAAAAGTTGTGATCGAGTTCAAATTTGGAAGAGTGGAAGGAAAACAAATCTCAGTATGGTTTGGATAAGCACACCAAGTTCCTAAAACCACTGAAGGAGTACTCTGGCACAGCATATTTACATTCAACACTCCTGCAGGAGAAACAAATGTTGAAGGGTTCACTAGCATTTGCTTAGTTTTAAAAAAGAAAACAGCATGAAAACATCATTAAACTTTTGCAAAATATTATAGAAAGGAAAAGCTTTCTCAGTAATCTCAACACCATTCAACAGCATTGTAGTAAAAGGCAAAATGATGCACACTATCAAAGTATTTGAGAAAATACAAGTGATCACCATATGGCTGAGCAAAATAATAACAGGCTGCTAGAAGCAAAAAAAAAAAAAAAAATTATTTGGCCTATTGAAATGACAAAATTATAATTGTGACAGGCCAACAAATTAAAAGACAATAAATCATGCCCAAAAATATTTAAGGAACAATCTGGAAAAGACACAGAAACTAAGAATGCTACTTTTCAACTATAAGTTCCAACACACCAGAAGACTAACATAACTAATGGGACAGTAACCTCTGATAAGTCACAGGTAAGTACAAAACAGTAAGCCTTGTATGGGGCTCCAGAGAAAGTCAGAGGAACTATTCTGAAATACATTGTTACTGACTACCCAGACAAACAGGACATCTAGTGAAAGATTTAGAGCTTTTGTAAAGTGGTATCATGACAAACCTTAAAAGAAGATTCCACATGCAAGAAAACCAAATTAGAAATCCCATCAAGCACTATCAGTGTGCTTCACAAAAAGTTCTTAAGACACAAAGCAGCCCCAGGCGTAAGCACAATGTCATTGCTTGGATATATAACTTTATGAGGGCCAGAAAATTAAAAAAAAAAAAATGAGCAGGACTCCTCCTGGAAACACACTTTCTAGAAGTATTTTGTGGGAATTTCTTCAGGTTCACTCTACTCTATTATCTATAGACAAACTAATTATTCAGCAGCAGCAGGAGCAGAGAATATCATGGTCTGGTATAAATTCATGTAACAACTGCATCTGCAATAGTCTGGGCACTTCTGATTCCTCTTAGCACAAAAAGGATGGAAATGGGAAAGTTACTGAGAAGGACAGCAAGCACCTTGAAACACATGGACAGACTAACCTGGGGAACCATTAAGACACCTGGACTCCTCAGTCCAGAAGATGAGGTAATTGAGATACAAGAGCAATTTATAAGATAATTATTAACATGAAAATGGAGACAGAACAACTGTTCAGTGTTCCTTCCAATTTAATAACTGAGGAACATTAAATGAAGTTTATATGTGTCAGGTTCACAGAGGGCACTCCTCACTAGTTGTTATTCTTGCTCAAGTAGCTGCAACAGACTTGAGAAGTTTCACGTGTTTAAAAAGCAACTGGATGGGGGGTTTTTGACTAAAATTTCTTCAAGCAATACAACCAAACCCCACCATAGTCAGGAGAGTATTTCTGGGTCTTTGTCCAGTGACAATAAAAGTCACTAGCATACTGCCAACAGGAGACTTTAGTTTAAGTCAGTGCAACCATTTGTATATTTTACTGATATATTACAACTAAAAAGCATTGGGGTAATGGCCATTTTCAGACCCTTTGACAATGCAAGATCCTCTAGTTTTGTCCTACCTATCAAAGCTATATTCATCATATTCAGAAAAAGATTTAAAAAAAAGGTTTGTGCCCAGCAAAGACACAAAGAAAACTTGGCTTTCATATCTGACTAATTCAGAAGACAGACCTACTGGTGATTATTTATATCATCCCAGATTTTCATGAAAATCTGTAAATCACAAATAAATCTTTACAAGAACTTTCTATTACCTAACCAAGCTGTGTTATCAACTTCAGAAGGCATCAAGAAAACTAATCTCAGCTCTTTCTGTGCAAAGCAATGCTTTAATTGTATTTCCTTGGCCTTAACTTTCAGGGTAGGTAGGAAAGAGTCAAAGTAGTAATGTATGTACAGCATTCCAAGTTTGCACTTTTTCTGAAACATATGCAGCCTAGACATAATATCCCAGGAAGCAATACTTTAAAACCTTCATACATTCTACATTAACAAAGTAAGGCAGTTAAATGAAAGTCCCATATAGTAAAGGTAGCTAGAGGCAAAGAGAAGAGAGTAGCAGGAGGAAGCAAGATATGATAGTATTATATATCCCCCGTGACATTAATAAATTTTTTTGTTTGCACTTAATCTTCATATAGCCTTTTTCCCCAGCTCTGAATTTCATTTATCACTGTATGCTGATAAGCTGTCAACAGTGGCAACACTTTCATATATTTTTGTGGAAGAACAATAAAAACATGACCCTTATAAAGGCTTCTCAAAGGGGAAAAAAACCTATAACAAAACAGTAATTTATATTATTCTTATTTTCCATCAAATAGAAAGGGAATTTGTTCCACAGAAACAACGTATTCAAAGTTTCCCTTGGGGCAGGAGGGGGAATGTTACGAAAACAGAGACAAAGCGGTTGCTTTGCAATATGCCATAATAGGTTAACCAAAGTTTGAGCTGTGAAAAGTTAACATAATACATGTTTTACAAGATGAGAGAAAAACTGAAAAGCATTCAGAATTATCTTTTGGGAAGATACAGATATTGCTATTTTAAATAACGCTTTTCATCAGGAACAGCTTCTGAATCAAAACAATTCTTTTCAAAAACATGAACCAAAATCTGCCTACAGAGCAGACCAATATCTGTAACAGAACTCACACTTAGTTCCATTTTTTTTTTTTTAAAGGTTAATTTAATAGTTTTTCTCCAATACAAAACAACAAGAGGAATAGAATTTGAAGAGTATCTGGGGCTCCCCGCATGGCACTTAGGAGTAGAAGAAAGAACAAAATCTATGAACAGTTCTCATTGCTACAAAGAAACATGTACTGAAAATAGACTAAAAAATTAAGCCATGCACTGAAGCTGTTGGAGAATATAGACTGTTCACCATCCCAGGATCTGTAGACTAACTGCTGAGTTCCATGGTGATTGCTGAGAAACTGCAGTTATTTTTACAGAATACCTTCAGAGACAAATCTCCAGAAAAATACATAGAAAGTAATTACCTTTAATATTGCAACAATGCCAAAAAACGGTGTTTCCTTTAACACGTTTAGGGACATTAGTAAACCAATTCCTGGGACAGGTAAGAGTATTTTAAGCACTATTTGGTCTTCTCAAAGCTATGCAATGGAGACTTCTGCATGCATTCTTAACACATGCAGGTCAGTGTCATGTATGAGCACATCTACATAATCATTTTACTGTTCACAGGCTGTGCACACTCCAGTATTTGATTAGCAGGTACAGGCTGTGTACTCACCTTACCATACATGCAGATATACAAATCTACACAACTAACCAAAAGACAGCTTTCAAGGGTCTTACTGATTTGCATACTATCTTGCAAACACAGCATGTTAGGTAAAACTTTTGATTTTTAGCTGCTAGATCTTTCACCAGTTCTTTTCAGCACTCAGGACTGCTACTCAGATAAGGTCTCATAACACCTTAGGATGGGTTTTTATGGCACATAATCACCTCTGGCTAGATGGTGGCACATATAACCAGTCCTAGAAACTTTATTGTTTCCACTTTGAAAATCAGTCCAAGAAAATCTGTCACAAAAGAGCCTGAACACATTAAGAACCTTCACACATTCTGCAGGCAAGCTAAAAAATGAGAAACTTTGCAAAGTACTGAAGTCTCAAGGGAGAACCAGGTACATCACACCCAGCCATTCTTTCAGCTGCTGCCAGTGACACAGCAGGCACTAGACAGAGATGCAGTTGCATCCGCCATTCCCACATTAGCAAAGGCATCACCTTGCCCTTTGATTTGACCTGGGAGGGAAGAAACTTAAACCTTTCCTCTGCAACAGTGCTGTCTCTAGTTTCTAAGCAAGAATCATGATACATGACAATTCCTGGGAATGGTGGAACTTATCAACTGTTCAAGCTTACACTGCCAGCCCACAAGGACCACTACACTTTCTAACAGGACGCCTATGGTGTCAAGACATCCCTTTCATCTTCATAGTTACTCACATCCCACAGCAAGGAATGTATTATTTCTTCAAGGCTGGGATCAGCATCAGTGCTAATGTTAAGATGCAAAAAACCACTCCCGATACAATGGAAAGAGGGCTATAAATTGGTTGGAGCAGCTTCAGCTTCCCTTTAAGAGTTCCAGTGCCAAAGGAATGCCAGAGAACTTTTAACACATGCAAGCACTGATGGCCACAGGCCAAAGCATGGCATAAAACAGGGCATAACTCAAGGGCCCATCTTCTGTGGTTTAGGCCTGTGCCAAGTTTCTGAGGGAAAAAGCTAGGAAGAGACCCATGAGCTTGCCAGCTGACTGGCACCCATGGGGTGTACGGGCTATTCACATTCCAAACAGAGGCACGGGTGTGTGTGGGTGCACAGGAATGTCCTACACACAGGGGGAGTGTGTGAGGCTTACCCAGGGCAGCGGTCAAGAATGGACAAAGAACAACCCCGCACCCTCCAAGCCAGAGCTAACACAGGAATTTTTAGCAGGCCTTGGAAAAACAGCCCAATGTAATGAGCGCGTTCCGCTATTGTGATTTAGGTAACAGTTTAGAAAATGTTGTCTTCTGACATCAGTTTCATGCCAAGAATTTCACAAATTAAATTAATGTAATTTGTTTGAGAATTGTGCTGACACACATGGACACCTTTAAAAATTAACTGTGTTAAACATACTCGGTGTTAAAGACACTTTGATATTCATACACATCATGTTGTTCACAAAAAAACCCATGCAAACAACTTTGAGGGAAAGAGGATCTGTTTCTTAGAATAAGGAACCCTTGATGGAAATACACAACTGAGCTTCATGCATTACAAGCTTAAAAATTTTAGTAAAATTCTCACAATTTTTTCTATATTTAGCTTTAGTCCATGTACAGTACCCACACATTGCATTCTGTAACCATTTGGTTATAACCTGCCTGATTTAAATAAGAGTGGATAATATAAAAGATGGCAAGGATCTACATGTGGAATTTACTTAGATGGCCTAAAAAGTGGGATCATGGGTAACAAATAAATAAGCTTTTGGACTACGTAATCTCCATCACCAGTCAGATCAACTTAACCCACCTGAATAAATGCACAGGAATTCCAGGACTCTTGCAACTTCAATTAATGTATTCATATTGGAGTCATTTTTGTATGTGAAGATTTTATTGAAGTCATAAAACCCACTTAATTGTGACTTGTGCTTGGAGATAACCTGATGCTTACATCACTTCCTCATTGAAAAATAAACCCAATTTTAGTTCTACCCACAGACCTACCAGCTTTCACTTGTTCCTAACAATAGCAAAGGCAGCACAGTAATTGTGTGAGAAGTCAGGAACAAAAAAAGAAGAGTGAAAGGAAAAGAGGTATCATTTTACAAAGAACATCTATGCTGAAACTCTTTTTAGGAAAAAAAAAATAATCAAAAAAACCCAATTTTGCCTGACATCAGTTTTTAGTGACCTGATTCTCTTTTGAATGCACAGTCTTAAAAAGTAACCATGTGCTCAGTTCTCCTCTCCTTTTATCTAATAATACACACAAGCAACAGAAACACTGTTAGGTACTTAGTTCCTGCTGAAGACAGAGTATTGAATTACACAAAAGAAAATCAGCATGATAGAAGTTATATATGTCTTAACTTTTGGGGATAACAAAAAGGCAGGAATAAATAGTCACAGTAAAGAGGGAGTAACACAAAAGGATGCTCACAAACAAAGAGCTCTTACCAAATACAGAAAGGTACAAGACATACTTGATAAAAGTTCAAATCAAGCATTAAAACTGTTGAGAGCCTTCCAAATTCTGGCTGGGGGGGGGTTCTATGCCTATTACAGGTAATATGTAATTACTGACATATTTTATTAATAATTGACACATGAGAAAAAGCTTCACACTGAAAAAAACATGTAAAAGCCCCTAGGTAACCCTAAACATTTTAAAATGTATCATTGATTGTATTAATGATTGTATTCCTTTAAATAAGGATTTTGACAATGGCATCTTGGCACACAAGGCCAAAAGACATGTTGCTCCAAACTTCAGTCAACACATGAACTAGCTGAACCCCTGAGAAAAGGATGATAGAAAGGGAAGAGAATACTTCTGTCAAGTTTAATGTGTCACTAAACAAAACAAAGAGGTAACTATTATTGTTCTAGTCAACTTACCTTCACATTTAGGCCTCAAGTTCCACCAAAAGGTAGAACACCAAAGAGGACTGAAGGAGTCCATGCAGGAGGACTCAGACAGGGGATTATCCATTATGTTTTTTCTTTACTAGGGGTGCCAAAATGTTCTTTTTCCTGCAACCAATGGACTGTGCACTCATCCCACTTTGGATACCACTGGTTTCCAGCACCAAGCCACCTCTTACCTAAGTACTAGTACTGCAGTGGCACAAGTAAAAGGGAACTGTATATTTACCAATCCAGGATATTAAAGTGCACAATGGAGACAGCTTTCTTGCTCTTCAGAAGCAACCTTCAGTGGTACTCAACCACAACTCAAAAGCTACAAGCTGATAGCAGACATTTCTCTTTGCAGCATTTCTATGGCATCTTATATAAGCAAATTATCTGGATTTTTCCAGTCTCTTTAGTTGTGTTCCAGACTTTGCCCCAGATAATGAAGAGCTGACAGTAGAGCTGCCTTGCTACTTCAGTCCTACTCCTGAACAGCTGGTGTGGAAATACAGGCGGCAAATGCTATTACTCAGATAGGGTGAAATTACATCTTATAATTCAAGTCATTGTCTTAAAACAAACACCAACAACAAAAAAATCAATAGGCTATTTCACTGTCAACTAAAAAATCACTGAATAACACCCAGAAACTTAATTATTTCTCACTATTAAAATAATTTTAANGTAACACCCAGTGTGTTAATTACTTCTACAGTGTTAATTACTTCTCACTATTAAAATAATTTTAAGTAGAGTGAAACCAGGATTTCTCCCTCTGCCACACACTGCTTAAAAGGTGAATCTGCAACAACAGAAAGGGGAAGCCATACAAACAGCAGGACTCCTATGAAAACACACTGAACACACATCAACACCTCCTAGAGAAGAGCTCCTGAACAAGAAGAGGTATCATTTGTCCTCACCATCACAATTTTAATTTTAAAATTATCCTCCAGCCCCAATTTATTGCAAAAACAACATACAGAACAGTTTTCAAGTGTTACTATCTGTTACATTAAGCCAAAACCAGGTATCAAATCCAGATTTTGTATTAAGCCCTCAAAGTAAGACAAGGCAAACTTCCACCACAGGAACCACCATGATGCAAGGCTATCACAGTAAGACTGATCAAACTAAACTTTTCTTCACAGTTGGGTCTCTACCTCAGAAGCTTCAGACTACATAGTCTCACTCAGTCTTTTCAACCGTGAAATCTAAACTGACCATTCAAGTACAGCCTATTGAACAAAGACTGAGCTCCAGAACCAAATGCAAACGTGACACCCCAAGACCAAGAATTAAATAGTAACAAAATCCAGAGGCCTTTAGGCCCATCCAGGAACTCCAAAGTTCAGAGAACTCCAACAGTTATAGAAGCTGACTCTTAACACTGAGCTCCTGCTATCTCTAAGCTCTACATGACTGCCTCTCTTTGGTGGTTTACCACAATGATGAAAGCAGCAGGCTCAGTTTGGGAAATGGAAAGCCCAGTAACAGTCACTAGAAAGACCGTCTATTTGGACTTCATAAATGCTTTTTCTTTTCTTTTTAGGTTTTTTTTTCCTCCCCCTAATCTCAACACCAAGTTACTCTACTTAATTTCAGATTCATTCAATTTAATGCTTAACTCAGAAAGTGAAGTAATTTGGTAGGAAATTAGGTAATTTGTATCTATTCCCACTGCTGCTTCCTCCCAACTTGAGTGTGTATAAATAAACATATGAAGTCACTCAAGGGAAACAGCAGCCCCCAAACATCCACTGCTTCAGAACAGCATCACTTCCAGCTGCACTGGAGAAGTGTGTCCCACCACAATTCCATAAAAGCATTGTCATGTAACAACCTCTGTTTACTGCTATACTGGCACAGCCCACCCAAATCTCCTCAAACACAGGTGCTGGCATGAGCTTAGTAACAAGCAATGGATGAAGTATTTTCATCCAGGAACTATGTGGGAGAGAGGCCACTGTATTTCCTTTCTAAAAAAAAATTAAAAAAAAAAAGAAAAAGGCAAAACACAGATCCCTTCTCTCCCAAGGAGGTAAGAAAACCAAATGAAACCAATATCAAAAAGAAATAATGAGATTTATTTCCTGAAATAGCACCTTGCTCCTATGACAAGCCTCCAAAACATATAGGTGATGGTGAAAGGAGCATCTTCTCATACAGAATTATTCTTTTACAATGCAGGTAAGAGTGTTTTTTAAATTACTAGTCCTTGAAAAGACTTCTTTTAACATCTCTAAGTCATTTAGACATGCATTCTACATAAGGACAGTTAGAAACCTCACAGCAGACTCAAAATCAAAATTTATGCTCATTTATTTATAGTTGAGTTACTTTAACACTTTGATCAAGATAGAGCAATAGATATGAAGCAATATTTTTAAAGATCTGTTGGTTTCTCAGCTGTAACTACCAACTCAATTCAGGCAATTCAAACTACATTTTTCAAATCTTCACATTTCTAATGTTCTGAAATGCTCAGTGTAAGGCTCAAAACTAACATGTCCTTACTATAACTTGATTTCAATAGCTTGCAAGAAGCAGCATTTTTCTCAGCTCCATTTTAACATCTTTGCTGATGCACACAGCACACAAGAAAAACACAGCCGTGAAAAATGATAAAACAAGCCACTTGGATAGACTCAGCATCTTAGTTCCTGTGAAAGTGCTGAAAGGCATAAGAAATGAGACATCTCAGAGAAAAGGCGCTGGCTTGTGATTATAACTACGAACAGGAATACGACTGTGGGGTGGGTGTCAATTGTAACCCTGACCCTGTTTCCCTCTCCTTTTTTCTTAATGCAAGGAGAGACGAGAAATCTCAAGAGCACTGGCTTGGCACCCTCCACATGGCCACAGAATAGCCCTTGCCCAATGCCCATCTGCCACTGCAGAGGGCAGGGGGAGTGTCTGGCAGACTTGAGAGCTGAAAGATATTTTCATTTATATATTTTCTAGGACAGTTTCTCTCCTACATTCCTACGCATTGCAGGTGCACAAGTGCTTTCTAATCAACAGGAAAATACTGGCAATGCTGAGTATTTCACAGAAAATAAAAAAAAATAAGAAAAAAATATTATCAAGGACACTTAAACTGGGAAGAAAAACAGAGGAGGAGAACCACCTCTTTCACAGCTGTGAAGGATACAGTGACCTCGTTGGCATCTCCTTTCTTATTTATCAGACCCAACATACACAAGTTAATGGCAGCCAGACTCCAGGTCCAGTGCAACCCTATTCACATAAGCTACTCTTTTCCTTTGCCCCTCAAGAAGTTATTAAAAAACCCACATCAAAAGTAGAAGTAGTTAAATTTCTGAGGCACTTAGACCATCAAGAAAACAAAGAAAACAATTCCCAGATTCCAACACATGAACACTACTTCAATGGAAAGAAAAACCTAGTCTTCTACTATGTTACAAAAGAAGACCTAACATTTGAAGAGTGCGGCTCTTCAAATTGATGTCATTCACGATACAAGCTTGTATATCGTTGGAGTTACTTGAAACAAACTAATTCAGTTTATTAACACCAAAATCACATACACACACAACTCATCATTGTGGGAATCAGGTATGTGTTCTTTGCCTCTGCAGTATGTCTTTTTTTTTTCTTCGTATACCACAGCATTTTAATTGACTTACTGATGCCAGACACCTCCCAAAAATGATAAGGAAACACAATTTCATTCTGAAAACTAACTTTGTATACACTCTTTGTGAAGTTATTTTGAATTCAAAAGCTGCTCTGCAATCTATTCAATTACTGGACTCATCAGCTCAAAACGAAAAAAGTATGAACATAGAAGATACAGATTACAGATATATGGAACATGGTTACCAGTAAATGTCAGCGTTTTAGCTGTCAGATCTTGCTTTGCAGATGTTTACTTACAAGTCTCACTTGACTAAATAAGAGTTTCTATTAAAACATTTTTCCTTTCTCTTCTGAGCTGTTTTCTCTCTATTTAAAGGGAAAGGCATAGCTGAAATTATTTAGCATCTATGCGCTTTATACACTATCCAAAATTAAGTAGTCATTTTTCTATAGGGAAGAAATACAACAATCATGTGCAAGCACACTTGCACATCTGTTATTTTGAACACTTTTTGTTTGTTGCTGCAGGGTCCAAAATCCCCAAATAATTATTGTAAAGGCCCACTGCAATCCAGTTGTATAAACACAAATAAGCGTAAGATAACACCCCAAGCACCAAGAGTAATGACAGAGGTGGAAGAGATAGTTTAGTCAGGCATGAAATTGATTTTATAATAGCAAATATCTGTTGCCTTCCATGTGCTAAGTAAATAATTCTAAAGAAGAGAGTAAAGATAATAATAATAAAAAAAAATCATTACCTGCTCCTACTAAATCAAATGAAAGAGAGAAACTTGTTCTCACATTGACCCTGAAACATGTTTAATAGCTAATTAAAGCAATTACTCCTACCATTACAAAACCCTTAATCATCAACAAGTTCAGATGCAGAGGATGCTTTTTTTTTTTTACTTTCATCAAAGTTATTACTATTTTCTTTAAATGAGAAGTTTATGTCAGCAGAAGTTTCACCCATGGTCACCACATTGTTAACCACCAACACACATCCCAAACTTTGTTTAGTCTGGTTAACAGAAGATATTCTTCACAAACTTTACCAGATTTGACTACTCAGTAAAAGAATTATTACAGTAATCAGCAATTTCAGCATTTTTCTCAAAAGATTTCTATACAACACTTGGAAGTAGCCCTAAAATAGACTTTTTCCCTCTTATTCAGACATAAACTTGATAGCCAACAGAAATTCAGTATTATTGCAAAGCAACTACAAAAAACCCACACCACCATCTGGAATTCTGCAATCCCCATCACTCACTCTTTTAAGATTACCTCAGTTACTTTTCTCCTCAGCTCCAAAGCCATCTGACACAGCTTCAACTTGCATTCCTTCATTTCTAAGTTGTAGCCACAAACAATGTTTTAGTTTTAATCAAGCTTTATGTTCAGCAACTTTTCATAGCCATTTAATAGCAACTAGTTCTCTAGTGCTGCTCCCAGTGCTCTACTGGAGTTAATTGCGCTGCTGTTTTGAACACTGATCATTTTCAAGTTACTAAATGTTGCTGTGTTGTAACAAGACACAGAACAATAACCTGAACTAATGGCTTGGCCATTATGAGGTGTTCAGCTTGACAGTACATCCCGTTATAAATTAGATAACTAAAAGGTTAACAAAAGGCAAAGGCAACTTCATTGAAGTTTACCTTGAGCTTCACTATTTCTGCCTATGCTTAAAAATCCGAAGTATTTTCATGTAGATCATTAAGGGATAGAAACGCAGTACTAGAAACAAGAAAGAAACTCCTTCAATTCTATTTAGTAAAGATCTAGAGCAATTTTGAGTTGAGGCAGGAGAAGCCCCCATATGAGTTCCAAGCTGGAACAAATAACCACATTGCTAAATAGAAATGCTCAAAACACTTCTGTTTAATAAAGTTGTCTTACATCCAGTTCAGAATTGAACTGAATTTAATTCAAACAAGTAATTTTGGAAGAGAAGGCTCCCTTTAACAACCTCCACTTCTTCAACCTAAATTAACCTCAATTATTCCTAACCTGTTATCTTATTTCTTCACATACTTATCAGGGTCATCTTTCTTCTGGATTTTCCCTGGTTATACAAAAGATGCACATACATTTTTGTACATATCAAATATAGACATCCTTATAATTTATTTTAAATTTCCTATAATCTGGCTCCCTACAGAAGGAAAAAAACCTCAAAAATATTGACTGATAACTACTTCTGCTAACTTTTGAGCTCACTGACAAGCTTGACAAAAACCAAGTCCTCAAACACATCATGTTCCTACACATTTTATTATAAGTAACGTTTTTCCATACCTAAAAGAAATAGGAGGGTCCAAAGCTCTGATGCTTCGAAATGTAAAAATTATTATTTTTTTATGCGAATTACGACATTGTAAAAATAAAACCCAGGGTATGAAATCAAGCACATTGCTGAAATACATTTTAGGACTTATGTATTTATATTTTTTTATTTATTTTGCCCAGAAAAATAGTTTGCCCTCAGCAAACTGTCTTCTTACCTAGCTGGTATCCAAACTGCAATACTGGCATTTCTCTGATGGTCCAGACTGAATAGAAAAATGCTCGAACAGAAGGAAAGCATTCCCTAGGAAGATGCACAGCAATCTCTTATCTTTCACCAGAACAAATGTGTCTTCTGAATTTACCCAGCAGTAAATGCTACCTAACTGTGCAAACCTCTCAGCTATCTGAAAGCTTTCCGTGTTTGGCAAGACAGGTGAAACACAGAAACTTCATAACTCACCTGCTTCTGGCTGGGAAGAAAGATACATGATAAAACCCCAAACACTTTGCTTTTTGATCAAAGTGTAAGAATGAAATCTGTACCAATAAAAGCACAGTCATCCTTCAAAAAAAGTTAAAATTCACTTTTAGCTAAAAAGCTAGCGTAACTCAGGTTTTTGTGACTGATTGGCTCGTATACTGCTGTTCATTTCATAAAGCTAAATAGAAGAAATCCTAAATTCAATCACCATCAACTTTAAATTTAGATAAATTATTTCTGAAAGACTGACCAATCAAGAACCTGAAACTCCTTATGAATTGCACTGTCCTTCTAAAAGCTATTACACTACTCCAGTATCCATATGTTAAAGGAGCAAGGATAACTTGGCACCCTTTCTGCAAGCAAAAAAGAATGGAATATATTCAACTTGCTACCCATTTAATAACTATATTTCTACCTCATTCTCTTCTTCTCTTAGGAAGAAATGTTCCAAGAGACGATCACATTTTAAGAGAAAGACAAAAGCCTCTGCTTGGTGCTCTGCATGTCAGATATAGAAAGATACCAGTCTCTGTATCTGACATGGCATTTATACACAGAGAATTTTAGAGACACAAGACAATTTCACTGCCCCTTAACAACCTGTGTCAACTCAGTTCTACTTTGCAACTTCTTTTTCATGTGGAAATAAATCATCTGAATTGACTTGCACCCCACACCCTCCTTTTTTTCTTTCCTTTCCTTTTGTGGTTGTTGTTGTTAAATAAAACCCACTGTTTTCAAAGTCGATATTGAGCTCACTGACTGCATACCTACCAAGAGATACTAGTAGATCAACAAGCAGAATCAAAGCCCTGGACTATCACAGTTCAGGAACAAACCAGCAAACAGCATGTGCTGCTCATCTTTCTTCAAGCTAGCTTGATCACAGAATGGGTCACGTGGGAAGGGAGCACAGATACTTCTTCATTTTTTATTTGTTAAGAGCAAAGATTTCCTTATGCTTTCAATCCAATTTCCTCTAGTGAAACACATTCTGCAAATAGGTCTAACAGAGCAGGCCCAGGGTTCTTGCAAATTAGAGGTCATTCAAAACCAGGCTTTTATCTCACTGTTCCAGTAACATCAGGCAAGTATCATCTACATAAAATCCGAATGAACTTTCTTTCATAGCAGTAATGGATATCATCATAGCTACTTTTCAACTGCATGAATTTCACTTGGAACTTTTAGTACAGCAATTACAGTCACAGGAAGTGAATTATCCCAATCTCTATCATTTCAGGCATGATCGCTTTAGTTACAATAGAAATTACTTCTTTTAATGGGATATTACGATAAACACATGCCACTAGATTTTCTGTTTCAGGGTGTTCTTGATATGATTAAACTGTTTTAATCTTTTATCAAAATGAAGTGATTGCCATTTCACTCCCTCCCGTATGAAGCAGCATCTCTGTCAGACAAGTTTGAACATTTATTAATCTCATATATACTCATAACAAGCCTGCCTATTCTCCACAACTGTGGCTAGCACAGACCTTTCCCGTGAGAATTTTCTTGTGTTTTTATAAACAAAGATAAAGTTTGGATGTTATTAAAACGGTTTCTCAAGATGTGCGCAGTTCGGGCCTGGCCAATAGGCTCAGGGGGAGGTTTCGGACTGACCAATCTGAGTGACCTTTGAAAAGACTATATAAGTTGGAAAAATAAAAAAATAAATCTCTTTTATCCACACAACTTCTGGAAGGTCTTTTCTCTCTTCTAGCGGCTCAACAGTGACACACAACCTTTGCAACATCAGGGATGGGCCCATAATCCAAGCATGCAAGTAAGGTAAAATACTACAGATGAGTATCAGGACTTGGTAATAAAAGAAAGAGCTAGTACCGTGCTGGCATTCCTGTTAACTCAGGTTTTAGTGGGCAGTGCATATTTTGACAAGCTAGGGTCTCTATTCCCCCTACCCACTCCTTAAATTGTTACCTGGGAGACAAGACCAACCCCCACCTTGCTACAACCTCCATGCAGGTAGTTTTAGAGAGCAGTAATGTTTCCTCTGAGACTCCCTTTCTCCAGGTCAAATGATTCCTGCTCCCTCAGCCACTCCTCATAGGACTCCTCCTCTAGATCCTTCACCAGCTTTGTTGCCCATCTTCGGGTATGCTCCAGTAATTCATACAAAGGACACTTCAGCCACTAAACATGAAAGGAGCACAGCAAACAAAGGGCTAAGTTTCTCCATAATAAGGCAAAAACAGCTGGTAAACAAGACATCAGTGCAGAAAAAGTATCAACAGAGCAATTCAGTAAGTGATATGAGTGCAATAGGAAAGTCTCTTCTGATGGTTTTGTTGCAGATTCGTGCATTGATGGAATGGGCCAAACAAGCAGCATGGATATTGCCTCTTTTAATAGTTTGCTAGAGTGAAGTGGTATTTTGCTAGAGGCAAAAAGAACTGAAGAGAAAGAATTAAAAATAAATAGGCCAGAACAAAGCGTATTTTCAATTTCAGTTGCAAAACCAATGTAGCAACAACTTTCTCTTCTTTTAGTATGAAAAATAATTATGGCATATTGCAATGTCACCAACGTAAAACAAAGACTGAACACAAGGGTGTTTGGTGCTTGCTTTTCCCATCATTTCAAGAGAAAACTGTTTGCTCTACTGAGAAGTTTCTTCATGTGTAATAACATGAAAGTAGAAAACCAAATGTATAAATCTGATATGCTCAATCTCTGTATTTGAGTTTCCACTGAGATAAAAGAAATTAATCTTCACAACTAAATGAAAACTTAGAGATGCCTCAAAAATAAGGTTACTTGCTTCTCTTGCTTTTAATGACTATGGTTTTATATATATATGGTTTAGCAATTGCTCCAAAGTGACTGTGCATACACCCCAAAAAGCAGTGGCCTAGGTCATGAAGGTCAAATAAAATTAAAATACATTAAAATATCATAATTGATAATAATAAATGTGTTTTCTATTTTGTTCCTGAAGACTCCAGACACTGCAAATGAGCCTTTAGACAAAACTACCCAGGGATTGATTTGTATTGCTGTTAAAGATCTGCCCACCCTTAGGAGAAAAAGAAAAATAGTTTTATTGCCATTTCCTCATTTTACTTCTTGCCAGGTCTATTAAAGACAATTGGAGGTTTTTTCTCTCTCCACTGCAATTTTACGTCATCAGTTCTCACTTCTGTTTTCAAAGGCTGAAATAAACTATTTCTTACTCTTCACTTCTCCTCTGGAAGTCACATACTTAACATATTTTTCTGAATAATGCTTCCTCTTTGAACTTGATTTCAGTGAAGGAGTCAATTTCAGAGGTGGGACCTGAGACTCACAACTTTTCTTTACCAATGTCATCCACATCATTGTAAGCTCTTGAAATGAGATACTGACTAGGTAAGCACTAAAAAAAATGGCTTAGAGAAAAAAAAAAGTTAAAAAGTAGGTATTAAGATTTACATAAATATACTAATTATTATAGGTGAGGATAAATTATCTCATCTCTTTGTTTCCCCTTTGGAAATCACATACTCCAGACCCTGAGTATTCTTATTTCTTTCTTCTGTGTTGTGTTTAGCCGGTTCTTCTGTCTTACACTGCCCAAAATGGGGCACAATAATTCAGAGGGTTTACTAAGGCTGAACAGAGCAAAACCTTAACTATACATGCCACATGCCTGCAGATGATGATCCTTTTTATACAGCCCAATATAACCTGACTTTCATCAAAAGAGCTTGACATCACCGAATGGTGATCAGCTGCAGCTTGTGCTGGTTTCAGCTGGGGTGGAGTTAATTTTCATCACAATGGCTGATAAGAGGCTGTGTTTTGGATTTGTGCTGAACACAGGGCTGATAATATAATGATGTTTTTGCTATTGGTGAGCTGGGCTTACACAGAGCAAAGGCCATTTCTGCTTTTCCTACCGCCACACTGGCAAGGAAGTTGGAGGTGCACAGGACCACTTCTCCAGACTATCAAGCTCCCTTGAAATTCTGAAACCATCCCTTCAACATCCCAGCAGATGCTCTCAACTCTGTCACAAACATCGATATCATTAACAAACTAACTACTGATGTCTTCAGGCGATGAGCCTCAGGACTACACAGCAATACCCCACAAAAGTGGAATAATGAAAACAGTTCTAGATATAGTTTGCACACAAATTTGGGACCCAACTTGCATTCCTCCTCTCTGAGGCATTCTTCCCACGTCTAACTTGTGAATATCCCATTTCAAGAGTTCACTACAGGTCACATGGATGGCACCTAATATTTCTTTCCATATGTTCACCAAAACTTGATATTCAAAAGCCAGGTGACTCAATCCCACCTCTGAACTTCTCATTTTTAAAGAGAAAATATTGCCTCAGAATGACAATGTTCTGCCTTCTCTGTTAGCTGAGTTTTTATTAGATTTACTTAAACACTCAGAGTCCCCCAGCTGATCCTATCCACTTTTTAAAGTTCAAATCCAGAGTTACCAAGGGAACTGGAAGGCTGGTAAGGTCAGTCTGACTTTATAACCTTAAACATACAAGCCAAATGATATGTAAGTCAGGTCACAGGTGGTGTCAGACCTGATACCATTCAAAAGGTTTTGAGCATAGAGCACATGACATTAGAACATCTAGGAGAGAATCCAAACAGAATTCCATTTTATGAAACATGTCTAAGTACAGCCTTCATTAAAACACTAGAGAATTATCCTGTTGTAAAATAAATTAGCATTCTAGCTCTTTGAATTGTAAATGGTTTTGGGTTTTGAGGAGCACTTGCCCAAAACATGAAATATTTAGTTTGACTTCAGTTGATCTTAAGGTCACTTAAATCCAGAAACTTTGGAAGATAAATATATACTTAATTCCTGGTCTCATCAGAAGCCATTAAGGTGAGTAAATACCTTTGGAAGTCTGAGCCTTGGTGCCTCTGATTCTCAAATCCCCATCTATAAAATCATGACAATTTTTCCTTGCTATTCCCTATCGTATGAAGGCAGATTATTCAGATAAGATGATCACAGAGACTAAGCAGCTGCACTGGTTTGATTTTTGTATTTTATAGATTTCAATACTCTTACAATGTTTGTTCTTCCTCTAGTAGCACCTTTTCATGCAATGCAAGATATATATTTGTACACCTTTGTTTCTGAAACTATTGCTCTTAACGCTGGCACAAGTGCAGCAGAAACAACAGTAATCAATTTGATTTGGCCTTATGAAACAAGTGTCATTTTGATAAATGATCCTAATTAAGTTGATATTTCAGGTAGAAAGTGTATTGAGTTAATGTGTTGGCATCTCTCTAGTTATAGTCAGACAAGTACAGATGTTGCAATAAAGGAGCAGTAGTACATTATTAACTTTGCAAGTCACTCAGTCTGCATTCACAGAGTTTGATCAAAGCCACACAACTCAGCAATGGAAAGAAAATGCTGATTTTAAGTTTTAATTATTCAGCAACATATACAAGTAGTAGTTCCAAGAAGTTTCAAAGCATAGGTCATTCCCTGATGATCCCTCTCCAGCATGGAAATGATTAATTAGTATAGTGGCAGCACAGTTGTTTAGAAAACCTTGCTCAAACAACAAAAGACAAAACCTGTGTTTCTTCTCTTTTACATAAATCTAATAACCGAGTGTCCTGTTAAGGCTAAAAGGCATCATACATTTACATAAACGTAATTACCGAATGTCCTGTTAAGGCTAAAAGACATCGCACATTTACATAAATCTAATTACAAGATGTCTTGTTAAAGCTAAAAGACATCATATGTTTATGCATTACTTTCTTATGCTGTGCAAGTCTTTGATACATGGCTCATGGCTGGCAAATACAAGTTTAGTTTCCATTTAGCAATTGTAAGAGATAAAATAAACACTAATCATCTGCTCTGAAGTCAAAGCAGTCTTAGATTTTCCCCATTTTTCTACTGAGTCCTCTGTAGCTCTAAACCAATTTGCTGTGCTTATTGCAGCTACACTTCCTAGTAAAACCCAACTGTCTTGCAGTAAGGGAGCAGCTTTGTTACCTAGCTAGGACAAGCAGGTGTGCTGCAGCCAGGAAGGTAACCACAACCACCGGTGGGATGTGATGCAGCTCTGTCACTGCGAGTTTGTGGCACTCCCACACAGGCTGGAGCTAACTTCTGAGATGACAGCTTCCTCCCTTGGACACTGCAGGGCTTCACATCCACTTCTGGAATCAACAGGGAGCAATGATTGAACTCAGAGGTTCCTTCCCATTCTCAAACATATCTTCTTGGAAACTTTTCCAGAAGCACAGAGGCTGAAAGGGACAAAGTGCTTCCTACCTGTAGCAGGTTTCAAAGGAGTCTGAAGAACCATGCCACAGCTCCACAGCTACTCAAACCCTTGGCCCTTTGTAGATTGTCTTCCCTTCTTTTATCAAGTCTGGCCTGCTAAAAACAAACATGTAAGGCTGAAAATACCTTCTGAGGTTTCTTATATCAAATTACCCATCTCCTCAGGGGTTTCCTCTAGCAAGACAGCTGAGAGAAGTGGTTTATCATATTTTCTTCAGATCCACAGAAAGGTTCCCTCTAGAGAAAAAGATTCTGCTCTTGATATCTACCAAAACCAAGTCAAAAATCAGGATAGTCTCCACAGGTGTTCACCCCAGAGAAATAACCTTGACATTAGATCACTCTACTGTCGTGTTGTAGACCATGAGGCAGGGGGCATCAGTCACCATGGTTGTAACATCTTTCAGGCTTACACATCAACTAAGACAGTCTAGAAATGGATGTACCATGGGTATGACAACAGAAGAAAATTACTTGAGGCAGCCATGCCTCTGTCAAACTCAGATACCTCAATACAAACACAAAAAATAATAAAAAACTGCACACCATAGAAAAATACTTCTATACTGTAACGAAAACAGCCAAGAAAAAAGGTAAAAAAAGAACAGTAAATTCAGTTGACTGCAACAGTAGAATACTCTTCTCTGCCCACAACATAATGGAACATTTAGGAATCATTATAGAAAACAGGGAAAATTATACACCTATTTTCTTGGTGAAGCCATATCATTAGTAGCATTACCAGTCTTAACTACAGAAATTACTTATATCCACAAAATAACCATGAAAATACCAAGAAAATATCACTTTTAAGCATTATTTTTTAAAAAAAAGCAAGTTTTAATTGTCTTCTCATTTTCCCAAAAAGGTATCCAACAGCACCATAAAATCTTGCTGGATTGATGAGGAATACTAGAAGTTAATGATTTCTCTTACCTCACAAGAGTTGTTCCAATGTGGACAAATCATGTAAGACAGTTAAATAAATCTTAATGCTTTAAGATCATTAAGCACTAGTACTAAAGCCAAAGGGGTTAACTCTCACAACAACGTAAGCAGTCTTAGCAAAAGACAAAGTGCTGTGTAGACTCGTATCCACTCTTCACAGATCCGTTCATACTTAGTCTTTCTATGAGATAGGGAAATACAAAGTAAAACAATAGATGAAGCTTTGTTCTACTGTTTTGCAGGTGGTACCCTATAAAGTTACCTGCAGTGTTGGTATAATAATGATAGATACAAGGATTTCCAAGAGTCTCATTTACTAAAGTGACTGTACCTGTCAACATCTCTCCATGAAAAGAAAAGTACTTTGAGACAGCTGGTGTATTCTAGGCATCAAAGATATTTCTTGGAGCTTTTCTTAGAGGAACTGATCATGTTTGCAGGGTTGTTTCCTGCTGGAGGGAATAACCAGGTTCTGCCAGTGGTAAGACTCCATGATGCAGAAGAATTATCAACATGAACCACAGCACTCAGCTGGTCAGGAAACTACCTTGAGTATGCAAACACAGCTTGAGGGGAGCATGTCATGCAGGAGCTGATGTGGAGACTGCACCAACTCTACCAACCACTCTTACAAGAAGAGACCTCTAACTGTTCTCAGGACGAACATCTTTACTTCTTCCCCAATCACAATCAGGTTCCATAGCCACCTGACACTGGCTCTGCCTGGCTCTGATGCAGAGACAGAGCCAGTCTGCAGTGCTGGAGTGGTAGTGTGGCAGGAGGGAAGCATGAGTGCTTAATATCTGCTCAGCGCCAAGGATGTTTTAGTGGCATAGTTGCCATGAGTTTTGCAGACACCAGTTGGCTAAAACTTCAGATGAATAGTATTTTCTCCCCAAACTGACTCACCCAAGTTAGAGTTAGAATCTCTCTTGTGAACTATGCAAAAATACAGGTGCTGACATCTCTGAAGTTCCCTGTATTCACTGAGAAAGCCCAAGAGAGACATAGAACCCAATAAAGAAAATGCATGCAGCCTTCTGTGACTATCTGTAAAAGAGCTAAGACAGTGTCTAAGGCATCAACAGCATTGAGGTGTCTCATATTTTGCTTTGGTCACAACCTGGTTAACACATTTTCAAAGAGTGAAAGTGAAACACATCTTCTGCTCAGGGAATTAAAAAAAAAAAAAAAATTAAAATATACTAGGGATACTTCCTAACATTATTATAGCAATAAAGCTGCTGAAGACTACCACTGGGATCATGCACTACCATGCATTTGTCATCAGGCGGTACTGCAAGAGGGCAACCCTGAGTATCAGTTGGGTCCAGAATCAGCTGTTTTGATTTTAGGTTGGCATATATCCATTTATAATAAAGGGCAAATAATAAGGGAAATTCACAATAAATAACTGTTTTGTTCACTGGAAAAAGAAAATTACCAAGGCTATAAAGATCCAGAGGAAAAAAGTTTCTGTATCACAATCACACTTTAATCATTAATAAATCTTTTTCATTTTAATTTCAAATATTCCTTTACACACAGCATATATAAAAGGGACAGATTTCAATACCAATAACATTCAATGCTTAAACAATCCACTATTAATTTAGTAATTTTGCTCTTCTGTTTAATGCAGAATATGCTATTCTATTTAACATTGCAATGAAAGAAGCATCTCTGCACTAAGCACCACACAGGAAATTTCTAAAAATAGGATATTACTCCCCCTAGACTAAACTTTATTCTGATTTTTTTTTTCCCCCACCACAGATATCTAAATCTTCCTGCATTACTGACTTGGAAACAAGAATATGTAAAAGGTGCAATTCATTTTACTGCACCATCTTGTGGTTAATAGTAGCAGCCACAAGAAGAATGATCCACAGCAGCATTGTCAGGTTGACAAGACCTCTGCGATGCCTCATGCTTTTAGGTTTTAAACTGATTCTTTCAAAGCATGTCATGGAAAGCTCTCTGTCTCACTCTCTCAGCCAGGTTACAACAGAGGGCAGAAAATTATGAAACTTCTTAGGTATTGAGTGTTTATTTGGCTATGCAGCAATTTTTAAACAACCACAATCATACGGCCTTCTTATCTTGCTTCCTTAACTCTGGATTTTACCCTTGCCTGCATAATGGTCCCTACAGACAGCTGTACATTAAAAATGAAAAAAAACCCTGACAAAGTTCAGGCAAACAATCAATCAATCTTGTGGCATGTAGCATCAGAACATGATATACCACCTAAGACCTTTGCATCTTAGGTCTGAGATGGCAAAGCAGAGGTATCAGTTTAAAAAACTTAATGCACAACAGCTCCTTTTGTATTCACTTCATAGAGAAAACAAAAAGGCAATTGCAAATAGCTACAGGCACTGCCTAAGACTAACTACAGTGGTTATATATTGCCTTCTAGAAACTCCTGTGCTTGTAGAGGAGGCAAGGACAATTTTCATACAGGTATAATGAGCGTGAACACATTTTAGAAACGACGCCAGCATTTTTTATTGTTTTCATGTATTCTTAGGCCAAACTGAAAAAAACAAGACAAGCAAAAGTCTTACAGCCGTATTTATAAATATCTTAACTCTGCTCTTGAAAGTATATAGAATGTAAAGTACATGGAGATGTTAAAAGTGAATACAACTTTTTTTTATATACAGCAGTCAAGGAATAAAAACCAGTGAATACTTCCCTAAATTAGATGAGACATTCTAACAAAGATGAGGTTTTGATGGCTGTTAATGAATATTCAAATAGTTAATATTTAGAAGGTATTAAAGCTTTGCAACTAAATGACAAAAAGCTACTTAGTTTAGTATTGTTCAATAAAATCACTTTTAAAAACTTTACAAAATATCAATAAAGTATTAACTTCCTAAGAGTAGAGAGCTACTAGCTCATTCCTAGCAGTGAATTTAAAACATTCTCATTTCCTTGAAAACCGTTAGCCATCAAAATATTTATGCACATGCTGTTACAAAGGCCACTTTACTAAAACTAGACAGTTTTTCTATTCAACAGTGACAAATGAAGTAGATACTGGTACAAATAGAGAAAAGGACTTAGAAAATCACAAAAGGGAAATGGAGGGAGTACTCTCACTATTGATAGCATGAAAGAAGACCCCTCAATAGGCTAGGTTTAAATAGCATAGTTACTCATTGAAAAGTTACTAACACAGTAAATCTGTATAAATAACTTTGAGTGTACTAATACTGATTCAGCAACACTAAAAGCCATCAAAGCAATTTCTGGCTGTAGTGGTTTGATGCTGGCTGGATGCCAGACAGCCACCAAAGCTGCTCTCTCACTCCCCTCCACAGCTGAACAGGGAAAACAAACACAATGAAGGGCTCATGGGTTAAGATAAGGATGGGGAGAGATGACTCATTGATTACTGTCATGGGCAGGACAGACATGAATTTGGGATGTTAATTGAGTTTATTGCTAAAAAGATCAGAGCAGGATAATGAGAAGTAAAATAAATCTTAAAAAACACCTTTCTCCCACCCCTACCTCATTTTCAGCTCTACTTCCTCCCACTCAGTGGTTCAGGGAGATGGGAATGGGGGTTATGGTCAGTTCATCACATGTTGCTTTTGCTCCTGCTCAGGGAGAGGAGTCACTCCCCTGCTTCACTGTGGGGTCCTTCCAACTGGACACAGCTCTCCATGAAATTCTCCACTGAGTCCATCCCACAGGCAAGAGTCTTCCCTAAACTGCTGCAATATGGGTCACTCTTCCACAGGATGCAATTGTACAGGAACAGCCTGCTCCAGTGTGGGTCCCTTCACAAGGTCACAAGTTACACCAGGAAACCTGTTCCAGTGTGGGCTTCTCTCTCCATGGGTCTGCAGGTTGCTGCCAGGACCCTGCTCCAGCACAGGCCTCCCACGGGGTCACAGCCTCCTCTCAGACACCCACCTGCTCTGCCATTGGCTCCTCCATAGGCTGTAGGTGCATCTTAGCAAGCCCGTGGACCTCCATGGGCTGCAGGGGCACAGCTGCCTCACCGTGATCTGCAGAGGAATCCCAGCTCTGGCACCTGGAACATCTCCTCTGCCTCCTTCTGCACTGACCTTGGTGTCTGAAGAATTGTTCCTCTCTCATGTTCTCACCCGGCTCTTCTCTGGCTATAATTACAACTGCACAATAACTTTTTTTTCCTTCTTCTTAAATATGTTATCTCAGGGGCATATACTATCATTCCTGATTGGCCCAGCCGTGGCCAGCAGCACATTTATCCCGGAGCCATCTGGCGTTGCCTGTGATGAACATGGGGGAAGCTTCTGGCAGCTTCTCACAGAAGCCACTCCTGTAGCAGCCCCACTACCAAAACCTGGCCATGCAAACCCAATACAGTAGTGGTTAAAGCAGAATAAGGAGCTCTCATTTAGGCACCAAGTGGAAATGAAAGAAAAAAATAATAACCATGTTAAAAGTAGGTGGATTTTTTTTCTCCTTGAACACAATGGTCAATTAACAAATACTGTTTCAACACTATATTGCTGTGCCACAAAAATCTCAATATTTCTCCATTAGTCTACGGACATCCCAATCTACTTTTATCCTATAAGCTCACTGCCTGCAAGTACTTTACCCACAATATTCAAATCACTGAACTGAAACCTTTCATTGCTCTATTGCATTCATGCTCTGCACAAGATGGAGGATCATGGAGCTTGTTCAGAAACATTCATACTTCCCTTTAGCTGTAAACATCAATAGCACCAGCACAAGGTACTGCCCAGACCCATATCAAAGGGATTTAGTACCCTCCTGCATATATACCTCGACAGTTGCTAAGCAAAAAGCTACCGTCACTACTCCATGATAAGCTAATTTGCTTCATAAAACAAGCCTATATCTTAGGCATTTCTTCCTGGAGTTTACATCAGCATCCTTGATGTTGCATTAAAATGCTTGTACTGTCCAATCTGGAAAAAGCAAAGGGAAATAAATTCATACCTAAAATTTATTTATATTAATTTCAACTACCCAACGTAAAATGATATTTAAATTTACTAAAACCTTTGTTAGAGGCTAACATAACTAAAATCTGTTCAATAAAGCTAAAAGCTTGCTGCCTAAAATGTGGCACATCCGCTAATAAAATTATGAAGTTGCACCGGTGTCTGACACACAAAATCCCAAAGTGGTAGCCCAGTTTTCCCAGCACCATCCTCTTCTGCAGGATAAGAGGCAGATTTTTTTCATTTTATTTTGTCCAGCTGGTTCCACTCATTACACAGATCCTTTGTAGTTAAGAATCTGACTGGGAGCTAAATAGGCAGGAAAACTTTATGCACTTTCACATGAAGAATGAGCATTTTGAGGTGGACATGACAACACCTACACATAGATCCCACATATACAGCAGTATGAAAGCATGTGTCTGATGAGAAAAAATGGGATTACCATAGTGTAGTTTTAAAGAGCCTTTTGAAATATGAGATAAAGGCAATTTCACCAACAAATAGAGGAAAAAATTGCAGACATTCTAATGCACTATTAGCAGGTGGTGTTACAGATAACATACAAGAAAATAAATTTTTAAAAGTAGAAGGTTTATCAAGCATGAATACAAAGCAGAAGAAAATAAAAGTCTAACTTTCTTTTCAAAAACATATGCAGCTTAATATGAAGCAAAAAAGAGAAGACAGGTTTATGTGGGAGGAATGATACATGACATACCCTAATAAGATGGATAGAAATGCACTTCTCAATTTGTTATCTTTTTCTACAAGGGTAAACAAATGAGGGGCTTGTTTCATTCTCTAATAAAAAGCATATGTACAATTTTATATCTTAACATATTTCTATTCAGGTTCACGACACCATTTAGCTCTGATGAGCACTGCATATATTTTGCATCCAAGTGAACAGCACAATTAATAAGACAAAGTAATTTTACAGCAGCTTCTGAGTTTAATAAATCCCTATTAGGTTCCAATATGGATGTAAAGACAAGATCTGTTGCTTTGACTGCTATCTCAGAAATACAATTAAAACCTAATTTGTCGAAAAGCACTTTCAGGTACACATACAACCAGGATCTGATGGGCATGCAATTAAATAAATTATACTTTCAGAATAGTAGAATAACTCCAAATGTTAGGTAATGCATTTAACGTATGAACAGCTTTCTAGGAAAATTGAACCATGTGCAAGCATTTTCCAACATCATAAAGAACATATAAATGTCATTTTACTTGCATCAGTTAAAAGCCTTTGGATCGACTAAGTAGCAATATTACGTCCCTTGCTGACTCATTTTTGTCATCTGGTTGCAAATTTTTTTTAAACAATACCTGACAAATACTTTGACTTACTCTTCCAGGATCTGGATCAGGATGAAGAACATTTCCAAACATCTTAGGAGAAGTAAGAGGGGGAAAAAAATGGAGCTTGATATCTAGAATAAACCATTATCATTGTCTTACATCACGGCCCATATCTGGTTGCATTTATTATTTTTGCTCTTTTTTTGAAATAAATATTGTATTCTATTTTTGGTACTCCAAGTCCTACTTAAGACAAGCAAAATCCCTAAACAAAACCCAAGAAATGAATGCTCAAGACTGCTGCATAAAAAGTCCAGAGTTACTATGATAAAAGAAATCTATGCTTTCTTATTACCACATACAGATGCACAAACTTGTTCCTGCCACTTTCAATCCTCCCTACCACCCCCTACAGTGATTAGCATATCTGGAAGGGAATGAGGCATCCGTGTGGGAGAGGAGAGAGTTTAGATTCCAAGTAGTAACTATACTGAATTAAAACTTCAACTACTTCAGGACTGTCATGCTTTATGATATAAAGCTTTCATTTTCAAAGAATCCAATGTGGTTCTCTTTTTTTGCCATGAATTTCATGCTTTCTCTTTCCTGAGTTTTGATTGCTTATGCTATATACAGGGCATACAATGAAACCCAACAATAAACACATGGTAATATATTTAGGAGAATCACTGTCCAGAAATGAGTTATGAAAAAAGTATATGCACACTATATCAGAATTCATATTAAACCTAACTATCTCCAGAAAGCAACTATGAAGACAAATGACATTCAAATGGGCAAGACATTCCTACTCCTTAATTATTTCTGCCAGTACTGAAGGGCTTCTTGGAGTAAAAATTTAAGCTTTTTATAGCCTATTAAAGATTATAAATTCACAGTTATCAAATAAGGACAGGGTCCTCAGTTGCCATATGAATGGCTCAATGAAACTGAAATTGGAATTGCTGTTTACAACTAACTTAATCTAGGCAAACAAAAATAAGGGACTGGAGAAAAACGGGGGAAGTTTATATATCATTACATAATTCATCAGTTTGGCCTCCTTTATAATATTACATACTGCAAAGCTCTAAAATCTTGGCATCAGAGTGAATTTAAATGCCACAGAGAAGATCTAATTCAGAGAGACTTAAAGGAATTAGAATGGTTTCCATAAAAGATAAATAAGATTGTTGTTGTTTGCTTTTATGTTATTAAAAATTTTAAGTTTCCGTGGCATGTCTTTGGATAGTTAGATACTCATCTATCCTCCATGCTGAAGAGGGCAGTCAGTAAAATAAGCCATAAAAAGTCAACAAAATAAGTGGCAAACAGTAAAAACCATTACATACTGTATAAGTCTTTAGCAATGATTGCCAGAGCTAGTCTACACCAAAACTCAGAAGGGACTGATATTTATGGACCTATGACAATTAATGAAATATAGATGCCCAATTGCTTCTGGCAAAAGAGTTGAGGAAAAGAAAGAGAGAGCATAACCTTATAATACGCTGACCCTACAGAATCCTTTGGGTTTTGTTTTGTTTTCCTGGTTTTGCTGCTTGGTTGGTTTTTCTTTTTTTCAAAGGTTTAGTGGTGAAGACAGCTAGACAGACCAGAGAATTTCACCCAGCATGGAAAATCTTATTTTTTTTGTATGATTTTTTCCATGCTAGTGTGCATCTTGCCAACAATGACAATTTGCAAACACGCATAAACCAAGTTGCGTATGAGATTACTAGAAGGCTTCAAATTAGAAAAAGGCCACTAAAGCGACAAGCTATCCAGCAAGTCTGCTTTGTACATCACCAAATCATAAATAATTTTGGCTGGACAGGACTCTGGAAGTCTCCTATATCCAAACACCTGCCCAAAGCCAGTCTGATCAGATGGCACTGGGCAGTGCCCACTTGTGAATATTTCCAAGCACAGAGAATCCACCACTGAATGAGACATCCCAGTCCAGTATTTTGACCATCCAGGTGGTTAAAAAAAAAAACCCAAACCCTAAGATTCATACTCCCTATGAAGCATTTCATATGTTCCCCTAGCTGCCAAGCTCTTCCAGAGGTTGCCAAGGCCCTGTGCTAGTCGCCCATAAGGAGGCACCCCAGCTGGTTGTGGACAAGGTGACCCCACCAGCAGGCAGCACCACAGCTGAGGCTGTTCTGGAACCAAACTCTTGCTCCAGAGGCCTCTCAACTCCTGCTTCTCCATCTTGTGAACCTGATCCCCCCTCCCTTTTTTCCAGCCTATGGGCTCACCCAAAAGATTGGCCACTTACTTGCCTCGTCCCCACTCTGGCACCTGTACCCCCTGAGGCAACACCAGAGCCTCACACCCACACTTGGCACACCTGACTGCTTCTTACATGTCCTGGGAACATCTTCGTTTTCACTGAGGTAGCAATCTTGAAATATAAGGACTGTACACAGTAACAACATCAACATCTATGAAATACAGCTGAGAAGCATCTCCCTTCTTCAGAGCTCTGCTGGCAGAGATGAAACCTACAGAAAACCTCAAGCTGTCTAGAAAAGCTGATGGAGAAGACAAAATGCATTCACTAACAATAGCCTAGGCAGGAACATAAAGGGGATGAACATCTCAGGAATATGAGCCAACACTGTATGGAGAGCCAACAAAAATAAAAACCACCTCTTGCTTACAAGAGATAAATTACTTACAGGCATATATTTCATCAGACCATTTTATTAGCCAGGAGAGTCCAAAAGTCCACAGGATCATCCCTTTTCTGACAGCTATGAGAACAAGACTGGACTTTTTTTGGTGTCTCACTCAGGCATTGCCTCTAAGACAGCATTTTCTATTTCAAATATCAAGTACAAGCCTTCAGTCTGGTAGGCTTTTCAAATCCCATGACTGGGTGGTGGGATTGATGCTTGGGTGGGTGAGAGATACATGGAAACAGAAGGAGCAAGGAAGTAACTGAACTAAAACAGGAAACAAGAGTGAGACAGGAACATGACACAGAACAACAGAGGAAAAGAGAAAGTAAGTATAGCAAAACAGGAGCACGGAAAACTACCAAAGAGGCTCTGCAAATCACAACCAGGAAGAAGAAGAGATGGAAAAAAGTACAGAAAAAATCCCACAGAACAACAAAAAAGTAACAGCAAAAAGCCCCTGGGTATAAAGTTACACATTTTTCTGGTTCCAAGGTTGATTTATACTGCCACCTACTAAACTTAATGCTTCAAAGCCAACAGAGCCTTTATATTCTCTGGGTTAAGAGAGTGTGAGCTTTCTTTTTTTTATTTTTTCACTGGTATTTTGAGTCTGTTTCTTCCTGGTGAACATAAAGATTAGTTAAAAATTTCCAAGGACGGACAATTTCACGAATGCTTTATGATTCCTTAGCACTGTATGCCTGGTGTTTCCAAATGCATGCTTTTTCCCTGCTGGAAAATATCACCTGTGAAAACTGGTGAATCCTAACTGCAGATTGTGATGGCAAATGGTATCAAATATGACTTGAGCATGATCTAAAGCTGCAACTGTGTGATATTTCTACAAATGTGTGATATTTCTAGCTGCTAGGCTCAATTGATTGATTGTAACCCACAGCACTAATCAAGCTGGCAGAAGAATCAACAGTCTCAGCCCTCCTAGCCCCAGTTGTTATCCTCAAGCTATCTTCCTTCCCTTACATGCAGCTGCACAAACATAAATATAGCCAATTTTAATTCAGACAGATTTCCAAAACAATTCAGTTTACGGCCACATGAGCTTTGGGGTTGAGGAAGGCTGGGGAAGGAAAAACAAGCACAGTAACTGAGACAAGAGAGAAGTGACTTTTTTTGAGGAAGTGCCAGTTTATCCTGGCTGGAAGTCTTCTGCTGTAGTTACATACCCATTTTAAAGCAGCTCACAGGACTACCATCCACGTGAATGCCTACAAGATCTCCTCAAAGATAGTAAAGATAAAAAGTGCTAAATGACAGCAGAACTATGTTTTAGAGATAAAATTGGAAGACATCTTGTACCATGTACCTAGTCCCATAATAACCCCTAATCAGTTTCCTTAATTTTAAACATTTTAGAAACAAAGAAACAACCTTTTTTTTTTGCAAGAGCACATTTCCAGAAATGGCTGTATTGGTTCCGCACCCCTGTCACTATCACGCTCTCCATATTGCCATGAAGTGGGTCATTCCCCCACAGCTGTATGACTAAGGGGTTTAGACAAAGCAGCAAAGCATTAACTTTTCCTTTCCACATTTACCAGTGCCTTGAACTCATGCTAAGCACACACTGTGTGTTTGTCGTGCACTCTGCCATCACCACAGGCTACCACAAATGAGAAGGGAGTGAACAGGTACAGTGACACTGACATGTACTGCAGTGGGGAACCACTCACCCAAAATGTCTTACAGCTAGGCATAAACACAATAAAACTGCAGCATTCCAGAAGTTTTATTTGATCTGGCATGCTGATATATGAAGACACTGCAGGATAAAACCAGAAAAGTTTCTCCTGTGATGGATATTTTATTATAGAACAGGCCAATCAACGAGATCTTACCAAAAACTCTTCTAACAGCATCTTTCACATTTCAAGGATCTGAATTACCACCTTGTAGAACTAAAGTATTAATTAGACAACAGTTGGAGAGACGTTGACTAGTATAACAAATTGCTGTGAGCATGAAGGGCTTTGATTAATCTTACTCTCCATATGCTTATACATAACATTAATTTATAATATCCTTCAAATAAAACCCTGCCACATTTCAGTAATCTTCCAACTAAAAATTTTTAAATGGCACATAATTTTTTTCAGAAGCTACACATGGCAGATTCAGAGCATATATTAAAACATTTTATCACAAAGAACGGTTCTGCTATGCATAAGGAATTCTTACTATATGATTCAAACAAATCTTTGTTTTTCTAAAATGTACTTTTTTTACTACTTTATCTTAAGAAATTAATGCTGTAATTCACACGCAGGAATACTTTATTAGTTAAGCATGTTTTAATTTCTTATCAATAAGATAGAGAGAAGGGTTTGGCTCATTTGGGGGCTTGTTTTATTATGATTTAAGAGGCAATTCTTACCACTTTCTTACCATTATTTACCATTTTTCAAGACATAATACTGAATTGGGCACAGAAGGACACAGGCCAACGTATTCACACAAATAAGCACATGTATCATACATGACTAGATATGAAAAATCTTCATAGAATTAATTTTTGTACATAAGTGAATGTTATAAAAATAATTCACTGCACACCAAAAAGGTTCAGAGGTAGACATAGGCATCAGAACAACCCAAAGGAACTGGCTGTTCTCACAAATTACAATAAAATCTAAACTTGTAACAAGAAGATTCCTGACTGGGACCTCCTGGGCTGATCTAAAAAGGACCCTTCCAACCTAGAACACAGAATTATTGAATGGTTTGTGTTGGAAGGAATTCTTGAGGATCAGCTAATCCACCCTCCCTGCCACAGGCATGGGCATCTTTCCCTAGATGGGGTAGCAAGAGCCCAAGATCATTCTGTGATACAATGAAACACACATATGATAAGGTCTGAAAAAGCAAACTACAGAATGAAGAAATATAAGAAAATTACACGCCTAAATATTCATATATGCAAAATACAAATCAATATTTTAAAATAACAGAGACAGTATAGAGGTCAATGTGAAGGTTCTATTTGCAACTTTCTTTCTCCATTAGTTACAGTGTACGAAGATTACTTAGAGTCTAGATACCATTTTAACAATGGGTTCACACACTTTATATAATGTTTTCAATGATTGGTCTGCTTTAAGGTGTAAGAAAAGACACTGACCAACCATTCACAACACTGGCAACCAGAATCTGCTTTTTGTACTGGTAACGTCTAAAGGTTGCCAAGTCATTTTGATTAAAATTATACTGAATCAAAAGCATTTTAAAAAACCCACTTGTTCCAATTTCGTTTCAGCCTTCAGCAGGATACTCAAGTGATAGAAATACAACAGCTACATAAAACAGATAAAACAGACAGAACATTTGGAAAACTTTCTAAGCTTTAATTCCAAAAGCATTTCTTAAACATTAAACTGTTCCCACTTTATTGGCCACTGAGTCAATTCACTTCCCACCAAGATTTTTTATTTTTTTAAAAACTATTCCATTCAGTAATGTCAATTCCACCAGAAATTGACTTCAATATTGATACAAAGCTGACTGCTAATACAAAATCTCCTATTTTCATTTTAATTTCTAACATAGCATTGTCTAAAATGTACTAAAGGCAAAAAATATATCAGCTTATTTTGTCAAATTGCCTTCCCATGCATTTTATGTAAATAAAGTCTCTCCTAAATAGTTTTATATGTTTAAGTTTAATTTAAATCAAATTTTAAAAAATAACACTGATCATAATATAAGAATTGGTGGTCTTATAGGAGACTCAATAACTGGAGACACAGCTTGGGCTACACAGGTGCATAGAAAAACAATGCAGATGTGGGTTGTGGATAATGCCTTCCCTGAAAACTCAGCATTCAATGATTCTGCCAAAGAAGTGCCTCAAGTACTTTGAATGGCTCTGGATGAATTTTCTTTCCGTGGCTTTGTCTAGCCATGTTTCAGAGGCTGGTTTTAAAAGGAGCAAAGCCTAAGGTAAATAATTTACTTCTTTGCTTTGCTTTTTTTCACAATACCAGGTAATTTTTTCAAGCCACAGAAAGCATACTAAGAACACTGAAAGTGGTATTTCCTTCTTTTTAAGTTACACTGAAGTCTCCATGCAAACTCCAGAGAAATTTACAGATGGAGAATTCGTTTTAAAGAAGCCAAGGGTTACTCCACTGTCAAATATATTTGTAGAATACACACAATTTGAAGTGTTGTGATAACATTGAAAGTATTTTCTGCAACACAAATTTGAAAATGTTTTATCTCATGATAAGCCTTTCCATAATAATTAGGTATTCTCATAGGAATAACAAAAAGTTACAAATACAAGATAATAATGTTGTCAGTGATTACTAACAATATTTGCTTCAGACAAAAAATAAACTGTATGCTGTTATTCACACAACTTCTAATCAAAGACAAGAATCTCTTAAGAACTGCCAAAAAGAAAACACTCTTGCTGGTGAAGTATAAAACTAAGAAACACAACATAACTCTTTAAAATGCAAAAGAGCCAGAAGATGAAGATATTCTATTCATTATATGTGACAACATTTTATCTTTCAAGCACACCCAAGCCCTCAAAAGAGACATACCATTCCAGCTTGGAAAAGGCTGTGGAGAGAGTACTGATTTTTGCAATTTCCTTCACTTCTTAAAACAGCATATTCTCAGTACATCTGCACCACAACAGGAACAAGGGGATGAAACATTAACAGTGGCAAGAGAAGTAACTGCTATGTACCACAGTATGGTGAAAAGGGAGGTAACAGAACAACTTCTTGAAAATATAAGTAAAATTTTGAAGTAGTAATTTGAACAGGACAAAGACTCATTACATTCTGCTCTGTCTGACCAGTGAAAATGGCTCAACCTAGAATTTGGAAGCAAAGAACCACCACAACATTTTATTTAAAATTGCTAAACTGGTCTATTTCAAAACCTACATGTTTAACAAATTCACATGTCTAAGAACTATTTTTCTTATTTTCAGAACACTTAAGGCTATTAACTTCTCTTTTGCATATTTTCTAGCTGTGCATGAGGGAAGGTGAAAGACATTTTGCTTAAACTTTTATATACAAATTGCTTCAGCTGCTGAAAGTGCACAAACATAGGACTTCTAACAATTTTTGGAAGAACACCTACTTCAATCTATCATTACCTTGAGAAAAACATCCCAACTAGAGTTAAACCCACCACTAAGGATGCAATACACACAGAGAGGTCTTTCATGCAAGATACAGATCAGAAATTTACTAATCTATCCACTTTCAATGGTTACTCTTTTATTCCAATGTTGACTACTTTCATTCCCCTATGCAGCTCGTAGCAGTATTTTTAATAGTATATAATAAAACCTGGCAAGGAGAATACCAGAAGTTAAGTCTATTACAAGAGGTTTACACTTCTCATTTGAAAATGAAACATTGAAAGGAACCTCTCCAGGTTATAGTAATTTGGGGCCAAACAGCTTAAAGACGAGCTTCTTCAAAACACAGAATTTCTTTCAGTACTTTATTATTAGAGAGAAAATGGGTTATACAGTATGGCTAAATGACTTCTATCATACTCCATTATCATTTGCTAGTAAGTTTTCCCAAGCTTTCACCAGTAAGGTTGAAACTTAGCTTGCTCACTCTCTGTATAAGGCTTAGGAGATATTCTGAAGAACAAAAACACATCAACAAAATGAGACACAGATGTATAAGAAGTAGCGTAAGGGGAAAAAATTTCTGTGAAATCAGCTGGTTGTTTTTCCAAGAAAAAGATTAATTAGAAAAACTCTGCTTGTATTTGAAACACTTGAAATCGCTAAGATATTAAATGGGACCTCTCATAGAAGATCACTTAGATGTCAGGAATTTGCCTATGAGAACTCATGCAAACATAATAAAGTTTGAAAAATCAGAGCTGATAGATGTGAACAGTCCCCTAAGGCATCCAGAATTTAGCAGCATCTTCAATTTTCAATTAAAGCAAAGATGTATTGAAACAAAGTACCCATGAGTATACTCTGGCTTGACAGGGCCCTTTCTGGTTGGTTTTTTTTTGGAGGCTGTCACATCAGCTCCCCCTGCAGAGCTGTCGATACAGCATTGCCCACCACCATCGAAACAGATTGCACTGCTTACAGTGCTGGACTTGAGACCAACAATTCTTCTGCCTCAACCACAGAACTCAACCTGCCCAGGTTTCTCACCCTACTGATATGAGAGGGGAACGCCAACGTACAATTCCTCTTCACATCTTTTCTACTGTAATTGTAGCTCCCAGACTCACAGAGGCCAAAGCACATTCATACATTGTGCTCATGACTTTTTACCAGCTGGCTGCTGGAAGAAGTGCTCTGACTAAGGATAGGAACTGGACAAAGGAAGTTTGCTTAAGTATGAAATTAATGAGATGCTTCGTTAAGGTTTTTAAGATTTTAGTTGTGCCCGTGTTTTCTTGTGCACACCTGAATCTGAGTCACTGCATACCTATACTTCAGGAACATCTTCCATGGTTTTCAAAGAACCCTTACCCTAGTTATTGTTTAGTAAAGATCCACCCTAGGGATAAATCAGTTGAACTACGCCAGAGATCCTGGGGATCTGCTACTACGGAGGCAATCAGAAACAGCATCTTAAAAAGACAGATGCTGCAATAAGTTTGGCAGTTCTCCAAGTGGCTAATAAAACAGTTTTTATGCCAACCTAAGCCAGAAGCTGCGAAAGAAGGGGTCAAATACTAAAACATGGATTTTTTTCCTTTTAATCTTGCAACTGGATTGTAAGCAGCCCTGCAGAGAAGGACTTGGGGATATTGGTAGATCAAAAACTGGACAAGACCCAGCACTGTGCACTTGCAGCCCAGAAAGGGAGATGTCTCTTGGCCTGCATAAAAAGAAACCTGCCCAAAAGGCAGGGGAGGTGATTCTCTTCCTCTGCTCTGCTCTTGTGAGACCCTGCCTGGGTACTGCATCTAGCTCTGGGACTCTCAACATAAGGATATGGACCTGCTGGAGTGACTCCAGAGCAGAGCTATGAAGGTGATCAGAGGGCTGGAGCACCTCTCCTGTGAGGCAAGGCTGAGAGAGCTGGGGCTGTTCAGCCTGGAGAAGAGGAGGCTCCAGGGAGAACTTATTGCAGGCTTTCAGATTTCAACAGGGACTTGTAAGAAAGGTGAAGAGAACATTTTTACCAGCAGTAGAGATACAGTAGTAACAGAACGAGAGGTAATCGTTTTAAAATAGAAGAGGGTAGATTTAGATTGGATTTGAAGTAATGAGGGTGGTGAGACACCACGGGTGTCACAAGGGAACAGGCTGCCCAGACAGGTGGAAGGTCCATCCCCTGAAACATTCAAGGCCAGGCTGGATGCAGCTTGGAGCAGCCTCACCCAGTAGAAGATGACCCTGTCCATGGCAGGAGATTGGACTAGATGATCTCTGAAGATCCATTCCAACCCAAAACATTTCATGGTTCTGTGATTCTATACTCTTACACTTGCCAGATCACCTCTTGATCTCACAAGGGTGTTGAATTTTCTTTTATTTTGTGAGGTAAACAAACATTACAGCAATGAGAACCACAGAAAAATCCACACAGAAATTAATAGCCTCCAGTAAACAGAGCCTGGGGCTCAAAATGAACAGCCAGGCTAAGATAAAATATTGATTAATGTCTCAGGAAGTGAATCTCATCTATCCTCTTCACTGAATCAGGCAGGACTGTGGGGGGGTGGTGAGGAGGAGGAAAGAAATGCAAAAATGATTATGCAGTCAGAGGTTGTATCATGCTGCCCATGCACAAGGGGACAAAGGCGTAAATTAAAATTATAACACCTAAGTTATGATATTTCTTAAGTGTGTGATGCCAATTTAATATAATGTGTATAATCAGCACTGTTGTCTTTCTACTATCAAAGTAGATTAACAATTAATGTAGAAACATCTTTCTTTAATCACCTCATATAATTCCTTATATTACTTTTCAAGCAGGTATAAGACATAGAGATACTGATCACTGTATTATTCTACTTTACTTTTATCAGCATTTTATTCTTTCATTTGAAAAATCCTCAAATGTTACCTATAAAAAAAAGCATTTTATTAAGACTTCTTTTTTGAATGCATTAGGCTTCAATTAACTTATATATGCAAACATTCACACTACCATAACAATCCAGCATTAAAAGAAAACAAGCATTTTGCCTGAGGAACATTTTTGTACTTACAGATGTGTACAAAACTAAACTCCATGTGCCTGTGTTTCTCCACAGAGACAGATGCAGCCTCCATTGGTAAGGCACTTAGGGTATAAACAGAGAAACTCATTTCAAAATGTTACACAGTATTGCTTCTTAGGCAGTTTCTATCCTTCTGGCCATATTTCAACTTTTCCAAAATATATCAAAGATATTTAAGTTATTAACATTTAAAAAAAAAATCCAACTATAGGTTCCACAAAAGACATGGAATTCTGAATTTTATGTCTGTAGTTAAATCACAATAGTATCTTGGATGTGTAATGTGACCTTGAAATCATGAGGCATCAATAATACACACCTTGTAGAAATAGAAATTAATACAGTCCTAGAAAATCCACCTAGTCCAACTCTCGAGTGTGGTATACAAGTACAATCATTTCTCTGCCTACATATATACTACTGTCAATATTTAAGACCATTTCAAAAGTGTGTTAACTGGGCATGCAGTCATTTTTACTCAATCCAGTGGTTCTTAGAAGACATGCAGGGTCAAACAAAATACAGTAGTTTAAGTGCAGACAACTGGTTCTATTTCAGGAATCCTATGGTCACATCCCCCTCTTCCTCAGTCTCCAGGCTTTGTTTGGAAGTAGAGCAGATCTAGAAAAATCTGCATCTTCGTCTCACCTACCAGCCAGTTCCAAGTGCCTAGTGCACCCTAAGGGAACTAGAACTATCAGCTAGTGAACTAGGTGGAATGTCTTAAAGAAACTTCAAAAGCCTCTCAACAACATTTATACAGCTGATGCCTGCCTTCGCCTGTGAAAATGGAGTCCCTCTTTGAAGTTAGGCACCCACAACTTCTAGGCACTTTGAAAGAATGCTACTTAAAAGAAAGTTAGTAATTCCAGTATTATCCTCATTTATTCAAGCTATTACAAATCTGGTTTCCATTTCATACAGCCAGGTTTTCTTCCTTGCTTGGTGCTTCTATCATTTAGTTTATTCTCTTCCATTAAGTGATGGACTCTCTTTTTCCCTGAAGTACATTCTGCTGTCCACTGTCAATCCCTCAACTACCCTTATACTTGTAAAAAGTTTTGCATAGCAGAACATTATCAGTGAGCAACTACACCTGGTTAATTCCACATACAAAATACATAACACCTTTTAAACCTACAGATTCAAAGCATAATTGCTGCTTACAGTCATCAGAGCACATGTACAATATAAATCTGCCTTTCTTACTAATGCCAAACAATGACAAGTAAGTAATTTTTAAAAAGGGCTAACTAAACATTGCAGGAACTAAAAAAATCAGTACTGATTTTAAGGACAACAACTGTTCACTCTCACTTCCAATTTTCAATAAAATAATCTTCTTGACCTTAACGCAAATCTGGAGATGTCTGTTCATTTCCATAAACATTGGTACAGAAAATCATTAGCTCTTGAAACCATAATGCTATTCTTCTTTGTGGTCAGAAGAATAGATTACCATCAACATTAGTTCATCCCACATTAAAAAAAAAAAAAAAACAAAAAACCAACAAATTACTGTTTTGCTTTTTATAATCCTTAAAATTTCAGAAAAGCTATCACATTAGCTAGTATCTCAACACTGATTTATTTCCTGCTCTATTCCATAAATAATGTCCAGCCACAGAGAACAGAAAAAAGTGATCTGACAGCTAGTTAACAAAATAAATCAAACACATTTTATACAATTATCTACAATAAGAAAATAATTACTGCAATTAATAATCAACTAAATTTTTGAGTAATAGATGCAAACCTTCCTCTGAAAAATTCGTGATTCACATAAAAAAACTTCGTAAAAGTATAAAACATTTCATGTGGACTGGCAGCTATGTGTTTCTAGGAGAACAACTATCAGAGTAAAAAAAAATTAAACCTGGAGTATTATAGTAAACATTGAAAGAAACCATCTGAAATCTGTGGCACTCAAACAAAATACCATTATCCTTACTTTCCAAAGCAAACAAAAGACAGACCACAGTCCCTCCCTGTTCATCATGTTTGTCACTTACGGAAATTATTGTATTAGGGGGAGGGCAGTAGATTTTGGTGCCAATATTAAGAAAACTTCATTCTGGGTAGATTATGAAGAACTCATTATTCCAGATAAAGGAAAATTCTAATAGATTTCAAACAGTGGCATTGAGACCATAGGTCCCTCACATGCCACACTCTCATTTAATAAAGATTGTCTTGCTGGTTCTATCACCCACAAGTGAGAGAAATCTGAGCCATTGCTTATTTCATTGGAGTGCTGAAAGCAGTTTAACACTGCCAGCTGCCACTTAGCATCTCAACAAACCATCTTAAAACAGACTTGTGTAAATTTCAACACCATCTCAAAAACTGAATATATCAAATTAACTAGTCATTTTAGATCCTACTTGAAAGGATAAAGTTCTGAAAGAGTTATCAAATTATCTGAAGCCTGTGGTTCTGTGATATCTCTGAAGTGGTTAGCTGAGTTTTTTAAGTAGGGAGGGATAAATAGATCTTGTCTTGAAAGGAAGAAGCAAGTTATTTTAATTATTGGCAAATTATTTCTGGATCACGATGAAGATTTCTACTAGAAAGTGAGTATACCTCACATTGTATTAAGGAAACCTCTACATTTCTTTATTTGAGAAAAGTTTTCTTTCAGTAGTATCACTTGTGGAGATCTCAGGGTAGCCTCTGAATCTTTGTAGCACAAATTGTAAGTTTATTAGTGTGATTCGTTCCAGATGAAGCATTTGAGTCAAGCAGACTGAAATACTGAAATAACCTATTTCAGACTGCTCAGTGAGCTGACCTCCCTATTTATTAGCATTTCTCAATAGCAGCACAGGAATATGGGAAGCTGTAGATAAACACTCATTCCATCTTCTGAAACAAGTATGCTGCTGACATCACGACTTTAAGTCTTATCCAACTGTGGAAGTTAGCATTCTCTGCTACTGTAAGAACTACCTAAAATAAAAACAAACAAACCAATAAAACCACTCTTTTTTAAGGAAACCATTTTTCCCCTTCCCTTTCATCCAATAGCCAGAAGATACAAATGCCGGATATATTATTTGATAGGACTGCCCAACATATGTGACTGAATTGCCAAAGCATGCACCAGGGACACTTATGCAATTGTAAATAAAATACTGTGTGCATTGGGGGAATAGTTTGCCTACAGGCTAGGCAATAACAAAAAGACACATTTAGCATTTCCTAAATTAGAACAGATGAACTTCAGAGTTTCATCTACCCATGTCTATAAACATAAAACGCTCTTAAATCCATATAAATCAGAATTCTTGTTTTTCCCAACCTGTCAGCACTGAAAAACTATTCTCTGAAAAGCAAGTAACCGTGTTAAGATAGATGCTAAAATACCTTGGTAATTGCAGTCTTCTTTCCACTGAGATGATATGCCTAGGTGTGTCTCCAAAACTGAACATCAAATAACCCAATGAATATAATCATTCTCAAGTTTAAACAAAATGAAGCCCCCAGTCCCACAATAAAGTATGTGTATAGTTTTTGCATAAATAGGGTATGATGTAATTAAGTTTACATCCACTAAGCTTATCAGTTAATTGCACATTTTATCAATTCCTCAAGGAATTTAAGAGAAAAGGAGTTTTTGAAGAGGCATTAGACATTCATACCACCAGCTGCAGGTACAAAGTTTGCTTCTATTAATGTCAAATAAAAAGGTTTTATAGTGTCATTATGCCATTGTTATTTACATCCAAAGCAGTCATTAATGATGGTGGTACAAACACTGCAGTGGCATGCAAGTGATTTCTCACCTGAGTTCCTAGGGAACACAAGGAAGCCCTTTATTATCACTGCAGCTCTGGAGCTGCTTGTCCACCTGCCCCTCCTTGGCTGTTCTCCCCACAGGCTCTTCAGCTTGAGAGGCACCCAGTACTGAACAATACTCTAGCAATGCTACTAATTCCTGTCTCTAGAGAGGAGGAGCAGAGAAGTACCTCGGCCCTTTCTCCCCACTCCTTTCTCTACACTCAGTAGCCAGTCACTGTTAAATAACAAAATAATAATGCACTCTGATTTTAATAGGGCCAAAATCAGTCTTGACCTACTTTCAACACAAAAAAACCTGAATGAGGTGTCATTACCTCAGCACATCTTTCTACACACTTCCAAAATATTAAGGACATTTTCTTGTAACAAGTTCTCCTGCACAATACACTTCTTACCTCTTCTCTCTAAAATACATCCACACCTATGTACAAGAACAACATAATGGGTGCAAATGAATATGAGCTAACATAATTGGAATAAAAGACCACCTCGACTGCTCTGTAACCCAAAGTTACAAAGAAAAAAACTCACTTAATAGCTGTAAAGAATGTGAAGTCACTGTCATTGGGAGAATACTGAAAGCAAATAAACACTATTTTCCTGCGTTAACCTCATATAAACGGTCGAGTACAAGTCTCTGTGGCAAGCGCTCAGGAAAACAGAAGCATGGCAAACCCACACTTAATATTATGCTAAAAAGATAGAATTTGTGTTCATCCTTTACAGAATTTGATATTTTCACTACTTCACGAGGTTACATTTTACAGTACACCATAAAACTCCCTGAAATTCATAAAATGCCATGTGACAAAGACTAAACCAGCAGTTCTCAGGAATGAGATGGTAGAGAAGAACGGAGACATCGACCCTAAACACTGAGCACTCAGCCATTAAAAATATAGTAAAGAAGCACACATGTGACAGATAGGGACAGATGGCAAGTAGAGAAGCTACAGGGCAGCTAAGACTGACAGTGTTCTTGACAGCTTCAGAAAGCAGAACCACAGTCAAGCATCAAAAGGTGACGGAGTAAGGATATTTTCTCAGGGACTTTGAGGAAAAATCTCAATATAGAAGATGCAGATTGTCTCACGCTGGGCAACCACTGAGAGGGAAGAATGAACAGGGTTTGAAAGAAGGACTAAAGAAAAGCCAACACACTTGAATGGTATGTGAAGCAAACAGTAATCTGTTTTCCAGCCTTGTAACTGACTCTCCTTCACCCCAAGGTTTTCCTGGGTTTATCTGGTCAGCTTTGTTGTATTTGTTTTATTAGCCTTTAGATTCAGAGACTGAAAAGTTCAGTCTCTGTGCTCAATATAAAAATGCAGATGTTGATGCATATAGGAAGTAATTCCAACTAAATGCACTGTATGATTTGGGTTCCTAGAAAATTGCATTGTATTTCCAAAGAAAAAAAGAAATTCATCATTTTTTTAAAAGCCTTGTAACTGAAGATTTAAAATTACATTTTCAAGAGCCTGTGTGGTTTATCTTAAAAATGCCAAATGAAGGTAAAGGATTTCTTTGCTTTATACATATTTAAGAACTCCCAGGTAGTATTTCTAAGCATTGCTACCACATGTACCTGTGCTAACAGCTGTACCACTAAATAAAAAGCTGTCAGAATTTGCAGATTCAGAACTTCAGCTGAAAGGGATTTACCATAGCAGATGTATCTAAGCACATCTTTTTATGTGCAAGTACTTTTCATACCGACATCTCATCAAGCCAAAAATGCCTTTTCATTATGGAAAAGATTAAAAAGTGCATATACATGCAGCTCACAGAAACGTCACAGAAAGTTTACTGTACTCCATGATGGTTATTTTGATTCAATGGATTTATAATCCATCTATTGCGGTGCAAGTGTCTGCATGAGTCTGAGTTTGAGTGCTCTATGGGCAATTATGACCAAGAAACTTGAAGGTGATGTGACAAACCAAGTAAGTACCTGTAAAGGCATGAAAAAACTGGGGCAGAAACTTCTCATCTCCTTCCCTCAAGAGTTTGCATTTCATTCAGGAAAGTTACAAGGATTTCACTTCTATTATTTATAAACTGCTTACCAATGAATCTCAAAATGAGCACCTCACTACAAGGAGTCTCTTAATGTACAAGTTTTGGATAGGCAACTGGTAAGAGTTCAAGGATTTGAGTTATTTCCAAAACCAGGAAAAATATACTAGGCTCACCTATTGTGAGTTTTAAAAGCTGGGAAAAGCAATAGACTTCTACTCTACTTCAGTATTCTATGCATGGCAGTTCAGGTTGGATTGAATTGGTTAAAAATATACATAAAATTGTAGCCAGTTCTCAAAACTCCTCTTAAAAATCTCCTGCCATCTTCTTAAAACCTCCAACAGTCTCCCTTCCACTTCACTGCTGAGCTACACACATCTGTTTCTCCTCTCCACTCAGTCTCAGTTCTGAGAGGCCCCAGTCTCCCAGAAATACCCACAGCCTTATCTCCATCTGCTCTGATTCCACCCTTGCAATCAACTCAAGTTTACAACACAGTACATACCATGTCCTTTTTGCACCCTCACCAGTCCTCCCTCACGCAATCCAAAAAAAAGGATCCCCTAGACATTCTGGTTTTAAGCAAAACCAGGAGTTTGTTAACTTTAGGAACTTGCTCTTTCTACTTTCTGCTCTGGCCACACAAAACACCTAAACACACTAGCGATGAGCTAGTAAGGAATCACTCTATACATGTTTAGTGATGTCCTCTCATCCTGTATTTGAGAGGCATTTGAAATATCTTTCAGGGAAGAAGCACACAGATTCCTTCAGTTTGGACCATCAACATTGGACTCAGTTTCCATGAGAAAATGAAATTATATTATACCAGTTAAATTCTACATTTGTATCCCTTCCCTCACATCAGTTACAACTTCCCACAGGGTAAGGAACTTGCTATTGATGTAGCAGAATTGCTGCAGCCAAGAAAAAGCTTTTACTTTCATCCCAAATAGGAAAGAAAAAAAAAACCAGCATACATCAATCTATTATAAATTCACCCATTTAACTAATTGCACATCTCTCTCAGCTATTCTATAAACTACATCTCAGGTGTGTTCATTACATGAACTTCAGCTATACTGAGCCCTCTACCACCTCTATGCCTTCCAAATCCTTTAATTGCCACATCAAATTCAGAATTCCTGTCTTGAAGCTTCCCGTATTTCTATTCATGCCATTATCTTTAACTGCTTTTTTTCCCAACTTCTCCTAACTAGGTATGTCTGATGATCAACTTCTTCAACTGAATTTGTCACCTAGTTCTACCTCAAACCCACTCTTCCAAGTCATAATAAACAAATAAGGCAATAAATAAATCAACCTTTTGTCACCCAGGGTTCAATTTTCTAAGACTGACTTTCACTCAGGTTTTGGACTATCAAGTCTAACATCTTAGTTTCAATGTACAATACAAACACATAAAGCCTCATTGCCAGCAATACAAAAAAAAAATTTTTAGTTTTTTAAAAATAAATAAAAAATAATTAAAAAAAAAGAGTTTAAGTTACAGCAGCAGGATAAACAACCCCCAGCTTAGATATGAAACTTTTTTTTTTTTTTTTACAATCAGCCTAAGCTCCACACTGAAAAGCCCCAATGAGACCCTTGGCTTACTACCATTGCTGCACAAGCAGAGATAAAACTAGTTAGTTTACAGCATGAATTTCTGCACAACTTTCAGTTACATCTTTGGAACGCAGTGTCGTAAAGCATCAACAGTGATTGAGAGCATTTTATTGTTGGAGAACTGCCTAGGCCAATAATCAGTTCTGAATAAAACAGGGAAAAAAAGGCTAAGCCTGCTCTAATAGTTTTTCAATAACAAGACACTGTTGCTGAACTTCTCATTTTAGAGATTATTCTTTTCACAGCAGCATTCAAATTTAGAAGTCTGAAACCTAAGTGTTGGAAAAAGAGTGTGTCATAAGAGCTCAGAAAAAATTTTAGTTCTTAATTTGGAATCTTTTCCTTAGATTGTGACCAGAAAAAAGTTTGAGAGCAGAAAAAAATACACAAAGATGAATGGTTGTAGTACACTTTGGATAAAAATGGTAACCACATTTAACTTCCCTTGCAGACATGTTTTTTGACTTCTTTCCAGATCCTACAATATTATTCAGGCATGATTTCCTATTGCAAAAGCCACATGGACCTCCCACCGTGCTGTATAAGCAACTGCTAATTCTGCTCCCTGTAATAGTTTTTCCTAGTTTTCTTATTGCAGATGCTTAACTGATTATTAAGGAGTCTTTAAAAATTACTTTCAAATTGTTCAAATACCAAGTTTAAGCAGGAGGTCACATCTACATTTACTAGTTTGGTTGTTTAATTCCTGAGTTTCTTTCAATACCATCTAGTTCTGGAAAACTGCACCTTTAAATACCATCTGATTTATGTCTTTTTTTTTTCATCCCTCCCATTTTTTTTTAAAGCTTGATCCATAATTGCTTCCACCAACACTTCAGTTTGAAGATAGATCCTTTGATACATCCTCCATAATGAAAGGTTCCAGTTCAGAACTTCTTCAAAGCTCAAAAATGAACTTGGATACAAGAGGTAAGGCAACAACTTCTTTTTTGATAAAGCTTTATTTCCAGAGGAGAGAAGGAGAGATCATCTATTAGCCCTCTGCATTCTCCAGCAGGCTTCTTGCTCACAGTGTGTTTCAAAAAGACTAATTTTATACCTCCTATAAACTGGTCCTCAAACATCTTTCTTACCTTACACTGCCAGATTTTATGAACCTTTGTACTTTGCTCTTGCAGACAAAACTCTTAAAAAATGGTGAAAATTGCTTTGTTTAATCACCTCTTACCCTGCTGTTTAGCTATGCCACGCCAGTTTCTTTTTGGACTTACTATCTTTGATGGGTGCATGCGTTTCCTCCAACACTCTCATATTGCATCTTCAAGTAGTTCCCATGCCACTTACAAGGATTTTGATTTTATAAATTGTCTTTAATATGCTTTTTAAGTCTTTTTCTCTAAAAAACAAAACTCCTAAAGCAGGGGATTTTCAGAGACAGAGGTAGATGATCCTCCAAAAGATGTAAATACATTTTAAAGAGAAACAGAAATACTTTGAACCAGATCCTGCACACAATGGTCAGAAGCACATACAAAACTGCTTCTCCCTCTTCTGGTCTGCAGACTAACTGCTCCATGAAATACTCACTAACTGTGTCTACCAATTTAGTCTCCACATCAATCACTGCTGCAGCCACTGCCAGGCAGGCACCAGGCTGACCAGGGAGCAATACAACTAGGAGGCTAGAAGAGAATGAAAGGGCTCCAAATAGAAAGAAGGGGAAGAGAACAACCCCATAATAAAGTCAGCTAGTGTACATTTACATACCACATTGCTCATGGGGCTCCAGGACTTGGAATTACATGTTTATGATTTTCATGAGCTGCTGTTTCTCTTAATTTCTAACCCGTGATTATAGAGAAAAGAAATTAGAATTCAGATACAAGATGTGAATTCAAGAAGTGAAGGCAAACAAATCTCTATTAAAAGATAACAAGAAAGCATAAGCCAACTGCTTAAAATTAGCTCTAAAAATTTGAAACTAAAATTTGACTGCTGAGATTGAACAAACCACTGCAGAGCAAATACACCTGCTGAAAATTGGCTTGATAGAGCTGTGTGCATTCCAGTGTCTTGTTGCAAACAGATGTTCTATTTGGATTTTCTTGCATATTGCTTCTCTCATAAAATCCCTTTTCTCCTGTATAACCCAGGGATATCTCCCTCTCTACTCATACCTAAGTTTTTCTCTTTACATTTCTAGTCCCATCAAACCACCACCTGTACTCCACAGGTTACAGAAGCATTAACACCTTCCTCCCCTCTGTGGCAGGGGGACAAAGCCAGGGCCCATCTGCCTCCCTTCACCTGCTGGGAAGGACACCCCTGCTCCCTGCCTCAGGATGAAACTGGTGGTTCACACTGCAGAGCTAGGTTTCACTATTGCCTTCGGACAGTTAATGGTAAAACGGTATTTTTCTGCCAAAACGAATCTTAAACACCTTCTTCTCCAAGTCACTGTAAAAGACTGAAGCATGTGCTATTGAGACAACTTGCAGTTGTTTAACACTTTATCCTAGGACAAAGTGAACACAAATCAAAGGGAAGCAATTATAAAATACCTCTGAGCAGCAGCTTAAGGGAAAAGACAGAAACACAGAGTTAGACAAAAATGCATCTTTTCTGTTCACTGTCTTTTCAGGTAGGGGGAAAAGAACAGTTAATTTTCTTTACCTGTTTCTGTGTCCTGCTAGGAACAGGGAGAACAATAAAACAAAGAATTTAGAATAGATTAAACTAGTCAATTCTGCTAGCTCTTGCAAAGCCAAACAGCTAAAAGCCCCTTTGAACTTCATCAGGGCAGATGAGCTCAAGAGCCCATTCAAGCCTGCAGCTTGCCAAACATGCTGAGCAGAGAGGAGCACTACTCCAACCAGCTCATTCTGTATGCAAAGCCAGCAGGTACAGTGCAAAGGGGATCTGAGTCACACAAGAAAAACATATAAAACAAAGGCAAAAGAGCTGCAAGATAGAAAGGACAGCAGTGTGGGAGAGTGGGCACATCAGGCTGCCAAGAAGGTAAATCAGAAGCGTAGAATGTTACCTGAGTAACACAAGAAGTGGTAGGTTTCTTTACAGAAGAAAAAAGATAAAAATAAAAAAAACTTGTTGTGAAAAAGAAACCTTTCATTTTCTACATATCTTTTTAAGCTCTTCTGTTATCTATATATATTGTACAAAGTGAAAATCCTCTAGGCATATAGTAATAAAATTACCTCCTGAAAGGATACACAACTTGCAATTTGGCTTAAAATATCAATGGAACTCCAATGACCTTCTTACTATGAAGATTTCCCAATTCACTCTTTTTTTTGTATTCTTTTTGGCTTTATGTTTAATATTTTCATTGAAACTACCTGATAATGGTCAGGAATACAAGTAGCAGAGCATGAAACAAGAATGATAAACTTCTAGCATCCCCACTGCTCTCCTAATCAAAGCCACAGTTCTGTGTGGCCACATTTAAGCTTCCCAGTCAACCTGCTAGTCAGATGCAGTCCATCAGTTTTCCTATTACCCTATTGCAAGGCCCAGCAGCCATTTAGATGGCTGGTATGGACCCATATCACAGTAGGATTCCTTATCCCATTGTCAGTATCTGGCAATTTAATCAAAATGAAAAGAGGTATGCCTGATAAAAAATAATCTGCACAAGTCAGAGGCAGCGCTGAAAAACTCAGCATAAATTTACATGGTCCTGGAGAGCAAAACAAACACTTTGCTGAAGAAAGAGGCATGTTAGAGAGGGCCTGGGTTGTGTAGGAAAAGTAATTTCAGTTACTTCTTTCATTTAGGCAGCTAAATTCTCTATTTGGAGGAAATCATTTCAGTGGGTGTTTTCAGGCTTTACAAGCTTGACAAAAAGGTATGACCACATTAACGCAGTTGAGCTGAAGCTTGTGACACAAGTCTGTCTTGAAAACAGGGACTTTAAACCTTCACTTCATAGAGACAAAATGTTAAGCAATAAATAAAATAAAGATGCACTCACAAAATAATTATTTGAGCTCACATCTTCTAAATTTTTTCTACTTAGCACTTTAAAGCTTTTATAATCCATTTAAAAGAAATGTAAAATTCCTTGCCTGTATATTTGCTGCTTTTTTCCCTGATTCTGTATTTGCCTACAGAAGCTTTGAAACGTGCACATTAAAATCTTACATATATTGAAAGTTCAATCCAATAACTCAATTTTGGAATAGGAAAAAAAGGCAAAATAGTTACATTCTTTCATTGCAAACTCTGGGAAGTTCGCATGTTAATACGTGACAAAGTTTTACACGATGATCTAACTGTGAACAGTTTAATAACATTAGCACTGTAGATGAAATTTTGAGCTCTGAAGAACACCATCTGCAACATGAATATGGAAACTATAAAAATGTTAGCTTTCTGGATAAAAATAATTTGAATAAAAATGGTTGACTCAACATACCCTGAAATAAAAAAAAAATTATAAAAAGACAAATATGTGACTGCTTCTTATTTACTGAATTGCTACTCAAGTTCTATTTTACCTAATAAGCTTAATTTATTAGGAAAAGGTGTACCCTACCCTCCCTAGGACAAGAGAAACGTATCATCCCATTCTTCCAAGAAAAGAACATATTTTTGTAATGTGTGCTCATGGCCAACTTTACACTGGATGTCACAGACGTATCACAGCCCATTTTAAAAGTTATTGCTGTAATAAGCTATTTCTTTCGACAAACTAATGTGATATTCACAGTGAAAAAATAACATTGCATATATCCTTCGTTTATTTAATAATTATAGCTTCTGAGCCTGTTCTAGGAATTCTCAAATTGAGGAAAAAGGAGCAGTTTAAAGACTTACTTCAACACCTTCAGATGTTGCAGCATCTTCTCCATTGCAATCTTTCTTCCTAATTTCCATAAATAAAGACCAAACCAAGCACACTTAGCTTCGAGCAGGATTCAAGGAGCTACAGGCTGGTGAGTCTCACCTCCATCTCTGGAAAGGCGATTGAGCACACTTCCCTGGAGCAGTGGATGTTTGCATTGACATCAGTAAGGATTTTGCCATGGTCTCCCACTGTGTTATTCGAGGCATGCTGGTGAGACATGGGTACCATACAAAATGCAATTGGTGGCTGATAACTTGTGTCACTCAAGAACTGGCAGTGATGCTAATGCTATTTAAAGCTCTCTATTAATGACGTGGATGGCGGGACAGAGTCTGGACTCATCAGGTTCAGGGATAACCCCACACTGGAGAAAGACATCAACTCTCCAGAGAGCAGTGCTTCTATTTCAAGCAACTTCAAGAGGCAAGAGAATTGTGTTGATAAGGATCAACCATGGCAGGTGTTTTACTGTGAGGGTGGTGGGACAGAGAAGCTGTGGATACCTCATCTCTGAAAGCATTCAAGGGCAGGCTGGATGGGGCTTTGAACAACTTGTTCTAGTGAAAGATGACCTTGCCCATGGCAGGCAGATTGGAGCTAGATGATCTTTAATATCCCTTCCAATCCAAACCATAGAACCATACTTTTACTTAGAACCATTCCACGATTCTAAGTAAAAGAAAAAACTTGCTCCTGAGGTGAAGTAAGAACACACAAAACAGGCTGGGCACGGAGTGGCTAGGACACAGCTCTGCAGAAACAGATCTGGGGCTCCTGGTGGATACTGCTGAATAACAGCCTTTGGAAGTGAAGCAAGCTAACCAAGTTGAGCTCTGTTGGCAGGAGCTACTAAGCAGGCTGTGGGAAGTGACTTGCCCTCACTCCACCATTCAGCACTGTGAAGACAGCATCTGGATTTATGTGTCTGATTTTGAGCTCACCCATAAAAGGCAGACCTTGGTACAGTGGAACCTATCAGCAGAGGGCCACCAAGATGATGAAGGGGCTGGGACACATGACACATGAGGAGCTGCTGAGTGAGGCTTCTTCAGTCTGGGGACAAGGCAGCAATCAGGCAGACCTCATTACTCTATTCAATTTTCATGTGGGAGTAAATAGAAAAGTCATAACCTGACTGTCTTTAGATGCACACAACAATAAGACAGGAAGAAACAAATACAATTTGGAAAATGGAACATTTCTGCTAGCTGAGAAGAAAAGCTCTTTTCCCATGAGGGTAGCCAAACACTGGAAGAAGTTGCTCGGAGACCCTGGAGCACCACCATCCCTGGAGTTACTCAAAACTTCCAGGCATAGCCTAGAGCAACCTGTTCTACTTAGACTGACTTTTAAGCAGGAGTTTGAGCTAAATGACTGCCAGAGGTCTCTTCCTATGTGATTCTGTAATAAACCCAAATGACTTTTAGTAGAAAACAACATAAAATATTTCATTAAGCTCCTCTTCTCATCTGAACCTTGTTAAGTCAGCAGCAGGAATTATATAGCTTTAGCCTGATAGAGGCATTTCTGGAATGAAAACAAAGGTTTTGCAGTTATAGAAATTATTCATCACTCACACTGGAAACTTCTTGGAAAATAATGGTCCTACTACTATCACTAAAAATTAAAGTCTAGTAAAAGGATGAAAACAACACCTGACAACTCTGCTATTAGGGATTTACACTGTTGGAGCTGCAGATGCCTAATTTATTATTTGGCTATCTTATTACAACACTTATCTAACTTGAGAAAACCTATACCAGAAAAATAAAATACCCATGCAGAACAGGAGCTCAAACTAGCTAGTACTTGAAGTTTTTCATTACCTCTGTATCTTTCTCTTCCAGCAAGTATAAAAGGAACATATGGAGAGTTTCAAACCCTAAACCATTTGTATTTGGAAAAAAATTAACTTTCAAATTGCATAATTTAATCCTTCCTTGACCTCGCAAGACTGCAGAATTATTTCTGCTCCCTCTCTTCTGCTCTCTTCCAGACTTCACTCTCACTTGAGGCTCACAGCTTATTCCTACACTGCTTCTCCTCTTTCTCCTGTTCCTTGGAGGAGTTCCTCAAACAAATACCAGCAGTTGCTATTCCACCTACCCCCACATTCTCAGACAGAGCCTGTGCGCAAAGATATGTGGAATTAAAATTAAAAAATTGCAAGTAGACACTTTCAAGTGTGAAAATACACAAACACTGATGTACAAATGTAAATGCTACCCAAGCAAAAGCCAGCTCACAAAACAAATGGAAATCTGTAAATCACCAAGTTCTTTACATTGATATTATTAGAGTTTAGATGAGATTTTTTTTTTAAATGGTGATTTATATTAGTGCTTTGTGAAGCTCTTTATTTCACTCACCTCACTTTCAAGTTAATTTATTTGCAGAAAGTAACTGGTCTCAGATGTCAGCTCTTCCACATGCATCCTGAAGGGAGCATTTCCTTCCTTTATCAAAGAGCACCATGTGGCGAGACTTCTCATCAAGTTACTTCACAGAATGGGAAGTATGCTCTCAAGCCAATTATGAATATCATGGTTTGTTCCATCCTTTGGAAACTGAAGTTGCATATGCTCATTGCTTTCCTCATACCAACACTATTCCTCATGTGGCAGCCAAATATGCACAACTATATCAGTATGTTTGGCATCTCTATCAGTTTGTTAACACTCAGAACCACAGTCCACCCTGCACAGCCCTGTCACTTTCACAACTGACATATAACCATATTAACAAAACACTTCTAACGTGTCTGAAAACCACATTTACACCAACCACTTTCTAACAGATTACCAATTACTAAAGAAAAAAAATGGGGGTTAAGACATTAAGTTAAAGCACTCTTTTTTTCTAAGATGACTTTAAGCTGTGCGTTACACTCCAGATTTTTGTAAAAGTCTACATTAAGACCATTTAAGTGTAAACTTCATAGCAGAACCAAAGTCCTCAGACAATGACAATAATAGGTCCTATCCTCACAAGAACCCATTTTATACTTTTTCAGTCAATACATATTGAGATCTCAAGCTCTGATCATGTAACAGACCATAAGTACTTCAAGAGTTATTGCTTTTGCTACTCTAGCATTTTCTCTGAAAGAAGATTCATGCCATTTTGAACAAAATCCCAAAATACTTCTGTTAAGTTTTTCCTCTTAAAATAGTAGTTGTTTCAGGCCGAATAATTGTAACCTAGCGGCTGTTCAAATTAGACTCTTAATTCATGCAATTAGCCTCCTACACAGCATTTAAAACCTTGCTCAGCAATAACAGAACTTTTAAGGAACTTTAAGTTACCTTCTGAGGCAACTGGGAACATTAAGACATCCAATGTAACATTAGATATTTGCATTATAAATACTTCCAGAGAACAGGCAGCAAGTTGAATGCAATACTAAAAATATTAAAGAATACAGGCTTTCCCTTGCTCTCACTGGGTCTCATTCTGCACAAACAGCAGCAGAGTCTTTACATTATATATAAGCTCAATTCATTGCCATCGCTTCACCAAACTCTGGGAGGAGATGCTTTACTCTTGCTGGCTTAGAAGTTAAGACATTAAAAACTGTCAGCACACTGGAAGGGAAGAAATCATTCCGTTCAACCAGATCTTTACACTTTCCATGCTGCTTGTCTGTGATCGCTAAAGCTGAGCTGGCAGAGATTTTTTTCTTCTCCACAAGTTCTAAAAAAAAAAAACAAAACAAAAACTCCACATCCACAATCAGGCTTACAATTTTATCCCTACTTTTGCCACTGGCTGGGTCTACAGATCTAATCTCTACCAGTGTAATGGTATTACACAGCAACTTTTCCCACTCACAGAGTAAGCTTTCCCATTCTGCCTCAAATCAATACATCTCCTAACGCTATGTAAGAACTTAAGCAATATTCTACTCAAGAGGATGGGAAACTATTCTAAATTAGGCAGCTGGTTGTTAATAGAAATTAAAAAGCATCATAACATGAGAAAGTTAAAAGAGCTGCTATGTCTTGTAACAGTGCACAGCCCTAGGGGATGCTCCTGACACTTCCACTCTTTTCTTCTCCCACAGGACTTCTCTGCCTGGCCTCTACACAAAAAAGAGAATAGCTCCTGCATTTTACCGAAAATCTTATCAGACAGCCTATTTTCCAGAAAGAAATACCAGAAAAAGCCAAATTTGCTTGGGTAAATCACTAAATTCTCTTCCAGAAAACTAGATCTACAGTTCAGGTGATCATTGTCATAACATACACCTTCACAGCACAAAACTTACTCAGTTCCACAGTTATCCATAAATTACAATAGTGGGTGAATAAGAACTATCTGTTCCCATTTGAATAGTGCTGACCACTCTTTTATCACTGCTGGCGATTAACAGTAAACACAAGTTCTAGTCATTTTTGTAGGCAGCCTGCTGAGATTTATAGCAGTAACTTCAAAAGTCTGAAGACAAGACTTATCTTTGGCTGAAAGGTTTTTCTGGGTCATGACAAACTTGATGCTGAAAAGTTCTGGTACATCAATCATTTGTCTGCTATTCTGACAGGGAAAACCTCACAGGTGACACATACAGCGTGAAAAGTAGTTAAGGATAGCTGCTAGTTGTTGCCACAAGTTCTAGACAAGTTGTCTTTAAAAACATAGAAGAAAAAATTAGCAGACAGCATTACCATCTCAATAAACTTTGACCAAATCAACCTAATTTCCCTCTAAAATACAATAATTGACTTAAAATAGGAACATTAGAAAGGAAATGCTTTTTTTAAAAAAAAGTATGATTTTAGACAGCATCGCAAATTAGTCCCATAAGCCAGTAAAAGTTCTAAAAAAAAAAAATTATGTGGCAGGGGAAGAACTCCCTGGGAAGCAATTCTGAGAGATATCAAACAAAAGGTTTATCACAAAGGGATTTCATTGTATTCAACGTTTGCGTCAACAACACAGATGCTGAATACAAAACCCATTTACTAAATGTGCCAATGATGAAAAACTAAGGACTAAAAACTTAAATCAATTTTGCAAATGAAAGAAATTGACAGAAGAGGAATGAAATCCTGTGGGGATGAGCACAAAACTCCTATAAAAAGACGACCGAAAATATAAGTAGTAGTCTTCAAGAAAACGAATATCTAAATTCCAAGATGACAGTCAATGTCAGGCAACTGCAAAATGGCAAATATCAGTGAAGTGTACAACCACAAGCACAACTTTCAGAATAAGCCAAGTAATCTTTTCTGGTCTGTTTTGTACTACACTTTAAAACTAAATACTCTACTCACACTGAAACATCACTTTTGAAGAAAACAACTGACACAAAACCCAAAGAGTAGGCCATTTTTTGTGCTCCTCCAATAAAGACAGAGTGAAATGGATTTGATTACTGTTTAAGCAGGGAAGTTAGAAAGAGGGCTTTCTAAAAACCAAAGTACCTAGTAGGCCACTGCAGAGAAAATGGGATCGATTTGTTCTCAGGCTCTCAAAAGACAGAAGGTGCAATGGGATTAAAATTGAAGTTAACAAGATTCACACAAAGCACTTGGGGAAAACAACACCACTTTTCAATTTTAAGAACAATAAAACCCTTGAGCAGATTACACTGGAGACAATTAAGGAAGTAAAAAACCCACAGTCAGTAGCTGGACCACAGGAAATTGTTCGGTCCTTGTAGTTCCTTACAGTTATTAAAAAAACTATATAGAGTTTGCTGGCTCCAACACGCATTTCAGTAGAAGATACTAAGGTACAGTAGAGAATTTGTGCTTTTTTTACAGTTTAAACATTTGTGACCTTTTATTCTCTTCTCCCCACTATCTTCAGCATAGTCGTATTTTTCAATTAACACTCTTACATTTTTGTGACGAGCAGTTACAACGGCTGCAAAGATCAGAGTCTGTCTTCTGTTATTGCTAGACCTTAAAAAACATGCAATAGTCAAATAAAGGACTATATAATAAAAGAAATTCTACTAATGTTTTCTATTCAATTCCTCCCATTTCATCACTCATGGGTTTACTACTGATTTACACTTCCATAGAAAAATGTAGCACACGGTAAGTTAAATAGGATGAAGAAATAGAGAGTATAATGGAAGCAAATTAATGAAAATCAATAGTGTCCAAGACTAAACTGCATTGACAACAAAGCTTATCGGGTTTACACAACTTGAGTGATTTCACTGTTTCATATCAGAAAATTAGACAGGCACTTTCAACACCATGTTCTTCCAAGTGTGTAGTTTAAAAGATTGCCTTGCTAGTTTAATCACACTTCAAATAAATAATAATGAATAATTATTAATTATATTGCAGGCACATCAGCAAGGGATAAAATGTGCCTTGATCAGGACTCCTCAGGTTCTCTCAACTCCTCCTACATAGGGCAGAGAGGCAAAGCAAGCCCTACCTCACACACCAAGAATTACCTGGTAACCTAACAGAGGCAGACAATCAATCTGGACGACGTCTCTGCAACACTAGATGTGGAACTCTTCTCATCTATGTGAAGATGTGGAAGTCCCAATCCACAATTCTAGTCTACCCTTGTTATCAGTGAATGGAAGAACTGGCCCTCCAGAAGACAGATCAGCAGGTCTCAGACATGTCTGAAACCCTCCAAAGGGCTGCCTGTGTTATTCTGTTTCTCCCCACTGCCTACAGAGGCAGCCTAATGTCATTCAGACTTGACACCAACTCTTCCCTGGTATCCCAGGTTAGACATCTTACAACATTTCTCTTCCCATTCTTTCCTCAAGCAGTGCTGGCTAAGATTCCACAATCTCAGCTTCTAGGCATCTCTGAAGGACAGCCAAGTTCTGGAGGTGGAGCTGAACACAAGCAACACCAACTTCAATGGCTTCCAGAGAGGGCAATGCAAACACATAGGAGACAGTTCCTTTATTGGTTTTTTTACAAAATTTAGGAGAAAAATTAACAAGGCACTATCCAGATAGCAACTTGTGTAAAAGTGAAAGCTACACACTAGTATGAAAAGCTAATAGCCTGGCTCTGTAAACACTTAAACAGGTATTTTAGCAGAAAATCTCACATCCTGAAAATGAAAGCATATGCAAATGTTTGAAGAAATAAAGTCTACAGTTTTTGTCTTGGTTTGGTTGTTTTTTAAAGTAATGCCACTCAAAAGACTTACTTTGCTTTCTAACAAAAGAGACAGTTTTGCAACTTCACGACAGCACCCAGTATGTTAATAACAAAAAACTTTTCATATTGAAGTACCTAAGCTGGGACAAGGCACACCACACCATTAATTCACACAGAGGTAAAAGTCCATGCTGGCTACTTGGGCTTAAAGAAGTTCAGATTTCTGGAGCACAGCATTAATTTCTGCCCCATGTTCCTTCTTGGGTCCTGAGACTTCAAAAGTCCAACATTAGAAAAAGAAAAAACTAAGACAAATTGTCTTCGAAACCCTAATGTAATTTAAACACACTATCCATGAGAGGTTGTGCTTCACAGATCTTCTAGGACCTTTAGCACCATAATCCACTCCCTCCTCTCCCTACCAGCCAGCCCCTTCCCCCATGAATTCTAATTATAGTTTCTTCATGAAATCTTCTGAAGACCTGTGTTTAAAGGTAGGACTTAATCTAATTTATATTATTACAGGCCCTCTAAGAAACGAATTTTCAGAATGTGGAGATATGCAGTGTAAGGCCTTTATTTCCTTCATGCAGTAAAAGATAGACCACATACACAGGGATCTGAAAGAACAGATAATATTAACACCTGCTATGTGGAGAAACAAACAAAAAAAAAATCCAAAATACACTTAATATCTTCATTGCGTCATGTATATGGCACAGGAGATCAAACACCTTGGCACTGAATTCATAAGACATTTTGTCCTGCTGGCCACAAAACCCATTGTCAGATATTTAACCAATTTAGCCTAATTTTCTGACACCATAGCTGGAAGGCAGAAGAAAGAAGTTGAGCTATTCACAGAAGTCTAGTGCTTCAAATACATTCAGAAGCTTTAAAGAAGACTTAAAAATTTTCAGTACGCTTTATGTTATATTCATAGGCTAGTATTTTGCCTATTTTAGGCACACAGTCTCCTCAATTCTCCATTCAGACATTAAAAAAAGACTTAGATGCATGTGTCTAATAGTACAGCAAAGTAGTTTGGGCTTGATTCCAATTTCACCGGGAGCAAAGACATTCACAGCAGAGATAATCCATACTTCAGGGTTATTTGATTCCTTTCACAGCTCCTTGAGAAGCTGAAGTGAAGCTACATGATTATAATGACAAAACAAAGGGAAAAATGTAAAGGTGTCTCCTAGCACAGGATATAATACAAGAATGAACAAATATTAAAACGATGCAATAAATAATTATTCACAGCACTTTCTTAATTTATATAAAGACAAATCAAGAAATGCAATGTTACATTAGCCAAATCATTCACTAATTAAACAAAAAAGCAGCAGCCAAAAAAATTCAGAAAACAGCGTTCACCTACAATGACATCTTTCTTCAGTCAAAGTAATTACTAACTATCCATGGAATAACCACTATGACTGGCTGTGTAGTTCAAACTGAAGTTTTAAATTTACCTAATACAATAATGTTTTTATGCAGTACTGAAGCCACTGCTCTAATTTTATTGCCCATTTGTAATCTTTGCAATTGAATTTAGCACTCAGTTGTTTACATACTAATATTCTTCATGAGAGAGAAAAAGTGGACTTCACTGGCAGATTTCCTATTTTCAGACATTTTTACAAGTATTACTCTTCCTCCTACCCTCCCTTTTACATTACAAGTTTCTTGAATATTCCTCAAAGCTCTACAGCTACCACCAAGTTATTCTGTCCTTGAAGACATTCACAGCATTTCTTTTCCATCAGCAAATACACACACTTTATCTTCAGCTAAATTTTTTTCATAAAATGCATGCATTACCTTAACAGTATACAGCAAGCACAGTACAAGTCCACAACCATCCACAATTTAAATTCAAATTATCCTGACTGAAGTCTTTCCAAATACAACTAGCTTTGCTGTATGGGAGGGCCTTTGATGTTCACATCAAATAACCTTCAAACTGTTCAACAACAACAACAATCAACTCCATTGTCTTGATGAATAAACCCTGAGAAAATGTGCCCACGAATGTCATGGACTAGACATGCTTTTAAGTGACAAGATACAAACCACAATGTCTGAGTGATTCTATTGAAAATTTAAAGTTTGTGGACTCATGAAATCGAGAAGGATACTAAAATGAAAGAATGTAAAGTATCTGCCAAACTATATAACTTTTGCAAAATATATTCTTCCTATATTTTCCTTAATATTTCACAGATGTTGAAGTTACACTTATTACAGTGCAGAGGTTTAAGAGTGAATTCAGCTCATAACTCCTTAATACACATGTTCAAACTCTATGAAACAAATAATGATAGGATCTAATGCTAGCCTGAATAATCTGATAAATCAGAACAAAGCCCAAAACTTACTGAATCACCTAGAGGTATCTCTTATCGAGAGAGATCACCCATCTGACAGTTCTTCCATGTTTAGAACAGACAAGTCCTTTCACAAGACCCAACAAAACCACAATATAACATGCAGAGAGCGAGCATGCACACAAAATTCCTTTTTCCACTGTCATCCGATCATCAAAGGGACATTTGCAGTGCGGTTTTTGCCAGTACTGGGGTCCCCGCACAGAGCCTGGCACGCACGGTCTCCCGACTCTCAGCTTACACAGAGAGCGAGCGGTCAGCACAGCACGGGAAGCACAGAGCCCGCCTGTCTGCCGGCAAGAAACACGGGTGAAATACAGTTTAAGGGCTTCTGGATACTTCGAACTCCACTAGTTACAACATTCAGCAGCTGCAAAGATCCATCAGATTCTGCAGAGGCAGAAAGAGTGTAGTGATTTGTGAAAAACAAGTTTCGAAAGGACACGCAGATAGGAGAAACTTGCGGGAACACGAGCGGAGTTCCGCTCGCTCTAACCTGCTCAAAAGGCAGCTGCGTGCGCGCTGCCTGGAATCAGCACAAATCTGAGGCAAAGCGAAAGCATCACAGGTAACACACCGGGAGGGCAAGAGCCCAAAGTAGTACCTCCCCTGGAACACAAGCCTTGCCCCACAGCTTGTTTGTTAAAGAGGACGGCAGCGGACAATTCCCGCCCAGGTGCCGGGGAGCGGGAGCCGCTGCCAGGGCGCCTTCCCCCGGCGCTGGGCAAGGCGGGATGCGATTTCGAGCATCTGGAAAGCAGGCACTGACCTGAGGGTGCGGTTGCCGGCGCAGCCGCGGCGCTCCATGGCGGCGGGCACGCAGCTGGTGAGCTCGGTCCAGTCGGCGTGCAGCCCGCAGCTCCAGCCGGTGGAGAAGCGGGAGAAGAGCCAGGTGTCCTTGTCGCCGCCCGGGCGGTGGCAGGCGCACTTCTTCTGCCCGGCCCGGCAGTAGCAGGGCTGCTCCAGGTGGATGTTGCGCACCAGGTGCCGCCCGAAGGTGGTGCCTCCCGTCTTCTGGATGTGCAGGAAGACGATCACGTCGCGGCCCCGCATGTCGAACCGCCCCCGCCGGCACAGC